>VWZI01000964.1:75055-106685 GCA_013396835.1 Psilopogon haemacephalus | reverse complement strand
TTTTGCCACCCTCCTTACTAGGAATTTATAATTTTTGATTTGGTCTGCAGAACTGAAGTGTATCTTGATGGCATATTTCACATGCTATTAAGTAATCAATTTTTATTTGGCATATGTAGGAATCCAAGGGCTGTGTCAACACACTAGCTTAAAGGAGGATGTTCTAAAAACTCTATTAAATTAAGGAATGACATTTACTAAGTCAGAGATAGAGATGAAAACTGTATCAGCTGTTAGGCAGCTGTGCCAGTGTATGACCTGAGCTGTGAGTTCAGTTGTCTTGTCTGAAACAGCACTGAGTAAAACTACTGAAATGAGAAAATTCTTGGCATTCTTATTGGCGGAGGGAGTGCCTTCCTTCTATACTTAGCTGCCTCATGTCTGAGCTCTGAATTTGGCACCAAGGTACTAAAACTTAATGCAACAACACTGCTTTATGCAAAACATGCATAACCTCGGCTTTTTTTATACATCAGTGTAGTCTTGTAGGGTTTATGATATTAAATAGATATATTCTCAGTTTTCTTTATTAAAGATTAGAGTAGCATTTAAAGCATTGCTTTTATTGCTCACCAGTGACTGGTGATAAGAATAAATACCTACACATCCAGCAAAACTTTTCTGCATGAGAAAAATTATTTAATAGTAAATTCTGAATGTACCAGGGACTTAAAGAATGTATTTTGCATGCCTTGTTTCAGAGATTTGTTATACTACTAATCATGTGCTGGCGGATCATATGATGTAGCTTTCAGTCAGGCTGCAGAAGCAATTACACCGAGTTGTAGTGCTGAATGACTAGCATGCTTTCATGTCATGTGTGGTGACAGAAAGAATTACAGCACAGTACTAAATTTTGTATGAATTGCTCAATTCAGAGCATCTCTCTGAAGGTCAAGACAGTGGCCAGCAATAAAAAGACTTGCTGTCTCAGATTTAATGTGATCTGTGTAAGGACCTTTAGCTGTTGATGGCTGTACATAGACAATAAGTTCCATATGCAATGCACTGAATTCATATCAGTGTGGTCCTGCTGTGGAAGTTATCATGAGTAAGGCATCTGGATGGTGAGGCAAAAGTGACTGGAGAGAATGGAAGTGTTTTATTGTGGCTCTGGGTGGTCATATATCACCAGGAAAAAGAATGGAAATATGAAAGGAAAAGAAGGAGCAAAATAAAATCTCAAGTCTCAGAATCTCTGTTTATTTTGAGGATAAGGCATTAAATTGTCAGTCTCTTACCAAGATGAAGGTTGTTGACTTATCGTTTAGGGCATCTTGAGTGGACGTAATGCTGCAAATGCATCAATATGTCAATATAGATGTATGCATGTGTATATATATATATATGTATGTATGTATTTCAGGTATGATTTTAGCTCTTACATTCTTTCCTCCCACCAGTAAACCTGCTACTAAGTGTAATGTGTGCTCTTCCTTCCACTTTACTGTGTGGCTCAGTGAGTGCTAAATTGCTTAACAATCATCTGGACATAATTTCCTCAAAAATGGTTTTAATAAAACCAGCTTATCCACATCATTAGTGGAGTTTACATACATGATGATTTCATGGAAGGAGTGACATAATCCAGCAGTTTACTCCTGTTTACCCTTACAGACATAAGAGGAAAAAAAAAGAAATTTGATTCAGCTGGTGCCATCTTGTTTTGTAGCTAAATATAGTTTTTATTTCTGTCACATATTTTTATGTATTCTATACTTTGGTAAGCAAAACTATAATAAAATCCAACAGCTAAATGTAGAAATTTGATTTATTTACATGACAGATATATAGTGAACAGTAAAAAAGGAAAATCATTTCAGGAATAAAGTGTGTTCTTCATCACATATTAGTACATTAGGACAATTCTTTTTTTTTTACAGCTAATAGATCCTTGAAGCTAAGGCTCTTAGGAATAATTGGACAAAACTTCATGGTTTATGATGTTATCATGTCTGTAAGAACAAACTGGTATTAAAATCTATGAATTTATCTTTGATTCAGTGAAGCATTTATGTTTCAAGTGACTGAGTTTTAACGATTTTGTACGGGAGGAGATATATGTGAAAAATTCTTGTCTAATTTCCTCCAGGAGTTCCATTGCAATTCATTGAATGTCCCAAAGTTTTTGTTTTGATGTTTGTGTCCCTTTTCAACTGTGTCATCACATCTACTGATGTGACATTACTCTAAATCTTGCTTCAGTGTGGTTTGTTTGGATTTTTTTTGTTGTTTTTTTTCTTTTTTAATGCATGAGCATACTCTAAATCCATTAACCAATCATTTAGAAATAAAGCTTTAAACTCAATCATATTTTGAACAAAGCAGCTGTGGTGGAGATGCCCCTGAAGATGCAGAGTAGGACAACTTTTGAAGAAACCAACTATTGCAGGCAGCAGATCCAGGTGTATTTGGTATTCACTTCTGAGCAAGGCTGCTCTCAATGCTACTGTGCACATAGCCTTGAGTTTTGTCTGAAGACCAGATTTAGCTGCTGATTTACTGCAGGGAACAGCTCTGAGTGCAACAAAGGACAGAGAGCAGTGCTTCAAAGCCTTTCCCTTCCCCTGCTACTTTTTCACATCTATGTCAGCATCATCATTATCCCTCTTGCTGTGTATATGTGGGTTGGATTATTCATTGCTACCAAAAATATGTTAGCTTGCTTTTCCAAGTCTGGTTTTCATCTCATAGAGTTGGACCCATGTATCAGAGACATCCAAGCCATAGCAGTCATGGATGAACACTTTAGTTTCCTTTCTTTGCAACTTTCACCTTCAACAACAGCAGACTTTGCACAGATATAGGCAACTGTCTCTGCAATGGTAAAGTTTTTAAGGCTGTTTTGCTTCAGAAGGAGTAAACAAGCTGTTCAGTAATGCCAGACACAGCATGGCTGTAGCAATTTAGTTTTTTCATGCCTGCTAAGCATTGCAGGACATATGCATAAATAAGATAGTCATGGTGATTTCCAGGCTAACTTACCTTGAAATTTCTGTTCCACAAACATAAATAAATAAGTTCCTGGCTCTGGTAGCTTTATTTCAGTATGAGTTTGTGCTGGAATCTATGGGCCTGATCCTGATGACACTCTTCTTTTCCACATTCTGGGGTAGTGAACACCATCTCAAGGTTTGCTTGAGTATGAATCCATAAAGAAAAAGATTTGAATTCAAGAGTGAAAATTCTGAAAGTTATTTTAAAGTGAAAGGTAAAAAAATGTTGAAATCTACTCCACTATTTCCAGCTTCTCAGTATTGGTTAAAGACTCTGTAAAGCATGGTGGTTCCCAGAACCTTTTGGCTCTTAGGATGAGGGATGGTGGCAAGAAGTAAAAGTGGGCATCAGGAAGTATTAATCAGTTTTTTTCTTGCACTATATTTCAGATGCTGTGGGCAAGGCGGTAGAAATAATGAGTTTTGCCACTATATCATTATTCTTAATAACTTTATCAGTGATGATAGTGGTTAGTGAAAATTGTAGATTTCTGTAAAAAATATGCTGGCAGATTTATGTAGGATACATTTTTATAAGCTGTGAATATTCAGCTGTTGATTGTTTTAAGGTCATGAAATTACACCTTTCCTTCATGCAGAGGTACCACTGAGATTAGGATAAATATGCAGGCAGGTGCCATTTAGATGGGGAGTCTTTATGGGAAATGTTGTTGCTTTGCACCCTCATCTCAGTGGATTCACTTCAAACTAGGATAGGATTAATTTGGCTTAACATTTAGACATTTTGCATCGAGCCACCTGAGTATAAGAGCTACCTGAGTATAAACTATACACCCTGGGGGGTTGAGGGTAGAGATAAATAATTCTATAATGAAGCTTGTGTGGCCACACTTAAACTTCCATCCTTTGTGAGAAGATGCACTCTAGATATGTCTCATAATTTTCTGACTACAAAATGCTCTTAATACACCTAGTTAATTTTATGGAGCCTAAATTAGGGCTGATTACTCCCAACATAAACCACTGTCTTAATGGGCAAGAGCCATCAGTCTTGTGGGGTTTGATGCCAGATGCTTTGCAAGGGATGCAATAAAGTACAATGAGACAGATCATACAAATGTTTCACAAGTTTCTGAACCTTTCAGTGCAAAGCAAATCCATTTTTCCTGGTCCCTCTTGCATTAAAGCAGATGCTAATGTTCAAGACTGCCTGCAAGATGGCACTGAGTAACTAATAGTTGATCTATTTTCTAGCCTAATTACTGTCTAAGCCATGTTCTATGGCTGTAAACCCAAGGCAAGATTCTGTCACCTTTAATACATCAAGCAGTCCCTATCTTCATGAGTAATTTTGCTGAATGAAAATGTTTTAGGAAAGGAACCTTGTCTGTTAAGGTAGGTATTTTTTCACATAAACAAGAATCTCTGAGAAAAAAAGAGTCCTCCTGGATCCTTAGATACAATATTTAGCTCTCCAAGCACAAAGCAAACGCAAGAGATCACTTTTTAACAACGTAAATGGAATAAAAGTAAAGCCATTGTGCAACAAAGCAAATTATTCCAAACCACCTGATTTTCCATTCAGAGTTGCCTAATGTCTTTATGCCAACCATTTGCATATATTAATTGCGATCACTGGGGAAAAAGACCACTTCGTAAAAAGGTTTAGACACTTTATTCAGCCAGCATCCATGTTCCTTCCCTCACTTTGAAGTGACTCGATGGAAGTTGGTGAGCTACATCCACTTGCATAAAGCTAGTTTTCTAACTAGGAGGAATCAGTGTGAAACCATTTGCCATAACTTTGTAGACCACTGGTAGCCAGAAAATCACAGCATGAGAGGCTTTTATTCCTCTAATGACTTTGTGATGGTTTTATGTTGCAAATTACTAATTTAGTTCATGTTCTATGACAACATGTCCTGCATAACTTAGAGACCTATGTCCTAATAAATATGGATAAGGCTCAAATTTAGCTCTTCCTATGTCATCCACATTTAATTTACAGTGCAAGCATCTCAAGAACTTTGCATGAGAAGTATAAACTGTCACTAAAACACAATATGAATCAAAACCTAATTGTGTTGCTTCTTACCTCACTTCTAAGTTTCTAGTCAGTCCCTGGCTTTTGTTTGAAGGCACCTTCTTGCAGATGGAAAAAAAAAAAAAAAAGCCCAACAAGGAGATTATTGAATAACACATGACTTAGCCATTCATCTGATTAGCCCACTGACAGGAATCATAAGACATTTTAGTAAAGCATAGCCATAAGTACTTTTTGGTGTGACTTCCTATTTCCCAGAAATTGTAATGAGAATTCTTACTTTGACAATGAGATGCAGTGATTGTTTAAGGTGTAAAAAAAAAAATAAAATTGAAATCTAACATGAATTTGGAGAATACAGATATCCATCTTTTGCTTCTGTATCATCTGAATGACCTTCTCCTTGCTCGAAGAGCTAGCACATTAAGCCAAATATAAGCATCGCAAACTGATGGTGTTGACCCCATAAGTGCGTTCAGTGCTATTTCCATTAAGCGAAACTGCATGGTCTGGAAGCTCAGTAATCAGCACACTTCAGTTCTCAACCCAGCCGTACATTTGACAGTACAATTTCCAACAGATAAAACTTCTACAGGTAACCTTCCTAGGGTCAGAGGCAGACTGTCAATCTTCTTGTCTTCCTAACCTACTCAAAATTATGCACGGCGAGAAAATAAGACTAGAAATAGGTTTCCATTGAATGTTGTCTATTTTTATAGCACCTTTTCTCAGCTATAGAAGCATATGGTTGTCTTGCTGAAAGATTGCTGTTGTCGTGAGATGTCACAGGAATTTATAATTCTTTTCTTGTGAATTACAGCTCATGAAGAGACTGTAATGGAAATTCTATTTTTTTTCACATTAAGAAAAATTCTGTGTGCTTTATTCCCATTCTTGGAAATGGCTTTTTCAAATCTCCCAAGAAAACGGCATATATATTAACTCACAGCTGATGTACACATCACATCCTGACGTCAAGTGTGTTAATTTTTATGCTTTAAACCACATAAAATTATAGACATTTACAAATGCCCATGTTTGAATGTAACATATTGTTAGCTCACAAAAATACTGTAAATAACTTCCCAGAACACACTTCGAATTCAGCAAATAAAACCATAAAGCTTCTGAACAGACCTAGTGTGAAATGAGTCCTCCCAAATCTTTTCACTGGATAAATACAGCTCCTCCCCTTGCTACTGCTGTGCTATTTCTTAGAATACTTTCCACATTTGTGAGGCTTTGAATAATCATTTCTCACTTCTTTGTTTTATTTCACCAATAAATGTAAATTAATAATTATTCTAGTGCTTGGTATGGCTCCAAAGCTTAGTTATCTTACTGTTGACTATTATCACTTGCATAAGAATACACAGGATCCTCTTCATGAGTGAGCAGATCAGTTGTTAAGTTTTTCCCATAAGATGCCATAGTATCAAGAGCTTCCAATCTGGTACCTACATGTTTAAAATGTTATAATGTACACCAAGACCCTTGTTACTGTCCAAAGATCTAGAATTCCGGCAGTTTAATAAGACTGTACACTGAAGTTCAAAGCTTGCTATAAAATTATCAAACTTCCTTCGATGCTTGCTTTAAAACTCCATTTTTATGTCCTACTCTCTTCCATTTTCATACAAATGAGTCTAGTATTGTTCTCACCATTATTTAGATGAAGAGTAGCTTCTTGAAGACAAAGAAAATTAATCCCTGCCTTCAGTGATATCCTCTTAGAAGACCTGCTATGTGAAATATTGACCTAGATTGGAAGAATTGATTTTTACAAGGTGGTGTTTTTTAACCCTCCTACTTTCTTCATCACAGGTCAGGAAAGATTTGGAAACATGACCAGGGTATATTACAGAGAGGCCATGGGGGCATTTATTGTCTTTGATGTTACAAGACCTGCAACATTTGAAGCAGTGACAAAATGGAAAGAGGATTTGGACTCTAAATTGGTTCTCCCAAATGGCAAACCTGTACCGACAGTCCTCTTAGCAAACAAATGCGACCAGGGAATAGATGTTCTTATGAACAACGGCATCAAGATGGATCAGTTCTGCAAAGAGAATGGGTTCGTGGGCTGGTTTGAAACATCAGCCAAGGTAATGTCTCCATTTCTTTTTAAATGTTTCTCCAGGTACAGGGAAAATGGTTCCTAAAGTAGTGTACTTGGTCAAAGGGTATACCTTTCAGAGCTCCTCTCCTGCTGGAAATAGTTAAAGGTGATTTGAAATTAATGAATTTCTATTTATTTTAGGCCTTGTACTTCAGAGCAAATGATATGCAAGTTTCTGAAATGCAGCTGCTCAAACATGGTAGGCCAGCAGTAAAGTAACTATGCGGTCAGCAACTGACTGTGTTGTAGTCTGGGGAGGAAGATGATCTTTGGCAAAGCACAAAAGCTACTTCTGAATGATATAAGGCTATTTTTCATATTTCATGATAGTGAATATAATCTCTAAATATTTACATTACCACTTTGCCTGAGAAATGCTGACATGAGACAACAGCTTTATTTTCTTAGATTCAAGAAAAAAAATCAGTCTATTTTAGAGCTTGTCTGATGCTCTCATTCTCAAAGGCATTAAAAAAAAAAAAATCACATATCTGGGGAGGAAGTAATCAGTGATTAAAGTGCTGAATGTGCTGCTCTGAGGCTCAGTTCCTTGCCTTGGTACAGATTTCATGTGTGCCTGTAAGAAATTTGAAATAAAAATCAGGGCACTGAGACTTTCAGGGTAGAAAGCCCCAAGGTTCAGTGGTCCTGTACATCAATTTGACATTTCTCAGATAATCTCAGTTCATGCAAGATTCGAAGAACTGGAATGTGGAATACTGATTTTAACACAATTCATTGGATGTAGTATTTACTATATTCACTAGTTATGAAAGCTGATGTCATCATTAAGAGCTCTGGGGAACATATGAATGTTTTAAATGCAAACAGTTTAGCTTTGATTTACCAACAGACCAAGACTGTTAGTAAACTGAAAGCCAAAAACTTTACATTAAATTGTTTACTTTCTTTTGAGCTGTTTATAAAAGTATACTCAAGAACCTTTGGAGTGCATACTTGTAGTTTACTTTGCTGGTCTTGACTCTTCTTTAAATATTTATATTTAAAAGAAGTCTCACTTGTAATCATCGGAAGTAAAAGCAGGTGACTGACAGCATGTCCGAGACAAACGCCTCAGGCGCTGCATGAACTGTGGGCTGACTGTGGCCTTTCAGTTCTTAAAGGGGACTTATAAGAAAAGTGAGAAAGAAAAGAAAGAAAGAAAGAAAGAAAGAAAGAAAGAAAGAAAGAAAGAAAGAAAGCGAAAGAAAGAGAGAAAAGAAAGACAGAAAGAAAGAAAGAAAGAGAGAAAGAGAGAGAGAAAGAAAGAAAGAAAGAAAGAAAAAGAAAAGAAAGAAGAAAGAAAGAAAGAAAGAAAGAAAGAAAGAAAGAAAGAAAGAAAGAAAGAAAGAAAGAAAGAAAGAAAGAAAGAAAGAAAGAAAGAAAGAAAGAAAGAAAGAAAGAAGGAAAGAAAGAAAGAAAGAAAAAAATGTATGTGAGTCTACAATTCATGGGGAAAAAAACTAATTCAATGAAAACTGAAACCTTTGGACAAAATCAGCACCAAAAATCATGTGAACAGAAAATTAATAACAAATTGTTTAACAATGCCTTTCTTTCAGAGGAGGGAATAGGATGGATCAGTCATTATTCTAGGTTTGGATTAGCAAAGTTATACAACTGGTCACTGCTCTTTGGCCTATGAGAAAGGAATCTGTACTATGAATTCCATACATCAGTCACCAACAAGCATCTGCCTATCTTATAAAAAGAGCAATCATATTTATTATGCCAAGGGCCAGTATAGGTCATGGCAGAGAACAAAAAATTCAAAGGTCACAATATCAAAGGTCACAGAGAGGTTATACCATGGTGATTGAACAAATCTTGGGCAGAACTATGGAAGTATAAAGGGCATGTAAAGTTTTTAAAAGTTACACAAGAGAAAAAGTTTCCCAAGTTTTTCTAAACCACATAGAATTAAAATTTGGGGCTTTTTTAAACAAAGGGGAGAAAACTTCTTAACTTTATTTGACTCAGAAACCCAAGCAGTCCTCAGGTTCCCAGTGCAATCATACAGCAATAAAAAGAAATCCATTTATAATAAGATTTGTCTTCAAAAGCCACTGTGAAAGGTGCAGTGAAAGTTGAGGACACATAACTCTGTTATCATTATTCTTTGCTGCCATAGAGTAAAGGCTAGGATCTGTTATTCTGCAATACTCCTATCGAATTGGAGGCTCGTGACATTAGAATAATAGTAATTACAAAGAAAGGGAAAAAAAAGAAGAAGAAGAAGAAGAAAAGAGTAATTCCTCTAAAGACAGTAGAATTACATCATTTAGCCTAAGTTATATCAGAATAATTTCCCCACTTGGTCTATGTTCTGAACTAATACCTACACATTTTTTCTAAACAAAAGTTATCATTACTGCTATTTTAAAATATTGGATGTTGCATGTACCTGGTATACTTTCAGCCTAGGGCATATTAAATAATTGAACTCTGGTCTGGGACAGGAAAAAAAAAAAATGTAGCTACACTTGCAGTAGAGAACAGAAACTCTTTTCTGAAGCAGAACAACACTGTCAGAGAAGTCATCGTATTGCAGCTAGCAGTTTTAGCAGTTCAAATAAGCAATAACTCTTTTCTGTGGTATCCCAGAATAATTAGATCTCCAGAGGTTTTCTGGAGACGTGCTTGGAAATATTATAGTCTTCAGAGCAAACTGAATATGATTTATGCAGTTCGGGAAAACAAAGGTGATTGCTTGTAAAAATACATCTCTAAGTTCTGGTTCCCTTGCAGAAAGTAGCATGCTGCATATGTCCCTACCATACTTCAAACTGTCAATAACTTTGAAATTTTGTCTGTGGCACTGACAGATTACATCAAAACCCAACATTATATGATCCTCTGGTACTGGTTTTGGGGTTGTTTTGGGGGTTTTTTGCGTTAGCAAATTCAGTATAAAACATTTGAGCCACCTAATGCTTTGTCATATACTGGTTTTGATTTTTACATTAAATCTAAAGGAAATATGCAGCCTCTTCCAATATTCTTCTCCCTGCAAAGACAGAATTTGTAAGAGGAGTCCTGCTGGGCAACAGCACAATGCAGCGTAGTGAGAAGTTATACATATCACCATATATCCAGTGGAGACCCTGGTCTCTTTTATACAAGCATAATTAGTTTTCTCATGTTGATTACAGTCTGAAAGGCACATACCCAGATAGTCACAAAATAGCCATTAATAGTAAATTCTTTGATAAATTTAATGACTCCAAGTATTGTGAAAAATGCATCTTTATGAAGGAAGGCAATCTCTCCTTCCTGTCACACATTTTACTACTCAGTATGTGGCCAGAGTAGCTGAGAGCTGCACTCATATTTCCAAGGCTTTAAACTGTTTTCACCACCATTCCTAGTTCAAAGAGATGAGCTTTTGATTTGGATTAGAAAAGCAGCAATTTCAAGCTTATTATCACTTTATAATGAAAATGGAACTTGTGCATCAAAACAGACAGGTCACACAAAACTAAATGTGCTTCAGAAATGACTTGAGATACATTATGACTGACCATAGCTGTGCCGTAATTATATGTGAGCTCCTCTTATCCCTGCTATAATTTTGCTGTCAGCAGCACAGGTGAAAAGACATTCAAGCAGTATCCAAATTGCCGAAAAGGGCTGCTAGCTGTGCTTTTCAGATCCTTATCCTTAACTAGGTTAAGCAGATAGTTCCTTGTCTGCTAAGCATTGTGCCCTGGAGACTGAATGAACACTGATTCTCTGGGCTCTTTGGACACATCCTGTGTGGACTGCAAAAAAAGTTGCAGAATCTTTCCTCCTTTCAGAAATGTGGACAATGGCTTGTCCTTTCTCCATCTTTTGTCTGGTGGGCAGCCTGCAGTGTGCCCAAATGCTGGACTAGGAATCAGGAGTCCTCTTTGCCACTGATCTACTGAGGAACCTTCAGAAAGTCACTCTTTCTTCTGATCTAGCCTCTTGTGGTAATTAGGTACCTTTCCCCACACACATACTATTTGAAATTTCACAGGCTAACTCAGACGGTTTGGAAGTAAGATGATTCTATATTTACAGCATGGCAAAATTTACAAGCATATCTACACAATATATACAAGAATTTACAATTATATACAAGTTAAAAATAATATAGAAATCCAAACTACCACCCAGACAAAGAAAACTTTGAGCCCAGAAGAGCTCAAAACTTTGAGCCCAGAAGAGCTCAAAGCTGCCTCCCCCCTCTTCTTCTTCCCCCCTCTATCTCAGACAGACAAACAAAACAAAGCAGAAGCCAGCAGCAGCCAGCAGCAGCCAACAGCAGCCAGCAAAGCTTACATGCTACTCGCCAAGATTAGAGGTGAGATATCAAAGCAGGCTGGGCTTAAAAGGAAGTAATTATATCTAACGACACAGACCAGGGCAATGTGCTAGAATAAAGTGAGAGAACATTGTTGATGTTTTGACATTTTATCCCTCTCAGCAAACCAATGAATGATACAGACATCATTATTTTCTTTTCACAACTAACAATATAATTTCTCTCATTAAAATGTTCCAATTAGCCTCAAACCAGCACACCTCTATTTTCTCAAAGCAAGGACAGCAATTCTGCTCATCTTGCCAGTGGGCTCTGCAAACAAACCAAGCTTTACTAGCCCTTGTTTAAATTGCAGATTCTTCAATTCTTCTGGCTGGACTATTATGACAAATGTTGAAAGAAACAGAGGAACAGGATACATGATTTCAGTTTCCATAAAGACAGATGTGGTTTGGATGCATTTGAATTAGGCTGACATGCTACAGTCAATATGCTGATCTTATAACTGAAACCAAAGTAACTCACTTGCAACTGCCAGACCCAGTTAGGGATCTATGTCTGTCCACATTCTGATTCATTGAAAACCCCACCAGAAGTCTAATCAATCTCACTGCCTTAGAAAAGATTTCAGCTTCTGTCATAATCCACTAAATTAAGCTAACATCTAAGAGAGAAGCTTTTTTACTTCAGATCTACAGTCGCTCAGTGCATAAACCTCCACAGAGTTTGTTTTCTCTAACTAAAAGAAGAGGAGTTGATTCAGATAACCCTACAGGTATCATAGCTCCCCTATAGTTTCTGGATTATTTTTACGAAATACATTTTTTTGTGCTGACCAAAAGCTGGAATTACACAGAACCACAAAACTGTTGATGTTGGAAGGTCATTTAATGTGACAATTTTGTTGCAGAATACCCTACCACCTAGACAAATTCAATCACAGAAATTAGCTTGTTCTCAGGGTTGCAGTTACAGCAGTCTGTGCCCATGAATTTCATGTCTGTGCATTGAAGTGCATTAAAGGGCTATTAAAGTGTATGATTGTGTTTTCCCAGAAAAGACAACCACAACATTATGGCTCAACATCTTAATAAGGCCCTGCTGCCCTTTGTTTCCAAGGGAGCCCTGCTAAGGGAGTGTGGTGTGGTGTCGTTTCCTCAGACTGCTTGCTCCAGGAGAGTTCAGGTTAAAATGACTTGAAAGCTATTTCCGTGATCCTGGATTTTAGTGCATAGTAAAAATAAAACGTGGAAGCTATGCGATTCTCTATAAGTTCCCATCTAGTACCTGAATATTTCAGAATTTGTAAATGTTTACTGAAGAGAAGTCAATTTCCTTCAACTCCATCAGCAGAGTCTAAGGTCATGTCTGAAAGCTGTGCTAGCTTAGAGCACATTGCTCTTCAATCTGACTTTCAAGGTGAGACTCATAAGCACCGGATTCAGAGAGAAAAACTACAGAACTGTGGAAAGGGAAAGTTTTATACCAGAAGGTAAAAACAAAAACCAGAAAAAATGTAAGTTATCTACGTGGCAAAGAAAAAAAACTTTCATCTGAAAGTGAAACAGACCTATAAAGTTAGCAAAGGCCTTTTGTCTTCTTTAAAGAGCTAAGAGCCAGTCTAGTCTGAGGAGATTTATTTCATGTATTAAAGTGGAATGCTCTAGATGTGAATCTTCTGCATTAGAGATATAGATAAGAGGGAAACCAATCCAGAATGCAAAGAAGCTTGCTGAACTTGATGGTGCTTTAAGACACATTCAATACAGTATTTATTTTTCCTTCAGTGGATTATTGTGTTACGAGACCACAACATTATTTCCCATAGCAATGGGTTCAAAGGTTTTAAATTATGCAACTCTCTTTCCCTGCCCCAGGTTGCTATTCTTTCCATAAAACCTTTGAAAAAGATATACATGAAAGAGATCAATCTACAAAGCAAACTGTAATTTTCCTTTGTGTCTTCCAATGTGGTGATAAGGGACCTGGAGCACTGCCCTGTGAGGAGAGGCTGAGGGAGCTGGGATTGTCTAGCCTGGAGAAGAGAAGGCTCAGGGGGGACCTCATTGCTGTCTACAACTACCTGAAGGGAGGTTGTAGCCAGGTAGGGGTTGTTCTCTTCTCCCAGGCAACCAGCAACAGAACAAGGGGACAGTCTCAAGTTGTGCCAAGGGAGGTACAGGCTGGATATTAGGATGAATTTCTTCCCAAAGAGAGTTATTTGCACTGGATGGGGCACTTAGTATCATGGTCTAGTTGATTGGATAGGGCTGGGAGATAGGTTTGACTTGATGATCTTGGAGGTCTCTTCCAACCCAGTTCCTTTCTGGCTTTCAGAGCCTATTGAGAGTTATTTTATCAGCCTTGCTTGGTTTCATAATAGAATAAAGAGTAGCATGTGCTGATTTTCACTTTTCCATTCCTTGTTTGTGGAGGCAAAAAGACTGATTCAAGTAGTCAAACTTCATCACGAGATCTAGGTTCAGATCCTTGCTTTAGTAGACATTGGCAGGTTGATGCAGGGGAAATCACTTTGAGCTTGATATACGACTTAGTTCTTGCATCATTGACTGTGATAGTGTCTTTCAGTTGCTGGGGCTTATGGAGACATGAAAGTCACAGAAATGGGTTAGATACATCAGGAGACAGAGCAAGGGGAGATGCCCAGAAAAGGTTTTCTTAAAAGGTAAAATAATAAATCAGGATGTCATTGTGACAAACAGAGCTAAAGAGGAAGAGGGAACTGATGGCAACAAAGCTATCACAATTCAGGGAAGATAGTTCATTTATTCGGTCTTGCAATAAAAAGTCTCCTGTGAGCTCTGGGAAAAAAAAAAAAAAAAAAGATATTTTTATCCTACTTCATCATGAGAAGACTTCAAATTAAGTATGCCATCTCACATTTTCCAGCTAGCTGCTATGCACTGGACCAGGTTTCATGTTTAGTTCTCTGTGTCTTATCCATTTGATAAACAGCCTTAGTAGCGCTTCCCTGTCACTGAAAGGTGCTGTGTAGGTAAATGCAACAAAGAGAAAGGAGAGGGTTAGCTAGCACAATTCCTGTGGTGTTTTGTGCAGAATAAAAGCCATAAGGGAGATGACAGCTAAGGCATTTCAACATAGAGACACATTGAAAGACATTATTTCACTCTGTTGTCTCACCTGTATTTTGAAGCATAATTAACTATACTTCTGGCATAACTGGGGCAGTTTCCATGTTTCAGTATAATTAGTAGAGTGTCTGTGATTATCTGTTTGTTTCTTTGTATGTGTTGGGTAGATTTTCACCTCCTCCTTTTACTTTGTCCTTACCTAGATTGCCTTTCAACACCTTGTACTCTCTGAAATTACCAGGTCTCTAGGTGTCTGTGTTTGGATAGCAGATCACCTTCTACTGTCTGCAGCTGCTCTGCTGCCTAGCAGAGTATTGATTTTTCTTTTGCAAAACACACTGTAGGAAAAGAGGTGTAGAAATCAATATTTCATTAGACAGACTAGAATATAGCAATGTCGGATCCACACACCTAGGGCTTAGATTAGGACTCTAACAAAAGCAATAGGAGCATCAGAAGTGAAGTGGTCAAGAGCTGGGATAGCAGGAGTTGCATTGTTATGAACACAGGCTCCTTGCAGCAAATAACTTCATGTGTCATTTCTTGTCCATATCACAAGCTACTTAGCATCAGAACTAGCTGAACACTGGAAACTGGCCAATGTGGTGCCCATCCACTAGAAGGGCTAGAAGGAGGAACCAGGAAAATAAAGACTTGTCAGCATGACCTCAGTGTCAGGCAAGGTTATGGAACAGGTCATCTTGAGTGCAATCACACAGCATTTACAAGATGGCCAAGAGATCAGGCCTAGTCAGCATGGTTTTAGGAAGGTCAGATCCTGCCTGACCAAATTGATTACCTTTTATGATCAGATTACCTTCCTGGTGAATGTGGGGAAGGCTGTGGATGTAGTCTACCTGGACTTCAGCAAAGCTTTTGACACCGTTTGTCACAGCAAGCTCCTGGCAAAGCTGGCAGCTCGTGTCTTGGACAGATCCACTCTGAAATGGGTCAAGAACTGGCTGGAGGGCCAAGCCCAGAGAGTGGTGGTGAATGGTGCCACATCCAGATGGTGACCAGTCACTAGTAGTGTGCCTCAAGGATCAGTGCTGGGCCTGACCATGTTCAGTATCTTTATTGATGACCTGGACAAGGGGATTGAGTCCATCATCAGTAAGTTTGCAGATTACACCAATTTAGGAGCAGGTGCTGATCTGTTGGAGGGTAGAATGTCCTTGGACAGGCTGGATGGGTGGGCAGAGGCCAGTTGGATGAGATTTAACAAGGCTAAGTGTAGGGTTCTACACTTTGGCCTCAACAACCCCAGCAGCACTACAGGCTGGGAACAGAGCAGCTGGAGAGCAGCCAGGCACAGAGGGACCTGAGAGTGCTGGTAGATAGCAGGCTGAACGTGAGCCAGCAGTGTGCCCAGGTGGCCAGGAGAGCCAATGGCATCCTGGCCTGTATCAGGAATAGTGTGGCCAGCAGGACAAGGGAGGTTATCCTTCCCCTGTACTTGGCACTGGTCAGGCCACATCTTGAGTACTGTGTCCAGTTCTGGGCCCCTCAATTCAAGAGAGATGTTGAGATACTGAAATGTGTTCAGAGAAGGGCAACAAAGCTGGTGAGGGGCCTGGAGCACAGCCCTGTGAGGAGAGGCTGAGGGAACTGGGGTTGTTTAGCCTGGAGAAGAGAAGGCTCAAGGCGGACCTCATTGCTGTCTACAACTACCTGAAGGGAGGTTGTAGCCAGGTGGGGGTTGGTCTCTTCTCCCAGGCAGCCAGCAGCAGAACAAGGGGATACAGTCTCAAGTTGTGCCAGGGGGGATATAGACTGGATATTAGGAGGAAGTTCTTCATAGAGTTGTTTGCCGTTGGAATGGGCTGCCCAGGGAGGTGGTGGAGTCACCATCCCTGGAGGTGTTCAAGAAAAGACTGGATGGAGTACTTAGTGCCATTGGGTAGGGCTGGGTGATAGGTTGGACTGGATGATCTTGGAGGTATCTTCCAACATGGCTTATTCTATTCTATTCTATTCTATTCTATTCTATTCTATTCTATTCTATTCTATTCTATTCTATTCTATTCTATTCTATTCTATTCTATTCTATTCTATACATAAGTTGTAAACCAGCTGTGCTGTCTGATACTCACTCTTTCTCTCTTGCTACCCTTGTACTCTGGCAGAAATTTTCATCCACACAGCTTAGATGGTTCATACAAATTTTCAGAATGAGAAGAAGCCTCTGTGATAAAACACACACTAGGAACAGGACTTTTTATTCCTTGCCTTCCATACAGAATAAAAGGAAGGTATTTGAACACTTTAAGTAGTGAATCATCTTACACCAGCACATTTTGCTTGAAGAAGTAAGACCTCAGTCACAAATACTTCAGAAGGTGCACCTGATGTTTTGGTGCTCTGCCAGAGAGGAAGGTGGCCATGAACTCCAAGCAGAATCTTTTTCAGACAGAATAGTCAGAGCTGAGAATTATCTTTCTCTGTATCTAATTCCACTTCACAGATACTCAGTAGGTAGACAGGAAAGCATCAAATTCAACTGAGAACAAAGTTAATAATGTAATAAGAAATATAGGTCAAATTTGGTAAATAATTTCATTTTGGAGGAGAAAGCAATGCAGAAAAAGAGACTTAAAAAATTTTTATATTCTCAAAACAAAATTATTTTTTTAATATCAAAACTATACTTGCATGTTCAAATTTGCCTNGTAAAGAATGGTTTAATAATCAAATTTTGCTTTGGTTATAGTTCTGGCTGAAGTAAAATAGCATTATTTTTCCCTTCTGATTTTTTAGGCATGGCATATGGACTTCCACTCATCACCTCTGGGGATAAGGGATGTCCACTTCTACCCATTTTATGCTTTTGTGAGCTTGGATCCCTTCCCCCCTTTCATAAAACACTAATCTTAAGCCTCTGACAAAGAGAATTTCTGTTTATACACCTGCACGTTACTCAGTTTGAGCACAATCTCAGATAGTTCCTAGGATGTTATTGAAAATATGCTATCCCAAGAGAGAAGCAACACAAGGGTATATGAAATTCTTACCAGTCCATTAATAAAGAAAAATGTAATGAAAGAGATCTCTATGTGGGAGTTTTTGTGCACTTAACAATCCTGTCTTGTCTTCAGCTTTCTAAGCAGTACTAAGATATTACTTTTCTTTTTTTTTTTTTTTTTTTTTTTCCTAATAAAATTTCACAGTGTTCTGAAAAAGGCTTCTGGTATATGCATGAGGAATTTGCCTGTCTGGTCTGAGAGAGACATGTGACACAGTAACATTTTAACATCTCAGTACAGAGCTGATTCCCAGCCACGTATTACTTTCTGGGGGTTAGTATGCAAATGACTTGACTAAACAGTTGGGTTTTTTACAATCAACTGATATCCTTTACCAGTGAAAGATCAAATATTTAAGTTTGCTTTTGTAGGTGAAGGAAAGTGTGAAATCTTGGCAGATTTAATCTTTTTACTGTGGTGCAAAGAGGTGGTCAGTGGATTTTTTTGGAGCTATACCATTGATTTCAAGAGTGTTAGAAATTTACCTCATAGAATCCATTACTTTAGTTTTTTGAGATTCATGTATGAATGTACCACCTCTTGGCTGGGTTAAAAGCTGGCTGGGTGACTGGGCACGGAGAGCAGTTGTGAATGGTGTGGTGTCCAGTTGGCGTCTGGTGACCAGTGGTGTCCACCAGTGATCAGTACTGGGCCCAGGTCTATTCAAAATCTTTGTTGATGACTTGGATGAGGTGAACGAGTCTAACATTAGTAAATTCACAGATGACACCAAGTTTGGGAGGGAAGAGTTGATCTGCTGGGAACTAGGAAGACACTTCAGAGAGACCTGGACAGGCTGGATCCATGGAATGAGGCCAGCGGTGTGAAGCTTAACAAGGCCAAGTGCAGGGTCCCACATTTTGCTACAGTAACCCCAGGCAGCAAAACTGTCTGGGGAATGAGTGGCTGGACAGCAGCCTGGCAGAGAAGGACAACCAGCTGAACATGAGCCAGCAGTGTGCCCAAGTGGCATGGAAGGCCAATGACATCCTGCCCTGTATCAGGAATAATGTGGCCAGCAGGACTGGGGATGTAATTCTTTCCCTGTACTGCACTGGTGGGTCCTTGCCTCAAGCTGTGTGCAACTCTGGGCCCTTTACTTCAAGAAGGAAGTGCTGGAGCAGGTCCAGAGGAGAGTGACAAGAATGGTGAGGGGGCTGGAGGGAGATGCTGATGAGCAGAGGCTGTGAGTGAGCTGGGGTTGTTCAGCCTGGAGAAGACTCAGAGGGGACCTTATCATGCTCTACAACTACCTGAAGGGAAGTTGTAGTTGGGTGGGGTCAGGTTCTTCTCCCAGGCAACTTGTGACAAGATGAGAGGCCATGGCCTGAAGCTGGGAGGTTTAGGTGGGATGTTAGGAAACCCTTCCTCATGTAATTAGGCTGAATGGACTGCCCAGGGAGGTGGTGGAGTCACCACCCCTGGAGGTGTTTAAGGAAAGATTGGATGTGGCACTTAGTGACATGGTCTAGTCAATGTAGTGGTGTTAGGTCATAGGATGGACTTGATCTCAGAGTACTATTCCAGACTCAATAAATCTGTGACCTCTACTAAAACACACATGATGTGTGCTTTGGTTTCTTACATAGCTGAACTTCACACTTAAACAGCTAGGTTTCACATGTTAAATTTTGGAGGTGGTTTTATTAATGATGCTGAACTGATGGTGAGCATTAACTGAAGGCAGACTTTGTGGCATTGTGCATGTGGATGTTTACAGTCTCAGTACAACAGGCTCCAGATTAAGCTTGGAAATCTGGGTAATCTTAGGTTACTCATAAAAAACATAGAAAAACGTAGTCTTTGGAGAGCAAGAGGGGCATGTGCATAAACATAAATATATGCATATGTTTTTTCAGTACCAGAAAGCAGACTACAAGAAAGCCGGGAAGGGTCTTTTTACAAGGGCTTGTAGTGATGAGAGGAAGCAGACTGAATCTTAAGGAGGGTAGATTGAGACTGGATACTAAAAAGAAATTCTTTACAGTGAGAGTGGTGAGACAGCTGAGGGAAGTTGTGGATGGTCCCTCCATGCAAGTGTTCAGGGCCAGGTTGGATGAGGCCTTGAGCCATCTGGTCTAGTGGAAGGTGTCCCTGTCCATGTTGAGAGGGTTAAAACTAGATGATCTTTAAGATCCCTTCCAAACCAAAACATTCTATGTGTCTATGAACATATTTGTATGTGCTTCTATTTGTAGATACTGAGCTGTCTCACCGGGCAGGCTGTTTCAGCTTTGTTTATTCTACAGAGTAAGGGTTACTGCAAATTAAATGTGCTGTTGAATTAAGGCACATGTAGAAAAAGACATGCTTCACCCTCCATTCTAAACCCTTAGAGTGAGGATTTATGCCTTACAAATGAAAGCAATGGTGATATATCTCTTCTGAAGTAATACAGTGGGCTGAAGTCAGCCTCCACAAAAAAATGCGGACTATGCTATAGAACTTTTAATACTGTTCTGTGAAATACTTGAGGTTGCTTCATTTATTCAATGAATCTGGTTCACCACAGGTTTCATTGGAAGTACTGTATACATGAATCTTAAAACTGTGGAAAAGGCTTTCAAAAAAAGTGTTATTGATGGCTGTAATTTCTGATAGGCAATTAATCATTTCAAAATTGGAATAAACATTATTCAAGCATTGAAATATTAAATGTAAAGCTTTCCTTAAGGCATCTGTCTTTAACATCCCTCTGGCATTTGTTTGTTTAGTTTATTGAAGCAAGTCACCAAGAGTTTTGGGTAATTTAAAGTGAGCTCTGTGTATAATTAAAGGGGATATGAATCATAATATACATAAAACCTAACTAACTTGAAAACTACAGTAAGTGTTATTTAATGCAGTCGATTTTTGAATGCTGTTTATTCAGGAAAGTAAACTTTTGATGTTGCCTAGAGAAAAGTTTAATTATGCACAGGAAATGCACAGCATGGTGTAATTAATATTGACTAATCAACCTCTCTTTCTCTTTTACTTGCAGGAAAATATAAACATCAATGAAGCTTCCAGATGCTTGGTGAAACACATAATTGCTAGTGAGAGTGATCCAGTTCAGTCTGTTGAACCAGATATTATAAAACCACACTTGAATTCCTCCAAGATTGTCAGCTGTTCAGCTTGTTTTAAATCCTAAGAGACTTCCAGACTATTATAGGAGCTGAACATCTATGATCCACAATTTATATCTTACCCAACGTGCCCAACTGCCCAGATTCTCCCTAAGCAGATTGCCATTTTCTAAAATGGATACTTTAAATTTATTTCAAACTGTTCATTAATAGCAACTATTAAAAACTGGTTTTGGCCACAGGTCAAGTAAGAGTTGTAGAGATGGCTGTGTTTTCCCAGTTAAGTAACACCACCAGTGATATAAAAACCTGTTTCTATGCAGTGTGGCTTCTGAAGGCTCATATTTATGATATGACTGCAGCAATACTCATCCATTGGTTCTCCAGCTTGTCTTCTCAATATCTTAATCAGGCAACTATCATCATTATACTGTTTTGTCACTCCTCAAAATTCAATGACCTTTCATATGAGGAACATGATGACACTGAAAATACAGATGTTCAGAAAAAGGCAACAAGAACACTCACAGTGAGATCTTCCTATTACCAGTTCAGTTTCCTTGATAAGATGGCAGAACTGAACAATAAGCAACCTTTCATGTCACCCAGTTCCCCAGAAGATGTTAGCTTCTGAGACTGAACTTAGATGTAGTATTTTCTCCCTTAAGAGCTATATTCTCTTAGTTGTTACCATTGTTTTCAGGTGAAGCAAAATAGAACAAGTCAATGGTGAAGGGTGACAAAACAGGCACTTAAAGGTATAGTCTCATAGGTGAAGCAGCTGAGAGTTTTTTGGAAAGGGTATTTATCCAAGAAAGCCAGCACTTCCTCCAAAAACCACTAATTGATTTTTTTCCTGCCTCTTCATGCTATATTCTATGCATATATTCCATAAAGCACTGCATGCATCCTTCTATTATGTTGATTCCTGTGGGGAAAATCACTATCCACAGTATAATGTAACAGCTGAAATTTTCAGAAATGTATTCCTGTCAGACAGTAGGGTGTTCACTTCCTGGAAACATTCTTTTAAAAAGCACAGTTGTATGAATGACCAAAGGAAGCAAAACGAAACAGTCCTGGAATACATACAGAATTTGTTGAACTGTACCATCGAAAAGAAGTGGTTGATTTTCAGTCTCAAAAATATGCATGTTGGTTGAGTCATTCAGACAAGGTGTCTCGACAAGAAGTCTGATGTCTGGCTGCCAGCCACTGCAAGACAAACTTCTCCTGTCTCCTGCCATGGGCAAATCAGTTGTATTTGCTGTTCCTACTCAACCTTTTCTTTCCTAAGCTGTGACTTCTCAGCTGTCTTGTGAGGTGGGTTTCTTTCCTTAAAGATGTGTAACACTGGGGAGGGGAGGAGTCAGAATCTCCTGATGCCTTGTGTTTGCAGACATCATTTTAGGTGTTGGAAGCAACTTCTAGGGATCATTTAGTCCAAATGTCTTGCTAAAACAGGTTCACCTAAACCAGGTTGCACAGGAATGTGTCCAGGTAGATTTTGAAAGTCATCAGAGGAGACTAAACAGCCTCTGGGCAGCCTGTTCCAGTGCTCCATCACCCTCAAAGTGAAGAGGGTTTTGCTTATGTTCAGGTGGAACTTCCTGTTTTCTGGTTTGTGCTCTTTAGCCCTTTGTCCTATCACTGGGAAACAGTGAAAACAGCTCAGTCCCATCTTGACACCTTCCTTTAGATATTGACAAGTACTGAGAAGTTCCCCCCTCAGTGTTATCCAGGGTAAAGAGCCCCAGGTCTTTCAGCCTCCCCTCATCAGAGAGAGATGCTCCAGTTCCCTATTCATCTTTGTAACCCTTCATTGGACTCTTTCCAGTCCTTCCCTATCTCTATCAAACTCCAAGCCTGTAACTGGACCCAGCATACTAGATGTGTCCTAACCAGGGCAGAGCAGAGAGGGAGAAGAATGTGCCTTGACATGCTAGTCATACTTTTCTTAATGCACTTCTTGGCCACAAGAGCATGCTGCTGGTTCATGGTGAACTGGTTGTACACCAGCACTGCCAAACTCTTCTCTGCAGAGCTGCTTTCCATCAGGCCAATCCCTAACAGGTACTGGTGCATGGGTTATTTCTCCCCAGGTTCGGGACTCTGTAGCTGCCTTCGCTGAACTTTATTATGTTACCCTAGGTCCAACTCTTCAGTCTGTCCAGGCAGCACAGCCTTCCTGTGTGTCAGCCATTCCTCTCAGTTTTGTATCGTCAGCAATCTTTCTGAGGGTACACTCCATCCCTTCATCCAGACCACTGATGAAGATGCTGGACAAGACTGGACCCAGTGTTGAGTCCTGGGCATCACCACTAGTCACAGGCCTCCAACTAGACTCTGCACTGCTGATTACAACCATCTGAGTTCTGTCATTCAGTCAGTTCCCAAACCTCAACACTGTCCACTCATCTGAACCACACTTCCTGAACTTCTCTGTGAGGATATTATATGAGACAGTGTCAAAAACCTTGATGAATTTGAAATAGACACCATCAGCATCTCTCTCCTCATCTACTCAGTCCTACCATCATAGTAGGCAGCACTGATTCTCTTTCTTCTCCTGCACATACTTAGAGATGTCCTCCAGAACAAGCTGTCCTATCACCTTTTTAGGGATGGAGGTGAGGGGAACTTACCTCCGGTTTCCTTTGTTTTCTTTCTTACCCCTTAGGAAGACTAAAGTGACCTTGGCTTTCCTCCTCCAGTCCTCAGGCACCTGTCTTTTCAAAAATTATGGAGAGTGGAAGAACATCAGGCAGCTCCCTCATCACTTGTGGGTGCATCCCATCAGGGACCACGGATTTGTGGGTGTCAGCTTGCCTAGGTGGGCTAAACCTGTCTTCCTTGACTAAGGGAGAATCTTTCTTTCTTCAGACTTTTCTCTTACCTCTGACGACTTGGATTCCCAAGGGCTAGAGTTAGCAAAGAATGAAACAAAGAAAGCATCCAGTGGCTCTGCCTTCTCTGTATTCTCCATCACCAGGGCACCAACCTCATTCAGCAGTGGGACCACATTTTTCTGAGTTTTCCTTTCCATACTGAAAGACTCAAAGGTCTTCTTGTCTTTTACATCCTTTGCCAGATTTAATTCCCAAGAGGGTCTTAGCTTTCCTCATTGCATCTCTACATACTCTGAGACTGTTCCTATAGTCCTCCCAACTGTCCAGCCCCTTAACCACGTTCTATAAACTTCTTTCTTTCGTTTGAGTTTCTCCAGAAGCACTTTGCTCATCCATGCAGGTTTCCTGCCTCCTTTGATTTCTTACTCATGAGGATCTTGATCTTGGGGGAAGTGAAGCTTGCATATTAACTAGCTTTCTTGGGCTTCCTTATCTTCTAGAGTCATAAGTATTCCTCCAAGTAAACTTCACTGCAATACTTCACGAATATTTAATTGGAAATGAAGGATTGAAACTCTGAAAGGCTAGTAAACAGGGGTAAGGTAGGAAAAATGGGGGAAAAAAGTAGTAAAATCCTCAGGCTGACCTGTGAGACCTCTGGCATTCACATGCCTCTAAAGTTTGTTGCATTACTTGGCAGTGTTAGGTTTATGGTTGGACTCAATGATCTTAAAGGTCTTTTCCAACGTAAATGATGCTGTGATTTTGTGATTCTATTTCTGAATGATCTGTTACTATATAGATACTCCAGAGGAGTGCCAGTGACAGAGACACAGCTCTTCCTAAAGCCTTAAATGGATATTTTTGTCACAGAATTTTAAAATAAGAACACAAGGTCTGTGGTTTTGAAAATAGAAATCCACACCCATAATTAATCTGTACACACACATAGATGTAAAGATCCATATTTATCATGAGCTGTGGTTTTTGGGTTTTTTGTTGTTGTTTTTTTTTTTCCTGAGGATAGTAGTTTTCAAATCATCTCGATTACAGTGTTGTCCTTTAACACCTGTTTTAAACATCCTTTAACTCCTGCTGTGATCTGGGTCAAATACCTTAACCTCTATGCCTCAGTTTCCTCATATATAAAATAGGGATTGATGTACACACCTACCTCACAGCGCTCCTTGAACATTACTGTTGGCATCGTGCTTTGAAGATACACAAATGCCAAGCTCCGTTACTGCTCAGCACGAAATATGAGTGCCCTCTAGCATAAGTCCGTGGTGCTGTAATGCCTTAGTGTTCTAAACCTCTCCAGAGCTTGTGCGTGCTGAACCAATTAGCTTCCATTATTCCACCTCAGCTAACTTAGTCGAGGTTATAAAGCAACGTGTGACTGCACGGGATGATTAGATCAGCTGCAGATGGGTTCCAAATGGGAGCTTTGGCTGCACAGATTTCATGGTACTAGTTTGGTAATCTCAGCACAAAAAAAAAAAAAAAAAAAAAAAAAAAAAAAAAAAAAAAAAAGCAATTCAAAACTAGTGCCAGGTCAGCTATTTCAAATTTAAAACATTTAAGTCAAGTCGCATGGATGCCTCATTAAGGATAACAGTTCATACCTTGAGCCAGCGCTGTGGGGAACACAAGCATTGGGATTCAGATGGCTTTTAAAGAGCTAAGTTTTCATGAGTTCATGCTTTTCTTATAAATCTGGATGCCTCAGGTGAAGCAGAGGAAGTTAGCATTTCTTCCAAAAATTATTTTGTGCTCAACTTGCATCAAATATAGCAGTTGCTAATATGCTTCAGTTGTCTCCAGATCACTGGTCTTTGGTGGCTTCTAACCAAAGCTCATTAAGTATCATGGTAACTTGCACAGATGTTTTGAGAACTATGGTTAAATATCTGGTATATGAGTAATTTTTAAAAAAGCAACCCACCATAAATAAAACACTTAAAGAAAATAAAGTGGTTTTTTTGTTTTGTTGTTTTTTTTTTTTTTACCTTCACTGTAGTGTATAAACCTGCTATAAAGTACAAAATCATAGAATGGTTTAGGTTGGAAGGGACCTCAAAGATCACTCAGTTCCAACCCCCTGCTATAGCTAGGGAAATCTCCTACTAGAACAGGTCACCCAAGGCCTCATCCAACCTGGCCTTGAACACCTCCAGGGAGGGAACAGCCACAACCTCCCTGGGCAACCTATGCCAGTATCTAAACACCCTCACTGGAAAGAACTTCCTCCTAACATCCCATTTAAATCTCCCCTCTGCCAGTTTAAACTCATTACCCCTTGTCCTGTCATTAAAAGACCTTGTTAACAGTCCCTCCCCAGCCCTCTTGTAGGCCCCCCTCAGATACTGAAAGGCTACTATAAGGTCTCCTTGAAGCCTTCTCTTCTCCAGGCTGAAAAGCCCCAACTCTCTCAGCCTGTCCTCATAGCAGAGGTGCTCCAGCCCTCTGATCATCTTCATGGCCCTCCTCTGGACTCTCTCCAACAGTTCCATGTCCTTGTTGTGCTGGGGGCTCCAGAACTGCACACAGTACTCCAGGTGGGGTCTGAGGAGAGCAGAGTAAAGGGGGAGAATCACCTCCCTTGCCCCGCTGGCCACACTGCTCTTAATGCAGCCCAGCACACATTTAGCTGTCTGTTCCCTTTGTTTCTGTTTTCAGGTTACACTGCAGTCACTACTCTTGGACAGATTTTCCACATCTGTTAGATGGTTTCTATACTAAGGATTATGCAAGGTTCTGAAGTGATACCAGTTTACACTGTAGGAATTAGAACGTTATCACGAAGCATCAGGCTTCCTGAGGAGGTTACATAATTCCAAGTGTTCATTTTTATTCGCACTGAAGTGATAAGAATCTGTCAAATCTCCTTCTACAATGCAATAAATGTGTGAATGCCACCTGGGTATCTAGCAAACAGACCTGTTTTAGAAGGGGCTATAGGCAGGCCAGAATAAAAGCTTTAATATGCAATTAAAGAGCTCAATTTGTGCCAACACCCTTTCAGAAACAAACACTACATTTAATTATGCTGTGTCAGTCCGTAACAGGTTGCTTTTTCTTGTTTTTTTTGTTTGTTGATATGTTCTGTGCAATGTCCTCTTTGCAGCTCATTAGGGACCACACATCTTAATTTCATAGCCATTTCAAAATGAAACATTTTTTTTTTTTTCCACAGAACCACAGAATGTTAGGGACTAGAAGGGACCTCAAAAGGTCATCTAGTCCAACTCCCCTGCCAGAGCAAGGACCATCCTTTTTCTTTTTTTATACAGCCAGTTATTGTTGTTTTTTTTTTATAATCTCACTTCTCCCCAATCTCCTTCCTTTCTTCTCCATCTCCTATTTCCCCCCATCTTTCCCCTTTTCCTTCTCTCTTGTTCATTTCCTCTCCATCTTCCTCTTTTCCTTCATCTTCATCCTTTTCCTCTCCATCTCCCTCCTTTCAGCATCATCTCCCCTTTTCCACCATATCTGCCCCTTTCCCACTCCACACCTCATTTCCCCATTTTTTCCCCCAAACACAGAGCACCTGGGTTTTATTGAGTCTCCTCCCACCCCAGGTGTGAGCACTTTGCCCTACCTGACCACTCCCCTTTATAATCTGCCCCAGGAAAGGCAGAAGCCCCAGGCTTTGCCCGAAAGGGCAAAGGGATCCTCCTCATATCACTGGTGAGTCCCCATGGTGCACAGTGGGTAAAAGAGAAAGGGATCGAAGGCTGGGGGACCTGGTAGCTCTCCCTGGTTAGGTAAGTGGGATAGAGGCTTGATGGTCACTCTAGCATCACCATGGGTTTTGGCTAGGCCTTCTTAAATAGACTGAGCTCCTCTATGTTTAGCTGCTTCTCTCTCCTCACTTATGATGAGCTTAGGTACTTGGCTGAACTGGAAGCTCATAAAGTAGTATTGTGTTGTCACAGACTTCTTTTTGTTGGAAAAACTCTCCAAGGTCTTCAAGGCCAGCCTGCAGCCTAATGCCACCGTGGTCATTAAACCATGTCCCAAAATGCCATGGCCACATATTGCTTGAACACCTTCAGGAATGGTGACTTCACCACCTCCCAGGACAGCCTGTTACAATGCCTAACCAATTTTGCTCCAAAGAAATTGTTTCTCATCTCTAACCTAAACTTCCTCTGGCACAATTTCAGGACATTTTTTCTCATTCTATCACCTGATACTAGGGAGAAGAAGTCAACCCCCACCTCACTGCAATCTTCTTTCACAGAGTTGCAGAAAGCAATGAGATCTCCCTTCAGCCTCGTCTTCTCCAGATTAAACAGACCCACTCCTTACCAGCCTTATTTTCTAGACCCTTCACTAGCTTCATTGTCTGGACACGCTCCAGCCCCTCAATGTCCTTCTTGGTGTGACGGCCCCAAAACTGAACCCGGGATTTGAGGTGTGGCCTCACTAGTGCCCAGTATAGGGACACCATCCCTACTCTGCTCTTGCTGGCCACACCGCTACTGATCTGAGTCAGAGATGGGGCTGGAAATGCTTGCTCAGCCCCTCTTCTGATCCCTGTGGAGCACAGACAGCTCATCAGCATTGTTTTGAGTACTATCAACAGAGCTGAAGCAAAGATGGGAAGTTTTTCAACAGAATCACATAATCAACCAAGTGGGAAAAGACTTTTGAGACCATCAAGTCCAACCTATCACCTAACACCTTCTAATTAAATACACCATGGCACTAAGTAACCCCACCACCTTCCTGGGCAGCCCATTCCAATGGGTAATCACCCTTTCTGTGAAGAACTTCTCTCTAGCATCCAATGTAAACATCTCCTTTTGCAGCTTGAGACAGCATCCTCTTGTTCTGTCACTGGGTGCCTGGGAGAAGAGACCAACCCCTGCCTGTCTACAGCCTCCTTTCAGGTAGTTGTAGAGAGCCATAAGGTCACTCCTGAGCCTCCTCTTCTCCAGGCTGAACACCCCATCTCTGTCAGCCACTCCTCATAGGGTTGTGCTCCAGCCCCCCCATCAGCCTTCGTGCCTTTCTCTGGACATGTTCAAACACCTCAACATCTTTCTTAAATTGAGAGGCCCAACTACTAGGGCCCCCAGATACTCTTCCCCTTCACTGCCTTCCAAGAGGTCAGTTCCCAACCTATACTGATCCCTGGGGCTGTTTTTTCCCAGGCTCATGACTCTACACTTGCCCTTGGTGAATTTCATTCAGTTTCTCCCTGCCCAGCCCTCCAGCCTGTCCAAGTCTCAGTGAATGGCAGCACAGCCTTCTGGTGTGGCAGCCACTCCATCCAGTTTGGTGTCATCAGAAAACTTGCTGACAGTGCACTCTGTGCCCTCATTCAGGTCATTGATGAATATATTGAACAGAACTGGTCCCACTACTCTGACTCCTGTGGGACTCCACTAGTTACAGCCTCCAACTAGACTCCATCCAATTGACCACAACTCTCTGGCTTCTTCCCTTCAACCACTTCCCAATCCACCTCACTACTTGATCATCCAGACCAAACTGCTTCAGTTTAGCCAGAAGGATGCTGTGGGAGACAGTGTCAAATGCTTAACTGAAATCAAGACAAACCACATCCATTGCTCTACCATAATCTGTCCACCTGAATATGTCCTCATAAAAGGCTATCAGGTTGGTCAAACATGACTTCCCCTTGATAAAACCATGTTGACTGCTCCTGATGACTTGTCCTTGATATGACTAAGGAAAGCACCAAGGACAAATTGTTCCATTACTTTTCTGGAGATGGAGGTGAAGCTCACAGGTCTATAGTTGCCTGGGTTCTTCTTCTTACCCTTTCTGAAGATTGGAATGACATTTACCCTCCTTTAGTCCCCAAGAACCTCTCTTGTCTGCCATGACCTAATGAAGATGATGGAGAGTGATCTGGCAATGACCTGTGCCAGCTCCCTCAGTACCTGTGGGTGCATGCCATCAGGACCCATGGACTTATGGATTACTCAGCTATTCCTTAACCCAGTCCTCATCACCCAAGAAGATTCCTTTGTCATGCTTTCCCCTGTTGCCTGAGATGTCAGGGGCTCCTGAGGACAGTCTCTAGCAATATAGACAAAGTTTTTCTTGCAGTGTATTTGAAGAAGTTGTCATGGTTATATCGCCGACAGAATGAAAACTCTTAAACGAATCAGAGAAAAAAAATAACAGAATTGTATTTTAGATAGAGAGATGCATGAAAGAGTTACAAAGCAGATGTGAAAGTTATAGCAAGCCCATGAAGTATTCCCACCCATAACTAAATCTATAAATCCCCGTGCTCCAAGTCCCACCCCCCATGCCTTTGCCATTCCTTAGGCCCCCAAAACAGGCCTACCTGCTTACATATTTACCCAATACCCAAACACGGCTGGAGGGGGAGGAAAAGGAACTGCCCTTAAACTGAGCTTATGAGGAGATAGCAGAATTATGGGATTGAATAACATTCTCCTCATAGTCCCTTGAGGAGTTTTAACCCCATAATTCCCAACCTGGGACATTCCACCCCTTATTCAATCCCATAATTTCTGCTCATCTAACTAGAGTCATATTCTATATATGGTACATGGTGCTGTACAAATCATCTTTCTAATACTTTCCTCAATCTGATCTATCTCTCATATCCTGGACACAATTCTTCTTCTCATCAAATGGGACTTTTTGGATGACATCTGTTACCTGAAAAAAAAAAAAAAAACAACTTAATAATAACTTGTACATACTTTAAACTCAGACTCTTTCTCAATCAAAATCAAACTACTCTGTGGAACACACTTGATCTTACCACCCTCCTGCATCACCCAACATACATGTCCTTGACTTCCCCATCAGGAACTTGGGACAGAAGTCCATTCAGTTATTCTTGAATTCCCTTGTAAGGCTGAGTTCCAATGAGGCCTTAGCCTTCCTAGTTGCCTCCCAACATCCTCTTCCAAATGGACAAAGACACTGCAAAGTGTACTCAACTTATTGGTGGGTTTTTTTTCCTAGTTCTCCACAAATGCCCCTCTGGATGTCTTAGCACCTAGAACCACAAGCTCATGCTCAGATAGGTGCCAGGTATGAGGGATCAGAACAAAACGTTGATGAAAAACTATATTAGTATCTCCATCCAAAGCCTTACCAATTCAATCACAACACCAAAATGAGAAGATGTCTTCCATTTTCCATCTTTGACGCTACACACATACACACACAGATGATCTCACAATTCTAAATGTTTTGGAAAGCATATTCATAATAGTGATAGGAAAATTTATAGAGTAAATTTATTATTCCAGAAATATTTTAAATTATTTGACAAAGTTGAGCTTTCAGGGCAAAGATATTTGGACTCTGCAAATCAGGCTTTGTTGTTTTTCTTATGCACCATTGTTTTAGAAAATATATTTTCATTGAACTTTTCAATTCAGGAGTAATTCTTCACAAGAGTACTTCGCGTATGCAGCTTGAATACTTGTACAGCAATATTTTATCTTCAGACATTTTTGGAGGCTTCAGTTTTAACCTACCTGACTATATAACAGAGGGAAGGAAGGAGAAGGTGCATGTTTAAAAAGCAGTTTTGATTTATTTCTTAAAACACCTTGTTTAGCTGGATGAAGTGAAATTGGCACATGCATATGGGAAATGCAATTTTATGTCAATTGCCAGGAAACAATCACAGGATCACAGGATGTTAGGGGTTGGAAGGGACCCAAGGAGATCATCAACCCCCCCGCCAGAGCAGGACCATACAATCTAGTACAAAGTTCCTGCTGACTGGAAAAAGGCAAATATAACACCTATCTTCAAGAAGGGAAAAAAGGACGACCCTGGGAACTACAGACCAGTCAGCCTCACCTCTGTGCCTGGCAAGATCATGGAGCAGATCCTCCTCAAGGCTCTGCTAAGGCAGATGGAGAACAAAGCAGAGGTGTCTGATGATAACCAGCATGGCTTCACCAAGGGCAAATCATGCCTAACAAATTTGGTGGCTTTCTATGATAAAGTCACAGCAGCAGTGGACAAGGGAAGGGCAACTGATGTCATCTACCTGGACCTGAGTAAGGCCTTTGACTCTGTCCCACATGACACCCTGGTCACCAAACTGGAAAAACATGGACTTGATGGGTGGACAACTCGCTGGGTAAGGAATTGGCTGGATGGTCGCATGCAGAGAGTGGTGATCAA
>VWZI01000964.1:0-74643 GCA_013396835.1 Psilopogon haemacephalus | reverse complement strand
GTCCAGAGGAGGGCCATGAAGATGATCAGAGGGCTGGAGCACCTCTGCTATGAGGACAGGCTGAGAGAGTTGGGGCTTTTCAGCCTGGAGAAGAGAAGGCTTCGGGGAGACCTTCAGTATCTGAGGGGGGCCTACAGGAGGGCTGGGGAGGGACTGTTCACAAGGTCTTGTAATGACAGAACAAAGGGGAATGGCTTCAAATTGGTGGAAGGGAGATTTGAACAGGATGTTAGGAAGAAATTCTTCACAGTGAGGGTGGTGAGGCACTGGAACAGGTTGCCCAGGGAGGTTGTGTCTGCTCCCTCCCTAGATGTGTTCAAGGCCAGGCTCGATGAGGTCTTGAGTGTCCTGATCTAGTGGGAGGTGTCCCTGCCTGTGGTGGGCGGTTGGAACTGGATGATCTTTGAGGTCTCTTCCAACCTAGACCATTCTATGATTCTATGAAATCACAGAGGAACACATCCAGACAGGCCTTGAAAGTCTCCAAAGAAGAAGCCTCCACAACCTCTCTGGGGAGCCTGTTCTAGTGCTCTGTGACCCTGACAGTAATGAAGTTCCCCTTTGTGTTGAGGTGAAGCCTCTCATGCTGCAGCTTGCACCCATTGCTCCTTGTCCCATCCCAGGGAGCCTGTTCCCCCTGGTCTTGACCAGCTCTCATCGGCAATGAAAATGTATTTTACTGCAACAATATTATGCATGTGACTGCAGGCTCCATTGTAATTAAACATGTTATTTCTCACAAAACATGGACTATGAGTGTTTTGTACAGTTAATTCCTTAGCTGAAGTAAGCACATACAAGTAGAGACAAGCTGATTCAGCTTTTCTCATATACAGCCAATCTCTGATATATATATATATAGTTTCATTTAGACTGTTTATTTTCTATACTACCTCTCTTTTAAACCATCCAAGTTAGTGTTTGACATTGATTAAAGGGTTCTGAGAAAAAAAACTTTGCACCTTTTCTCCTTTCATCATCCTATTTGTTATGCGATTCCATAGACAGTTTCTTTAGCTCTGGCTCTTCAAAGAAGCCCAGTTCAAAGTCTGATTCTACAGACAGAATTTTTGGTTCAAAACCAGATACATCATCAGTTTAGAGACTCACTATTAACCACACACTCAATTCTCAGAGATTTGGCTGGCCTACATTTGCAAATTGGTCAGCTGCATGTCTAGGATATAGTAACTACATTTGTCTTCACCTGTCAGGAGAGGCTGGTACCTGCAGCAATATTACACTCTTCACCTTTCATGATTCCCTGGAAATATCCATTTTATCAATGTGGGGGAAAAAAATGCGCAATATGAGTCTTGGATTTATTTTATTTTCTGAAACAACAACAACAAAATTAATATTATGGTTTTATTGCTTTTTTTCCCCCCTGATGTTCTCATACCCTCTGGCTGGAGGTGATGTAAGACCCACAAACAAACTCCCATCATGTGCAAGGTCTTGCACCTGGGTCAGAGTACTCTCAAGCACTGATATAGGCTGGGCAGTGACTGGCTTGAGAGCAACCCTGGGGAGAGGGGTTTACAGCTGCTGGTGGGTGAGGAGCTCACCATGAGCTGCCAGTATGCATTTGCAGCTCAGAAAGCCAACCAGATCCAGGGCTTCATCAAGAGTAGCGTGGCCAGCAGGTGCAGGGAGGTGATTCTCTCCCTCTACACCACTCTGGTTAGACCACATCTGAAGTACTGCATCAGTTCTGGAACTTCCATTACAAGAAAGATCTAGACATGCTGGAACATGTCCAGAGAAGAGCCACAAGGATGATCAGAGGGCTGGAGCACCGCTCCTACAAAGACAGAGAGTTGGGGTGTTCGGTCTGGAGAAGAGAAGGCTCTGAGGAGACCTTTTTGTGGTTTTGCAGTGTCTGAAAGGGGCCTACAGGGAAGCTACAGGAAAATTAGAAGTGGGTAGATTCAGATTGGATGTTAGGAAGAAATTCTTCACCATGAGGGTGGTGAGATACTGGGGCAGGTTGCCCGGGGAGGTGGTGGAAGCCCCATTCCTGGAAGTTTTCAAGGTCAGGCTGGATGTGGCTCTAAGCAACCTTACTTAGTGTGAAGTGTCCCTGCCCATTGCAGAGAGGGTGGAAGCAAGCATCCTTGGGGGGCTGTTCTAGTCCTGACAATTCTATGATTCTATTGACACTGTTCCAGCTACACTGAACAATCAGCTCATAAGCAGGAAATATCTTTGACTGCACAGTTTGGGAACACTCATCTCAGCAGTTCCAGTACATCAGCTGACTAATTAAGTTTGGAATCTCAGTGTTTTATGTTTCAGATGCAGCAACAATAGTTTCTAAAGATAAGATATTAAACTAGCAAAGCTACAGCATGTGACTCCCTAGAGTGGAAAATAAGCAAATGAACATCCCCTAGTAGACTTCTCTTCATGTCAAGAGCTGGAGAAAGTTATTCTAATTTGATATTTGCCTGATTCCTTCAGGAAATGAAGAAATTTTGATTCAGCTGTAGTTGCTCAGTTCCACAACTGGTAAATTTGTACTTGCCATCTAAGGAATTTAAGTGGTTTTAAAAGATAAGCTGCAATTTCTTTAATAAATGGAATCTCTAATATCAAGTTTTAAAAGTCAGAGATGCCTAAATATTTTCTCAGTTACATTATAGGTTGTTCCAAGCAGTTCCCATGCTAATCTATTCATGTGCCTTCTGGCCTGTGTTAGCATATCTGATCACCAGTGAGAATCGATATCACTCCAACACATGACTGATAAAGATAAAAGATACTTTAAACCATCCCTAAAACCAGTCTGCAGGCAAAGTATGCTGATGTGCCTTTTCTGAGAGCAGCTGGCATTTGAATTTCAATTTTCCTGGACGAAAGTGATATATTGACAGAAGTGGACTATTTGTCAGGACCCTGCTTCTTTCCTGGGAACTCTGTGCATAAAAGGTGCAATTTCCAGCCACAGGTAAGTCTCTGCGAGGCCAGTTATAGCATATATTGTGAAGCCCAGGGACACATGCCAAACCACTGACTGATTGTTAAAGAGCACCTTATTTCCCTTTTTGCTGATGGCTATGTGTTTATTATGCAATGGAAGCCTCTGTGCATGACAGCAGCTACACATCTATTTAGCTTGGATGTGTCTTCAAATTTCAGAGCCCTTTATAATGAAAAGCTGTGAGGGTTTTTTGTACCTGTCATGGTGGAATAAACTCTTCCTGGCATCTGATTGTGCTTTGGAGGGAAAGCATAGACTAGACTTTAGACTTTGATTTAGTTTGGACTTTGCTAGATGGAAAAACAGAAGAGTTACAACCCAATATTTTCCCCATTAGGTCTGGTATTAGCTTATGTGATCAGGTAGCTCTTAAATCATAGCTTTTCGTAATGCATAGACTTCTCATTTATTTAGCTAGGACTAAAGCTAGTCTGAATTGGTTAAAAGGGCCAGGGGAAAAAGTATCTTCCATCTAAGCAATGCTGTGGGAAGAGGCATTAGTAAATGATTAGATGGTCCCTATCCCTTTAGATATTTTATAAACAGAATGTATTTAATTCATAAACTATGTGAGGAGGACAGCCTAAGAAGATGAAATCCAAAGGTCTGGACAGTACAAATAACCAATATAAATGATAAAGCTTTATAGAATTAAGCCTTTTAAGCGATATATGAGAATATGAGCCTTCTGTCATAGAACTGTAAAATCATAGAATCATTTCATTTGGAAAAGACATCTAGGACCATCAAGTCCAACCTCTATCCTAGGACCATCATGGCCATGTTCACACATGCAGGGAATGCACCTCCAGCTGTTCCCTGGGCAGGCTATTCTGCTACCTGACCACTCTTTCTATGAACAGATTTTTCATAATATCAGAAACACATTATGAAACACAACATGAAAGTTCCACTATTTTGTAACTAGTCTGAAAATGTAGAAAGCAATAAAGTATGTTTTCCAGCTGTGTGAAGATTGTCTGGAGGAACATTTTAGGTCTAAGTGACTTCAAAAATGAGACAAATTATCAGAGTGCCCTTGGAGGCCGTGAGAGTATATCAGTTGTTTAGGCATCTGAAGTAAACAGAATCAACCATCTTTAGAATAAGGGGGGAATTTAAATGAAAAGCAAATGAAAGCAAATGCAGACAATAAGAGAGAAATTAGCAGGTCATAAGAGGTTCTGTCAGTTTGCTTGACTGGCACTTACCACTTTTTGCAGTGTGTGCGTGGTGCCAAGGAGCCAGCCTACACTGCCAGCTTTGGCAGCTGCAGGGAAAGAGGCTTGTTTCAAATCTGGAGACAGACTGTTGTGTCAGCCTTCTGTCAGAGACATGGTGAGGGATTGCACCTACAGATATACCCCAAATTGCAGTGTTACTCTGTGAGGCCTAAGATGCAGCATCTTTGCTGAGGACTAGCAGGACCTGTGCTATTCAGTCCTATGCTTGACCAGCAGCAGATTGACAGACAAATGCAGTCATATGTTAAAATCTATATTCCTCACCATACCACAACATAGTGGATCCAGACTAGCATGGATGAGCACTGTGGTATTGCCTGTGTTGTTTCTCAGCAGAGGTGATGAGGCAGAGTTGTGGTATAGCCCAAGTGTCTCAGTACACCCCCTGTTTTGAATTCCAGCCTCAGGAGAGAAGAGGAACAGGGATTCAAGGCCAGATTGGATGAGGCCTTGAGTGACCTGTTCTAGTGGGAGGTGTCTCTGCCTATAGCAGGGGGTTGGAACTAGATGATCTTTGAGGTCACTTCCAACCTAAACCATTCTATGATTTTATATAGAGCACAGCTCTTCAGGTGGATGCTTCTTCTTCATTTCACAACTAATATTCTAGCTTAATTCTACCCTAACTTTGGAGACCTATTTGTATTTTAATCTGGTTGGCCACTAAGGGCTCAAAGCATTCACGGCTCAGGTCAAACAAGCGATGCCCCTCAAAGGTCTATCCTGGGACCAATACTATTTAATAGCTTCAGCAGCATGAAACCCCATAATGTGGGATTTGATCTCTAAAGGTCCATTCCAACACAAACTACTCTGCATTTTTATAATTCTTTGAAAACCAGATGTGTCTAATATGATCTCATTAGATCCTTAGCTACCGGTTTTCTAGGACAATATTGCGATAGCAGACCTCAAAGATTCCAAAGATGAAGCAGAACACTGGACTCACTATGTAAAGTATTATGTTTAAGGCTCAAAAATGATACTAACACTTTGGAGTTCACTAGTCAGGATTCTTCAGGCAGTTGGGCTCCCTTCCTCAGTAGAGCAGAAGGTAGGAGAGATGATGGCATTACAGGAGTAAGAGATGAGATCTCAGGGGTGATAGGGTCTCCAAATAGATGGTAGAACTTAGCAGTAATTGAACAACACTCCAGCTAATGAGAGGACAATGGGAACAGGCAGAGAGAACTAGTGTATGGAAAGAAAGAAAAGGGGAGCTGCTGGCAGTCTAGGAGCACAAATCGGTTAGGAAAAAAGGGCCATTAAAAGGAAATTAAAAGGGGAAAAAAAATCTGTCCTGGTTTTGGCTAGGGCAGAGTTAATTTTCTTCCTACAGCCTTTATAGTACTGTGTTTTGGATTTACTGTGAGAACAGTGTTTTAGTTGTTGCTGAGCAGTGCTTATACTAGGTCAAGGAAGCTTTGCCAGCAAGGAGACTGGGGGCACACAGGGAGCTAGGAAGGGACACAGCCAGGACAGCTGACTCAAACTGGCCAAAGGGATATTCTGTGCCATACATTATCATGTTCAGCATACAAACTAGAGGGAAAACTGACCGGAGTACACTGCTCAAAGACTCTTTCGGCATCAGTCAGTTGGTAGAGAGCATTTGCTTTCATTTGTATTACTTGTTTTTCTTGGGGTTTATTTCTTTCTCTTTTTGTTATGTTCCTTTTCATTACCATTTACTCTTCTATATATTATTTTATTAAAATTATTAAACTGTTCTTATCTGAATCCAAGAGTTTTCTCACTTCTGTTCTTCCAGTTCTCTCCCTCATCCCTCTGGGATTGAGGGACAAAGAGCTGTGTGGCATTTGTTGCCTGGGGTTAAACCATGACAGCAATATAGTGAATTTTTTAACATTTACTTGATAGAAACACCAGACTCTTTCCTGGATATATGTTCACACATGGAGAAAATGCTGCATTACATTTTTCATGTGCACACACTAATAAATAATTGAAGGCTGAATAAATTTTTTTGTGTTACACCAGGTTCTGGGTAAACTACCCAACAGCCTAGTTTATGCCTCTCCTTGTCTTTTCAACTTCAATCTACCATAAAATATTCATTGTTTGGGAGAAGGGACATCCTCAATACACAATGACAAGGGAATGGAAACAGGAGGATTAGCACAGTGACCCTGATGGTGAGGATCCTAAAGGAGCTGAGCTGAGAGAAAGAAGTAAGAAGTCTCTAGAAACTGTTACCCAAAATGGATTCTAAAATTTCCTTCGGGGAAATTGCTGAGTGGAGTTGCTTGAGACATATGAAAACTACATCAATAGAGCAAATTGGCAGAAGCAGAGGTACAAGTCTGTCCTTTCATAGGTCTCATAGTTATTAAGAATCTGACATTACAATAGATGCCTTTGATGTGCTAAGGTCTCCAAGGCCAGAAGCTGACCTTCATCCTCCTGTCCCCATCTGTTTCTTAGATTAACAGAACAAAGTGAAATTCCCTCTTCCAAAGAGACTTATAATCTAAATGTTGAGAGACATATCAACAAGGTTAGAAATACTGAGGACTGTATGGGTAGCATAATAAAGCCAGATGAGTATTTATCACATATGTTAGCTCTACTTCTCTACCGATTTTGAATTCCTGTTCCCCTGCAATGCTTGCTCATCTAGCAATATATAAATGGCAATCCTTTTAGGATTTCCTTTTCAAACTCATGTGCATTGTTTGTTTGAGCCACCCTCCATCTTCACACTGTAAGCTGCAGTCTGGTGTAGGATGGCACAGCAGCATACCCTGAAACACCATGTCTAGGAGATAAATTTGGGCTCAGGATGTTGTTGCAAACCCTCTATGCTGCAGCTCATCTCTGACTGTTTCAGGGAAAGGCAAGTCTCAGTTTGAACTCTTTGAGTTCCTGAAAAGTGGGAACAAGGATGAATGCCATACAACCTCAGCTCAAGGTCATGGCAGACTGGTGAAGTTCCTGCTGATTGGAAAAAGGCAAATATAATACCTATCTTCAAGAAGGGAAAAAAGGATGACCCTGGGAACTACAGACCAGTCAGCCTCACCTCTGTGCCTGGCAAGATCATGGAGCAGATCCTCCTCAAGGCTCTGCTAAGGCAGATGGAGAACAAAGCACAGGTGCCTGATGCCAACCAGCATGGCTTCACCAAGGGCAAACCATGCCTAGCAAATTTGGCGGCTTTCTACGATAAAGTCACAGCAGCAGTGGAGAAGGGAAGGGCAACTGATGTCATCTACCTGGACCTGAGTAAGGCCTTTGACTCTGTCCCACATGACACCCTGGTCACCAAACTGGAAAAACATGGACTTGATGGGTGGACAACTCGCTGGATAAGGAATTGGCTGGATGGTCGCACGCAGAGAGTGGTGATCAACAGCACAATGTCCACCTGGAGACCAGTGACAAGTGGCGTCCCTCAAGGGTCAGTGCTGGGACCAGTGCTGTTTAACATCTTTGTCAGCGACATGGACAGAGGAATCGAGTGCACCCTCAGCAAGTTTGCAGATGACACCAAGCTGTGTGGCACAGTTGACTTGCTGGAGGGCAGGGATGCCATCCAGAGAGACCTGGACAGGCTGGAGAGGTGGGCCCAGGCTAACCTCATGAAATTTAACAAGGCCAAGTGTAAGGTCCTGCACCTGGGGCGCTGCAATCCCAAGCACAAATACAGGCTGGGTGGTGAGTGGCTGGAGAGCAGCTCTGAGGAAAAGGACCTGGGGGTCTGGGTGGATGAGAAGCTCAACATGAGCCTGCAGTGTGCACACGCGGCTCAGACAGCCAACCGTGTCCTGGGCTGCATTAAGAGAGGCATTACCAGCAGGGCAAGGGAGGTGATTCTCCCCCTTTACTCTGCTCTTGTCAGACCCCACCTAGAGTACTGTGTGCAATTCTGGAGCCCCCAGCACAAGAAGGACATGGAACTGTTGGAGAGAGTCCAGAGGAGGGCCACGAAGATGATCAGAGGGCTGGAGCACCTCTGCTATGAGGACAGGCTGAGAGAGTTGGGGCTTTTCAGCCTGGAGAAGAGAAGGCTTCGGGGAGACCTTATAGCAGCCTACCAGTACCTGAGGGGGGCCTACAGGAGGGCTGGGGAGGGACTGTTCACAAGGTCTTGTAATGACAGGACGAGGGGGAATGGGTTCAAACTGGCAGAGGGGAGATTTGAATGGGATGTTAGGAAGAAATTCTTCACAGTGAGGGTGGTGAGGCACTGGAACAGGTTGCCCAGGGAGGTTGTGTCTGCTCCCTCCCTGGATGTGTTCAAGGCCAGGCTCGATGAGGTCTTGAGCGACCTGATCTAGTGGGAGGTGTCCCTGCCTATGGTGGGGGGTTGGAACTGGATGATCTTTGAGGTCTCTTCCAGCCTAGACCATTCTATGATTCTATGATTCTATGATTCTATATAGTTGAAGAGAACATTTCTCCTGTCTCTTCATGAAGCCAGCTTGTGGAAATGGTTTCCACATATGCAAGCCAGTTTACAAATCCTGTGAAGTCCCACTTGCATTTTTTTAGCACAGCCCCATACCTCTTGAGATGTAGTCATGCTCACAACTGATTGAATACTGTAGAAAAAAAAGAAAGGCAGATTTGAAAGGTGACATAAGCACTTGATGGAGCAGCACAGTTCAAAATCCAAAATTGCAGCCTTCAAAACAGAGGCAGATACAAACCCTGAGAATTTCAGTTCTGCAGTACCTTAGCTCCTGGCAGCAGCAGTGCTCCAGGTGCCTCATCTCTGCCTCCTGCAATGCTCATAGATGTCACTGTGGTGACAAGACAAAGAGTATCCAATTAATTCTCAGCATTCCACCACCACAGAGCAACTCATTGTGAATTTTTAAACAACTTCAAAGTGGTACTGCCACCTTCTTTGTCATGTAATAACCCACTGGTTAAAATGTTCAATCTTTTTCTCCTGGTAGGGTTCAAAGCCCTATCTCACGTCTCCCTGGAGTGGAGCAAGCAATAGAACCATTGCCTGTCCAGGAGAAACCATTCTGGGACCAGGGTTTAGATGGAATTAGTGAAATAGTTATCTAATCAGAAAGGAAAAACTCTCATTTGGAAAATATGAGAAGATAGTAATTTCTTTCTGCACTCTTTTATACATTTGAGCCCTTTCTGATGGTTTTGTCTGAGGTAATTTTCTTCATGGTTGCTAGCATGATATGGTTCCGGGAAAAATGTTGATAACCCAGGGATGTTTTTGTTATTCCCAAACAGTACTTACAAAGCATAAAGGTCTTCTCTGCTGCTCACATTGCACCATCAGTGATTAGGCTGGGCATGAACAAGAAGCTGGGAGAGGACAGAACTGGGACAGCCAACCCCATACGACCAAAGGGATATTGCAGATCATATAATGTTAAGAGCAGCAACAAATCTAGGGGGACAGTTGGCAGGAGGGTGCCACTGCTCAGGGACTGTCTGGGCGTTGTTTGGTTGGTGGTGAGCAATTGTTTTGTTTTACACCACTTGTCTTTCTTGGGTTTTATTTCTGTCTGTTATTTCCCTTCTTATTATAATAATTAATATTATTTTATTTCAATTATTAAACTGTTCTTATCTCAAGCCATGAGGTTTGTCACTTTTACCCTTCCAATTCTTAGCATACATCCCTCTGAGGCACGAGAGTGAGCAAGTAGCTAAGTGAAGCTTATTTTCTGGAGTTAAACCACTTTTTTTTTTTTTTTTTAACAGAAAAAGAAGAAGAATTCCTATCTGTACCATTCCTGGTTGAATGCAATGACAAACATGGTACAAAGGCACCATAAGTTTCCTTTTCTGTAATAAATCCTGAACTGCTTGATGGAGGGTGAAGTAGCTTTATCACAGCTTTTATAAGCCTTACATGTCTGCTTACAAAGCCCAAGGTTTGATGATCTGGGGATTGCTGTGGGAATACAGTTAAGAGTCAAGGTTTAGAAGATCAAGCTCTATACAATCTGCAAAATATCCTCTGTGGTTTTATAACTGCTGTCTCTTCTCATTTTTTGCATGTCTCTGTGTGTTTATGCATCACAGGTAAATTCTGTGCATAGAAAAGTGTTGTGGGTTAGGAACTTTCCTCTCCCCCACTGCTGGAATGTACCAGACTAGCTCAGATGTCTTGGAAGTAAGATAAAGCTATATTTACAGCAAAGTTAAATTTACAAGCATATATAGACAATATATTTACAAATATTTACAATTCTATCCAATTTAGAAATAATACATGAATCCAAACTTTCCTTCTGGACAAAGAAAAGAAGCCCAGAAGGGACCCAACACCACCCCCTCTCTCTCCCTGACAGAAAAAGCAGCCAGCAAGGCTTACGTGTTACCTGGTTAGCCAAGGATACTGGATGAGATCAGAGAGAGAAATTAAGAGATCCAGCATTCAGAAGCAAAGAACCAAGGATTATTTACACTTTGGCTTTTTATCCCTTTTAGCAAAACCAACGAATAATATAGACTTTATTGTTATTTTCTTTTTACAACCAATTATCTAATTTATCTCATTAAAATCTTCAAACTGGCCTCAAACCAGCACGAAATGAAATAACTGCTTTTGCATTTCTGAAGAGTCTGAGGTTTGATTTAAGAGATGTGAAAACTACAAATGCCACCTCATAAATAAACTAAGATTAAAAAAAAAAATGACAAATGGAAATTAAAAAATATAAACGAGGATAAATTAATTGCAAAATGTCTTTTAAATGCTAAGGAGACATAAGAGATAACGTTACACCAGAGATTCATAAAAAAGATACTCATTAAGTAAACAATTGCAAGCCAGTTTAAATGCTTATGTCAAACAGATGGGGCCGTCAGCAAGTACATGGAGGAGCAATGTGTTGAGAAGATTAAAGAAAAAACAGGAAAGTAGGATATAATGTGATAAAATTATTTCCGTTTAAACAGGAAAGAAAGAAAATATTGAAAATTCTCAAGGGAAACAAAGTAGTGTAGCTCCTCCTGTGACACTGAGTAAAAATACATCAGAATAACAAATCACTGCAGGTTATGGTATTTCTGAGAGGAGAAATATGAGGATTGAAAATGGAACAAAAATCATAGAGATTTGTGCTGGGTCTGAGATATATGTATATATCTCTCCTTAATGTCCACAAAATTGATGCACTGAAGCATGTACAACAAAGAATTCAAGCAAAAATAGATTGAGTTCTGGAACTATGGGAGCCTTGCAATGCCTGCAGAGCTGTCAGTATAAATGTTATTGTTATACAAGGGAGGCACAGTAAATACAAAGCTGACAACAATGCTTTCAAGTATTCAAATGTCGGGAGGAGAACCATCCCTAAATAATGGCATGATGGTTTAGGAATCGTAAGATTCTTTTAAAAGCAAAATAAAAACCTTTTCTGACTTCTGAACACTGGGGTCTTAATAGAATTCCTCTTGCATAATGTTTTTTCTAAAAAAAGATAATGAAAAATCAAGTTCTCACAGACCCATAAGATTCCATAACTTGTGTTAATTAGCAGTTTTCAGTGGCTGTATAAATTCAACTACCATATCTGAAAACACTGGCTTTAGAAAAATATACAGTCCAATATATGTGTGTGTGTGTGTGTGTATATTTATTTATTTATAAAACAAATGTTGTGCGTAAAGTATGTATAATTTATGTACAGTAGTATCTGTACATGTTACTTGGTACATCATATAGCAGATGTTAGTGATATGTGTGCAACTGTAGATGCAGGACTGTTGTATTTCTAAAGAGAAAGAAAGCTCCTGCCAGACAGCTTATTCATGCATGGGCTCTTTTCCATGGGCTAGCTGCGATATAGACTTTCTACAGGCTTCTGCTTCCTTCAGGGTACATCCACCTGATGCAGTGTGAGTTTTTGCACAAGCATTAAATGGATATCTGCTCCCTTGTGACCCTCCGTTGGCTTCAGGGGCACAGCCTTCCTCACCATTGTTTGTCAGGACAGGCTGCAAGGAAAACCCTGTTCCAGCTCCTGGAACAGCAACTCCTGATCATATTTTTTGACTGACCTTGGTGTCTGCAGTTGTCTTACATTTTCTCATTCCTCTCTCGCATTGTTTTTTTATTGTGCATTGTTTTTTTATGCTTCCCTTAAATATGTTGTAACAGAGGCACCACCATGACTGACAGGCTTAGCTTTGGCCAGTGACAGGTCTGTATTAAAATCTGAAATTGGCTCTGCAAAACACAGGGGCAGCTTCTGCTGCCTTCTCTAGAGAAGGTACTAATGCAGCTTCCACACTGCATTACCAGAGTAGAGGGGGAGAATCCCCTCCCTTGCCCTGCTGACAATGCTGCTCTTAATGCAGCCCAGCACACAGTTGCTGTCTGAGCCGTGTGTGCACACTGTTGGCTCATGTTGAGCTTTTCATCAACCCAGACTCCCAGGTCCTTATCCTCAGGGATGCTCTCCAGCCACTCACCACCCAGCCTGTGTTTGTGCTTGGGATTGTGCCAATCCAGGTGCAGGACCTTACACTTGGCCTTGTTGTATTTCATGAGGTTGACCTGGGCCCACCTTTGCAGCCTGTCCAGGTCCCTCTGGATGCCATCCCTGCCCTCAGGCAAGTTGACTGTGCCACACATCTTGGTGTCATCTGCAAACTTGCTGAGGGTGCAAGATGTCTGCCTGCATCTCCTTAAGACAAGCAATGTCGAGGCATGCAGATGGTTGGAAAGCACAGGACCAGGTCAGAAACCACCTGCCCCACTCTCTCCTTCCTCCAGCAGCCTGTGGAGCCTGGGGTGAACCAGAAGTCTCAGTAGCTGCACCAGCAGCTAGCAGCAGCAGCAGTAAGTGGTCAGACCAGCCAGACACCCTGAAAGTTTCTGGGTACTTCCTCAATTCATTGTTAAGTCCACAAGATGAGAGAAATAATATTTGTGGGTAAACCCTAAAGCTTTGCATTTACTTAACCTCAGCCCTATGCAGAGAGGCCCTGAGTTCCATCTAGTGGGCAAGCAGCACTATTGACTGCAAGTGACCTCTTCCAGTGTTTATTAGTTAATTTGGATTGATCGAATACATATTGATAGTTACCTCTAGATCTAGATATCATTTATGTAATTGTTCCATGGCTGTTATGATCGGACCAGTTTATTATTAAAATTTAGTGGTTGGGGGTGGAAAAGTTTGGATATAAAAATTAATAAACAATATTAATTTCATAAAACCATCTTGCATTAATTAATCATAACCCCTTCCATCACATGCACTTACTACAGACCATTGCCCCAAGGTGCTGTACTGCTCTGCCCAATTGTGCAGCCACCACCAGTACTGCAGAAATTGCTCCCAACTTTGTATTCTTGCAGCAGGCCTCCACTCACTGTTCTTTGACTACAGATGGCAGCCAAGCTTTGCCCTTCCCTAGCTTCTCCCAGTAAGACAATTCTTGTGGTGGGTTTCAAAATCATAGCAAGAGCTTGTGCTTACTGAAGTCAATGAGGCAGACCTCTAAAGGCAGAAATCTAGGACAGATGCCGAAATTAAAAGCAGTTATAGAGTGGATCAGTAAAAGTTAGTTTTTTACATTATACCTTACTGATTAAAGTATCTCCACAAATGTGTGGAAGGACAGCTCGCTGCAGTCTCTTGGGATTTATCAATCTGACTATGCTATGGAAAGGATGATGTACAGTTTATTTCCTACTTCTTGCTGGCTGTTATACAAAAGCAATACTCCTAATAGAGTAAAGATCAAAGAAAACCATCCTTTTAGATTAAGTCCCAAGTGTATCTTTGTTTTCTTAGTAAAGAAGACAGAAATACCAAGGGGGAAGTTTCAGCAGCTAAGCCACTTCAGTAGAAATTTAACTGTCATTCCAGTACATGGACCAGTTCCATCTCCAGCAAGGTATTTAAATCTGTATCTCCTTGGGACCACACTTCAACCCAATAGCTGAATCTCTTGTTCTCACCTTTTCTTATGCCTATTTTTGCTGCAGCAGTGAATGCCTGGCCTCAAATAAATCTTCATTAAAACCAGAGGTGGTCTGACAGCTACAGAAATCATTGCAATCAATTGAGTAATCAATTGAGTCTGTCTATGATTGCAGTCATTAATAAGAAATATTTTAATTTGTTTGTAACATGACAACAACAATAACAAAAAAAGCACCTAGCTTTTCTCAAATCCTTTCCTAACAAAACTTGAATGACATAAGGACCAGAGAAACCTTTGTATATATTCAGGGACCAGACAAATTAGTGGAAGAGGAATCCACTGAAGAACCACATGCAGCCTGAGATGCCCTTGAGCTAAGAATAGCTGATAACTGAAACATCACTTGCACTCTCTTTACTCTCCCTTCACTGCTTTTGATACGTAGGACACTCTTGGACTGCCTCAAAATGAACCTTTTTATGTCATAGAGTCAGTGGGATGAAGTAAGTTGAAAACGTTTTGTTGATCAGTAATAGATGATGAAGATGAAGTTTTTCTTTCCAACTGAGATTTTAGCCAATTTTAGTCAATATTCATAGTGCAGCAAGTGTTCCTCTCTGGGTCATTTAGTAAAAAGTGTACCATGACTTCTAAATTACTCTAAGTGTATTACTCTTGTCATAACACACTTATGATATTTTAGCCAGTCAGCCTATAGTAAGAATACATTCTATCAGGCCACAGATTGATTTAAATATTGCATTTCCTGTGTTCTGTTTATCCCCTTCATTGTTTCAGTGGTTGTCCCCTTAGTGGTCTGTATAGTTTTGACGGTTTGTAGTTCACCCCATTACACTGATCTAATTGATGATCACTTGAATTATGATGACAAAGCAGTTGTATTAATCATGTAACACATCTGACTTCTTTTACCACATTAGCCCTCTGGGAAATCCTTTAGCAAATTATATCCACATGTTAAGCTCCTTTGAACAATCAGTTCAGCTAAGCCTTATCCACGAAAATCCATTTCTTTTCTTTAGAAATTGGTTGCCTAGTTTCTAGCAACTTAGCCTTTTTTCCACCACGTTAAAACCAAATTACATACATATCTCATGCTCTAAGAACATTAATTTTAGTGCAGGCAAATGAAATCAATATAGTAGCTGTCAAATGATGTAAATTGTAAATTTTCCCATTCTGATATATAAAACAAGGACCTGCAAGTTTGAAGAGCTTCACTATTATTTCTCTCACCTATATATTGAAAATTACCTAGTGTTCATCAAAATTAATAAAGGATGCTTAGCTTTCACCTTACTTTTGAAAAATCTTTCTGCCTTGTCTCATTCGGTACAGTAGAAACAAGAAAAAAAATTGGTGCAGATATTTAAGGCAATTCAGTCTTAGTTGATTTTTTGGGCTAATAGTAGATTCTGTAAAGAATATTAACATTTTCCTGTCTTAACTTTGTGACAATTTATATGAAGTGATGTCACAGTTTAGTTGTAGTGACTGCTTATTTCTGATACAGATTGCCTTTCAGATGCAGAAGCCTGCTGGAGAAAAGTACTACGGGGCTTGAAGTTCAGATTGCACTATGGGAGGCTTCTTGTTTCAGTTGCTTCTTTTGGATTCTGGGTCTTGGGTGTTGGCTCTTTTCAACAGTGATGGCAGCAAGATGGGTGGGAGTTGGGTAGCTGCTGGTTGTTTTGGTTTCCTGTTTAAAGCTATTTTACCACCCCACCCCTCTATTTCACTGCACTTAGAATCATAGAATCATAGAATGGTTTAGATTGGAAAAGACCTCAAAGATCATCCAGTTCCAACCTCCTGTCATAGGGAAGGACACCTCCCACTAGAACAGATCACTCAAGGCCTCATCCAACCTGGCTCCAGGGAGGGAGCAGCCACAACCTCTTTGGGCAACCTGGTCCAGTGTCTTGCTGTAAAGAACTTCCTCCTAACATCCTGCCTAAATCTCCCCTCTTCCAGTTTAAACCTATTACCCCTCATCCTGTCATTACAAGACCTTGTGAATAGTTCCTCCCCAGCTCTCCTGCAGGCCCCCTTCAGATATTGGAATGCTACTATAAGGTTTCCTTGAAGCCTTCTCTCCTCCAGGCTGAAGAGCACCAGCTCTCTCAGCCTGTCCTCACAGCAGATGTGCTCCAGCCTTCTGACCATCTTCGTGGCCTCCTCTGGACTCTCTCCAACAGTTCCATGCCCTTGTGCTGGGAGCTCCAGAACTTCACTCAGTACTCCAAGTGGGGTCTGACAAGAGCAGACTTCTGCAAATAGGCTAAGCTAAGGTAATCATGCATTGCATTATTATATTAATTAGATTATTAGCTAAGGTAATGATGCATTGTGATTATGATATCATATTAAACTCTTATTTTACCTGTTTATCTCAACCCCAAGTTTTCTGTGTTACTTTTCCCCTCACTTTTGTGCTGGGGGAGCAGGCAGGTTAGTCTTTGCATTAACCCATTATAGTGAGTTACATTCTGAGTAGATAAGTGATGTTCCTTGTGCTTCATGCACCTGATAGAAATGTAGTCAAGTTAGTACAGTACTGAATCTCTACGCATTTATTTTGCATTTCAGTGCCACTTCTTAGGTCAGATTTAGCAGCTTCCTGCTTTGTGTCTTCCCTAATACTCAGAGTTATGCCTGCCAAAAAGTCCTAGAAATAAACTCATTAAGGGGAGATTTGGAGAGAACCAGGTTATAACTAGTGAAAAACACCTTTCTACTATCAAATTCCAGGAGCGAGATGTTAAATAAATAAGAAAGAAACTGCAGAAATACTGATTTCTTCTGGGTAATTTTGAGAATATCTCTTCAACAGAACTTCAAAGCTCATGAATCTGCTAATCTTTCAGATTGCACAAACACAACAGGATAGGTGGACCAACAACCTGCTGTGGTGAGGTAAAATCTCTCATTATTGAGCTACTCACAATGGATGTAGCCCTGAAATGTGTTAATCAAAAGTTATTGTCTTGTCTCAAAGGATTATGGTGTAATTACTGACTGCACTTGAAGCGTGAGTGTGACAGCAGTCAGCTTACATATCTGTTTTATTGTTGGCCTTTATTTGAAGTGTCTTCAAGATAAACAATTATTCTTGCTTGTGTTACAGGTCTCATAATGGAGCTATTCTTACAGGAGCATTTGAAAGGAAACGAATAATTCAATAGGTTAGGTACATTATTTTTGAGCTCTCGTAGTGGAACAAAATGTGCTTGCAGGTATTGTGGATAATTCTCTAAGAATGGTACTAAAATGTTCTGCTAATAGAGTAGCTTGTGTGAGTGTCTGTCGTGTGCAATGAATCAGAAGATTCTGAAATGCATTTCTGAAAGTAGTCGTGCACCTAGATAAGTGAACAACCTACCCTACTGTTATAAAATGTACTGTTTTTCTCTGTAAGATAAAAGGCATGGATGGTGGCAGAAAAAAAACATAGCTTGATACAAAGCATACACAAAGTGATGCTGACAGTGTAAATGATCTACCAAGCCACATTAAAACACTGATTTTAACTCCCACTGTGTCTTAGCAACAGGAAACATTGTAGGACTTTTTGAATGCCATTCTTATGACATTCGTCACGTTGATTACTTCATAAGGTTTTATTTCTGCCCTTGTTAAACTGGAAAGGGTGCTGCTGCCTCATTGTCTGCCTCTGGGGCTTGATCCACCCACACATAGCCTGCTCTGTCCAGCTCCCACCAAGTTATGGAGAGCAGATGACTGGGTTGAAAGAGAAATCTCTTTATGAAACAGACTAATGTATACATATCCATTTAGGGTGAGATCTTAAAGGAACCTCTTTCTGGTTTCCTGACCTTTAATCCTGGGAAGGGATATTTTGGCACCCAAGAGCTACTTTTCCAGGACACAAAACAATATTGAGCTCAGTTCACTCCTATCTTCACCACAGGTTTTACTCAGAGAAACATTTTAGTTATCACAATGAGATGAATATACTTTTCTGTACTGCATTGTCTCTGAGTTGCAAGGGGAAAGGATAGAAGAAATGTGATTGCTTTGAGATCTATCTAGGTTCTGTCACTGTCCCAAGAGCCTTCCAGTGGGCATATTGCATTTCAAATTTTGAAAACAAAATCCTTCAAGAAAAAAAGCATCTTGGGGAAAAAGGTAGCTGCCTAGAATAGCAGATACACTTAGTGATATGGTTATTTCTACCAAAAAAGCAACAGATACTCAGCAAGGGGCCTCATATTCAATGTGCTATATCCAGCCTCACTTTATTCCAGAAAAGCAGGGTGTGGCTGTATAGTTTGCCTTTTCTTCCCTCCAAAAAATATTATATAGGAATTCACATGTGAATTAAATTATTAAATGAATTATTTCTAACTTAAAAAAAAAAAAAAGTAATCAAGTAATGGCAGAGACAAGCCTTGTGAAAAGGACTAGCTCAGCATATTACAAACCTTCTTCACGTATAGATCATTTGAGTTTCACAGTGAGTATCATTAGGACCTTTAACTTAGTCAGCCCTGGATTGGTCAGACAGTTCAACTAGGTGATTGTTGTAGGTCTCTTCCAACTGAAATAGTCTGTTCTTTCAGGCTGGGCTGCAAGAAAGGACAAGAAGTCAAAACCAAAGGACACTACTGGAAACTTTTCTCTTTCTAAGCATGCACAAAGTTATTGCAGTACACTGTTCAGGTGATTGTTTCATATTGTTGAGTGCCAACACACATCTTCACATCAGGTCCATTGAAAAGCCCAAGTGGCTACAGAGAAATTGTGAATTGTTCTGGGTAGTGGGAAATTGTGATGAGAGGAATATTTGGGTTTATATACAAAATCCTGCTATCTTAAAACCAGGAAAAATAAAATCACATAGGCAGTTTCCTAGTTCTGTGCTTTCTCTTATGGTCTCTATTCTTATGTTTCTGTGGCTGTAGTTATAGAATCATAGAATGGTTTAGGTTGGAAGGGACCTGAAAGATCATCCAGTTCCAACACCCTGCCATAGGAAGGGACATCTCCCACTAGAACAGGTTGCTCAAGGTTTCATCCAACCTGGCCTTGAACACCTCCAAGGAGGGAGCAGCCACAACCTCCCTGGGCAACCTGTTCCAGTGTCTCACCACCCTCACTGTAAAGAACTTCCTCCTAGCATCCTGTTTAAATCTCCCCTCTGACAGTTTAAACCCATAATTATGTGACTGTGTAATTCTTCTCATTTCTATCCACACAGCACAACAGTAAGCCATAGCAAAATTATTAAAATTGCTGAGTGAATTTGCATTTTTTTTCTGATTTGAGTGGAGATACATGTCCATATTTAGGACTTCTTAATATTTTAGAGACTTTTATGCACTCAAGGACGTCTCATACCAGTGAAGTGAAAGGCAGCAGATACATTCAGTAGTTTGAGCAATGTTTTAACCAAATTTTCAGTATGCTTGTCCTGGTTTAAGCTTCTCAGAGGCCCAAAGCCTAACAGAACAATAATATATATATAGGATGCTTCTCCCTCTCCCCACTTTGTGAAAAAAATAATTAGGTATAGAGAGTGAAAAGGGGTAGAACACCCAAAGAATAGTCTTGATCCAATTTGGAAGTTAAAAGGAAAATCTGAACAATAAATAACAGGTATTTATGGAAAGGAGAGTTAAAAAAAAAGTATAGGAAAGTGAAACAAATACAAAATATATTAAAAACTGGGTGGATAGAAATGGATGGAAGTAGATTCAGGAGGTGGTTGGTCCATGGTGTGGTTGGCTGGCCACGTGGCAAAGCAGGAGCAGCTGGAACAGGGCGGTGCTGTCAGGTGAAGCAGGGCAGAGAGAGACAGAAATAGGAACTTCCTCTGCTTTTATAGGGGTCTAAACAGGGAGTGGGCTAACCATTGCACCGGGATTCAAATTCAAGACCACCCCCAGAGGGAGTCAGGAGGACCTGGGGTCCGTTTCATACCACTCCCGAGGAGGGGTTAACTCTTAACAGTGTTTCTGAAGATAATGAGTTAAGATGGCTGGAGAAATGCTGGATAAAATCTTGTATATTATTCCTATAACATACATGAACATACACTCCTTCTTTCCCTTGTGTATGAAGGGAATGAAGAAGTATGGTCAGCAGAAGTACTGCAGCCTACTTTCTAAAGTAACACCTTGTAAAAACACCTGGAAACTCCTTAAAGAACCCTTCTGCTGTCAAGGGATGATCAGAGAAAATGCTTCCATGCTGCAGAACTTGTCACAATGAATATGACCTTCAGGAAAATCTTTACTGAGAGCATTAATTTAAGCTCCAAAAGGCACCCTTGTTATTGTAGTGAGAGCACTGTATAGTAAGTACTCTATTGTACCATTAGCCATTATTCCACTGTACTGTTGAGCAGTCTGAGATAAAGCACAAGATCTTCAAAGTGCAAAAGATGCATCTCCATTATTCTATAAATGAGATTACTGACTTCCTCGGCTGATAAAATATGTTTTTATTTCCACAGCTATAAAACATGGTGAGGTTTTTTTAAGAGAAACAACAGTATAGATATGATCTCTGCCATATGCTATAGATTGTGGAAATAGTATAAAATGACACTGAATGACACCAAACATCTAAAGATCAAGCCATTTGCATGCAAATGTCTAAATACAGATTTCCATCATGCTTCAGAAACAAAACTGAGTTGCCTTAAGTGACTACCATTTGATTAATTGCAGTGTTCTCCCTTTTAGTCTATCTTTTTAAAGGCAATTCTTTGTAAACATCTTGTCTAGGTGTCATTTATGCCAGTAAATCACTGTAAGAAAAACAAACAGAGGAAAAACGGAGAAGATAACATGCCATGTAAACTACTATCGAGGATACTGTAGTGGTTCTGGGTGTTGCCTCCCCCTCCTCACCTCCAAATGAACTCAGCCAGCTGGAAGTTAGGGAATGAAGCTTTATATTCACAGCTTAGCACAATATATTACAGATATTTATATTTGCAGTTATATACGGAAATATACAAGTTAAAAGTAATACAGAAACGCAATACCCCTCCCAGAAGTCAAAGTTCCCAGGAGGGGCTCCCAAACACTCTTCCACCTTCTTTCCACCCCCCTCCCTTATCCCAGAATCTGCCTTACATGCAAGATGAGTTGGAAGGATCGGCAAAGGGGGCTTAGAAGCAGAATGATTAGTTGGATTATGCAGATCCAGCTAGGAGCAGTTAATATGGCAGAAGCCATGGAGAAACACGGACTGCCTTACCTATATTTGTGTCCTTGTTTTTATACTTCTCAGTAAAGCTGAGTGAATTAGACATCACCATTGTTTTCTTTTCACAGCCTGTGGTGGTTTAGCAGTTATCTGCCCCCCACACACACACACTTTGAAATAACCCAGGCTAGGACTCAGCTGGAAATTAAGGAATGAAGCTTTACATTTACAGCTTTGCACAATATACAAGCAGATATTTACAATGTATAACAGATATTTACAGATATAGTAAAAAGGTAATACAGAAACAGCACACCCTTTTCAGAGATCAGAAATCCCTAAGAAGGGTAACCAACCACCCCTATCACCTTCCCCCCTTCCCCAATCTTTTCTCATCATCTGTTTCATGCAGCAGATAGACAGAGGTAGATTGGCCAGGGGGGTTAGCAACAGGAAAGAAGTTAGTGGAATTATTGAAAATCAGCTACCAAAGGCAGGAAGAAAGAGCCATGCAAGAGCAGCCACAGCCCAAAGAGGTCTGAAGTAGTCTAACTTATGTATATTTGGGTTACAACTCTTAAACAATTTTTTTTTTCTTTTTCAGTAGAGCTATGAGTGAAGTAGCACCATCAGTGTTTTCCTCTCTCAGCCTATAGTCTAATTTCTCATTCAAATCCTCCAATTAGTTCAAACCAGCACACAGCCCATAATCTAATTTTTCTCATTAAAATATTCCAATTAGCCTCAAACCAGTACAGATACTCACGAGTAAATGGATTTGTCAGGAGTTGAGGCCTTCTACTAATAGGTTTGCATTCTATTACTATAATAATTTTTTTTTTTTGTAATGACATCAATAAAAACACCTTATTCATTGAATAATAGACATGATTATAAGCCAGTTATAACACAAAATGAAAAGCAATGTCCACATAAAATGACAGCAAATGAAGATGTAAGCAGGCTAATATAAGGAAGTAATTTACTATGATACTGGACTGGAAATTTTGGATAATCTGTTCCAATTTTATCATATGTATATTAGATCACAATAGACAAACATCATACAGAAATGCATGCATGAATGTATTAGGAAGACAACCTAAGGTCTTTTGGGTGTATTTTGGGACGATTGAAAGGAGGTTTTAGTCATGTGGGGGTTGGTTTGTTCTCCCAGACAGGCAGTGACAGAACAAGAGGACACAGTCTCAGACTGTGCCAACGGCAGGTTTAGGCTGGATGTTAGGAAGAAGTTCTTCACAGAAAGAGGGATTGGCATTGGAATGGGCTGCCCAGGGAGTTGGCAGAGTCCCTATCCCTGGACGTGTTTAAAAGGAGACTGGATGAGGCTCTTAGTGCCATGGTTTAGTTAACTGGAAGGTGTTAGGTGATAGGCTGGACTTGATGATCTCAAACGTCTTTTCCAATCTGGTTAATTCTGTGATTTGCTATGATTTTGTGCTAAATTTAGCACAAAACAAAACAAAAAAGGCTGTTCTATGACTATTGTTTCTTCAAGCCACTGCAAAGCAAATCTTATAGAATCACAAAAGTAGCTACAGATTTTATTTTATCTTTTGTGTTACTGCTACAAAACACTATTGTAGACACACAGCAAACCTCAGTTCTAGTCTGTGCTCAACACCAAAATTAGAGGCAATCTAAAAAATTATAATGCGTTCCATCAACTTCTAAATGTATACCTGGGTATATGCTTTTTTTTCAAAATGAGCTGATCACTTCATAATGTTTCCATTAACATGCATTTCTTGTTCACGATAACAAGCAACCTAAGTAACCTCAACTGATTACATTTTTCTCACATAAATGTGTTGTAGTTCTAAGCAAGCCAGATTTCTCTTTTACCTCTTCCAAAAAGGGCAAAAGAAAACAGCTTACACAAGGATTGGAGAATTGGAAAGTTTAAATGGAAAAGCATTTCATATACCACAGTGCTACAGTGGCATAGTGCAAAGCATCGCAAAGCATATAAAATACAAAAAAATCTGTAGTCTGGGCTTAGCACAGAAGCTCATTAAGAAAAAGCTTCACACAACCTCCCTTCACACCAGGCAAACAAATACCAGGCTTCCACATCCCTCTCCCTACCCTCCATACATCTCCAGGTCTATTTGGCAGCATTGCCAAGGCTGATCAGGCCTTACTCCCCACCAGGGAGAGAAGAACCTGCTCATACTTTCCAGGAGAAGAAAGAAAGGGAAAAGGGAAGAAATTGACTTAGCAGCCAGTTTTTATAAGGATGAAGGACTCACAGTATGAAATAGCTTTTCCAGTCCAACTCCTGGACTCTCTGGACCTCTCGAGGTCTTCAACTCTGTGATTCTTAAAGGCATAAGCCTTAAACTACCACAATATGTCACTGGTTGAAAAGAAGAAAACAAAACCCCCAAAAAACCACAACCAAAAACAAAGACAAAAACCTCCTAAAACCTTCAATGGGAAATGTAATTGACTCAAAGTTTTTTTTTTTTAAAAAAAAAAAAGACAGTTTATTAAAACTTGAAGAGGAAAAGAAAGATAATTTGCTTTGCTAATGCTGTCAAACCCCCACCATTTTTGGTTAGATTAGACCTCTGCAAAAGAAAACAGGAACCAATATGGAAGAAAAGGCTGTTCATATCCAGCCTTACTCTTGCTCCTAACTGTGATCAGTTCCTTTCAGAATCAACCAAATCCTGTCCCTCTGTCTCAGAAGAAGATGTGTGTCTACTCTTCATTCACAGTGTGGCTCCTAATCATGTATCACTTCATGGAAAAACAAATAATCAGTAGTTCTGCACTGTAATCTCTTTGTGACAGCTCATCTGGAAAGAACTGCAGCTTTGCAATGCGACAGACCAGAAAATCCTCCTTATTATGCAGTTCTGTTTTTTCCTAAATTTTTTTAAATTTGACTTTTCCTAAATCATAAAACTAGATGTCACACATGAAAAGCATAAAAGTACCTTACTCCCTGTATACATTTTAAATAAAGATGACTCAACAGACTCACAGAAAGATGAAGGACTTGCATCCTGTGTGCTGACCTCTGCTTCATCATGTGCATTTATCTATATTTACCCTTATCAGGATTGTTAGCAAAAGACTGGATGCCTTGGGTGGTGCTACTGGAAGAAGGTGTGTTGCTGTCTTCTCCTTAGCATCTTTTTGCTTTCTTTGGCTTAGGTTAGGAAACAAAAGAAGTCTAGTGTGCAAGAAATCACTTCAACCAAATCAACGATGAAGATTTAGACCATTAGTAATGCTGGAATTGAACTACTAAAACACTTGTTTCAAGTCCTAAATAGTCATGTTCTCTTATTAATTTCATGCTCGACTAAGCATTGTGTCATACTTTGCAATGCATGGATTCATCCCACACATCCTCCTCGCAAAAGTGCTTTAGGCTTGTGTTTAAATTTGAATGCTCCCCTAAATCACTATTCCAGGCTTTACATTCTCTGACGTTCCTTTCCTCCTCTCATTCCCTCCAAAGCCATTTCTCGGTACCCTTAAATGCATCTACTTTGAAAGCCATACTTAAAACTCTGTGATTTTATGAAGACGCAAAGCAAGAGCTTAATCTGGAGACATTCTCAAGCCATCATATGTCGAAACACTTCATTGAATCAGGTCTACTAGGCCAGGACTAAGTTCTTTAAAGATACTCTTTGTCTGCAGTTCTTGCTGAGGCATTTCTGTCTATGCTCCTGCACAGGCATTTTTAACATCTGCCTGAGTTTGCCTGTACTGCATAGCTGGATGTATGACAGACTCTCAGAGTCAGACATTTATCACTCCTGCATTACCATATTGCACTTCCGCTGTAATGTGGGAAAGACTTACTTATCAAATTAAAAATGCAAGAAACAATTAAAAAATCTCACTTTTAATGAGATGGTACTTCTACCATCAATTTTAAGCAATGAATATTTCAAGCTCCTTTTCAAGCATGTTAGATTAGTATTCACCATTCTGTTGTCAAGGACAGAAGCTCCCTCTGTAATGTGCTGAGCTCCTGACACTTGCAGGATCTGTGTCAAGCCTGAGTGTTGAGTTTCTGTCACATCCAATTAACGTCAATCTCATGGAGAAATTTTTCTTCTAAGTCACATTCCTTGGCCAAACAGAGTGAAGAGTGACTAGATAGAGTATATGGGGTGTATTCATTAAAAAAAACCCAAAACCAAACAAACCAAAAAAAAAGAGGCGAATTTCTATTTAAAACCATCTAATTTTTACCCATGGAAATTTACATAAAATTATTTAAGTATTGGTGGTCTTAGGGGAAAAAGTATCAAAGTCAATATTGTAAACCTTCAGGGCAAAAAACCTTCATTATAAGAGAATGAGGTTACCTCTGACAGAAGCAAGATAAAGCTCAGAAAGGCATTCCAGAAAATTCGGCATTCATGGCTGAAGGTATGTGAGTCAGGCAGCAAAGTGTAACAGCTCCTTTTGGTTCATTCTCTAGAGGTATCTACTGCAAGTGTTTAAGTGATAGAAATAAAATATTCTTCAAATTTTCAAACAAAAGGAGGCACGTGAAACCACGTTTAGCACAGCTGCTTAGTGTGTATGTTCATGCACATCCAAAATAATGAAGGAAAGAGGTTCAGTCATAAACTGGATGTATTGAGGGAATGGAGGTCTGCAGTTGCTGTTACCACCTATGACCCTATTCAATTCTTTTCTAGACAACTTGTACAATCATAGAATTCATAGAATGGTTTGTGTTGGAAAGGACCTTGAAGATCATCTAGTTCCAACTTCCCTACCACGAGCAGGGACATTTTCCTCTAGACCAGGTTACTCAAAGCCTCATCCAATCTAGCCTTGAACACCCCCAGGGAGGGGACATTCATGACCTCCCTGAGCAGTCTGTTCCAGTGTCTCACCAGCCTCACTGTGAAGAATTTCTTCCTAATATATAATCCTCAAGTTTAAGGCCATTCTCTCTCATCCTATCACTACAAGCCTTTGTAAAAGTCCCTTTCTGGCCTTCTTGCAGGCCACTTCAGGTACTTCAAGACTACTATAAGCTCTCCCTGGAAGCACCTTTACTGCAGGCTGAACAGCCCAACTCTCAGCCTGTCCTCATAGGGAAGGTTCTCCAACCTTTTAGTCATCTTTGTGGTCTTCCTCTGGACCTGCTCCAGTGGTCCAATGCACCTCTAATGCTGGGGGCACCAGAACTGGATGCAGTACTCTAGGTGAGGTCTCATGAAAGCAGAGTATCACAGAATCACAGAAAACATCCAGGTGGAAGAGACCTCATCAGTCCAACCTTTGACACAGTGCTGAGGGGTCAATACTACGCTATGCTCCTTAACCCCAAGGCCACATTCCACTGAAACACCTCCACCAACCTTTACATTTCCTACTAGTCCTTCACTGTTTACAAGAAGTGGGTCCAGCAGTGAGCCACTTGTCTTTGGCTCATTTACTGAGTAAGGAAGTAATCTTCTATGCACTGCTTCCTGTCTGCTCTATTGTATTTCCAGCAGATATCTGCTGAGTTGAAGACTCCCACAAGAACAAGGGCTAGTGATTCTGAGACGATCCTCAGGCACCTATAAAGCACTTCCTCAACCTCCTCGTCCTGTTTGTGTGGTCTGTAGCAGACCCCCATCATGACATCTGCCTTGTTGGCCTTTCCTCTGGTTCTTACCCACAAACATTCAACCCTATCACCACCTCTTCTGGGCCTATCCATTCTGAAGAATCTATAGCCATCCAACACAGCATTCCAGCTGTGGAATTCATCCCATCATGTTTTTTTCAGGGCAATCCTGCTCTATTTTTCCTGTTGCATGATAGCTTCCAGCTTTTCTTGCTTGCTCCTCATGCTCTGTGCATTGACATAGATACACAGCTGGGGCACCTTCTTGCAGTGTTTGGGTCTGTTCCCTGCTTGATCACTGCAAGATACTAAATGTGGATCCTAGCTCACTAGTGGCCCTTGCAACTTTCTTGTGACCCATTATCCCCTACCTCCCCCGAGGTAGCAGTTGGGCCATCCCACAGATATCCCAGACTTGTCTCCAGTAAGCCTGGTCCTTCCCCTTTCCCCCTTCCATTCTAATTTAAATCCCTGAGTAGAGAGGATGAATCACCTCTCTTGTCCTGACAGTGACACTTATTTTACTACAGCCCAGGACATGGCTGGCATTCTGAGCTGCAAACACACATGTCAGGTCATACTGAGTTTTTCACTGACTGACACCCCTAAGTCCTTTTCCTTGAGAACGCTGTCAACCCACTTCTCACCCAGGCAATTTGTGATTGTGACTTCTGTTCATAAAATCTTTTATAGTCTTCCATTTTTGACAATATTTCCAAAAAGGAACAAAATATTACAAGGAATTATGTAGTTTTATGATAACGCTGCAAGTATGCACAGAGGTAAGGAGGCATGTGAAAACCTGAAGAGAATAACAAGAAAATAATTGGTCTAATGCAGGCCAAGGAAAACCTTTTCATTTTTTCAGAGTTTGGTTTCCTGACAGGAACAATTTAAGTGGGAAATGACCTCTGGGTCACATTTAGTCCACTTGCCTCATTAAAGAAGGCCTAATTTCAAAATCAAAGGAGGATGCTCAGAGCCCTGTCTAGTAAAATATTGAAAATCTTCCAAGATAACTATTCCATCACCTCACACTGAAATTTTCCTTGTTGGAAGTTGTGTTTGTCACTTTGTGTCTTTCATTGTTCCTCAGAGAAGAGTTTGGCTCCGTACTCATTACCTCTCTTAAGACCACTTATGATACACTTAGGATTCATCTCCTCAATTACCTTGCAGACATTCTGGCAGGGTGACTGATTTCAGTAGTAAATTTAATTCAACTTTCCAGAAGCAAATTAAGTGGAGAAACGTGGGTGTCATTGCAGCGAGACAGAATTTTAAAAGCAATGAGCGTTCTAGTCACGCAGAAACTATCTCATCTGGATTAAACACGCGAAGAAGACTGCTAAGGATGGTTGTCACTGTTAGATCCAACAGAAAATTCCTTCAGTTTAGGAAATATCACATTATATGATGAATATTAAAATACTAGAAGTTAAATGTACTTTTATTGCTGGAGTTATCTATCGCCAGTGGGAATGTTTCCAAACCCAAACTTCTTGTGAGCTTCACTTCTACAAGAAAACTCCTGCAAATGGAAAATGTATGTAACTAAGATGGCAATTTTCTGCAAATTCACCGTAAGAAACAAGTGATTTGCTGCATATATTAAAACTCCATATTCTTTGAAAAAATCACACAGTCCATGTTAAATGTACTGAGCAGTTATAACTGAATTAGAAGAGGGAAAATATTTTCATAGAATCATAATAAAATCATAGAATGGTTTAGGTTGGAAGGGACCTCAAAGATCATCCAGTTCCAACACCCTGCCATAGGCAGGAATACCTCCCATTAGAGCAGGTCACTCAAGGCCTCGTCCAACCTGGCCTTCAACACCTCCAAGGAGGGAGCAGCCACAACCTCCATGGGCAACCCATTCCAGTGTTTCACCACCCTCACTGGAAAGAACTTCCTCCTAACATCCCATTTAAATCTCCTCTCCACCAATTTGAACCCATTACTCCTCATCCTGTCATAACAAGACCTTGTGAATAGTCCTTCCCCAGCCCTCTTTTAGGCCTCCTTCAGATACTGGAAGGCTACTATAAGGTTTCCTCAAAGTCTTCTCTTCTCCAGGCTAAAAAGCCCCACCTCTCATAGCCTCCTCTCAATAGCAGAGCTTCTCCAGCCCTCTGATCATCCTTGTGGCCCTCCTCTGGACTCTCTCCAACAGTTCCATGTCAATCTTGTGTTACAATTCCATTGTATTGCCTTGACTGTTTGGCAGTAATGCTTATATTTCTTAGAATCATAGAACAGTTTATGTTGGAGAGGACCTCAAAGATTATCCAGTTCCAACTCCCCACCATAGGCAGGGACACCTCCCACCAGAACAGGTCACTCAAGGCCTCATCCAACCTGCCCTTGAACATTTGTGATACTTGAAAGAAAAATAATGAAATACAAGGAAGCAGTGGTGCATTCATTACTCACCTCTACTTCTACTCCTATGGCAGCACCCAAAAGACATGAGTAAGAAATGCTGAAATCCCAGCTCACACAAAGGAAACAATAATTCTCTCTCATTTCCAAAAAGATAACTCCAACCACAAATATCAGGACACTACCTACCTATGTTTATATATATATCTGACTCACTATCTAGTTGTTGAATTTTAGTTTGTGGTTTTTTTTTTTATATCCCAAATATTTTCTCTCTCTTTTTTGTCTTTGCAGTTTTTATTTTGTTTCACTTTAACACATACGTACCTACTCTAAGAGACACAGATAACTCAATTTGCAGATCTGCTCTTGTGGTAGGATTAAAATTACCCCCCAAAATAAAATCACCAGACCAAGCTCAGGAGATTTGGAAGCAAGACAAAGCTCTATTTACAGCAAAACTAAAATCTAAAAGAATACAACACAATGCATATGTACAAAATAGATTTACATATATTTACAATTTTAAAATAACATGAAGATCTCCCCCTGGACAAACCCAGAAGGGTCTAACAGCCACCTTCTTCTCCCCCTCAGAAAGAAAACCAGGCCACACTGTAATCTACTCAGCCAAGGTTAGTGTAGCCATGCAAGTTCAGCAAGCGTGGGGAAAAGAGGAGGATGCAAGAAGCAGCAGAGTGAATGAATGAAAAGATATAGACTTATCTATGATTTTTCTTTTGTAACCAATCCTCTATTATATTTACTTCCTGTTTAAAAACATCCAGAAAGTTCCTATTTCTTGCTTATAATTTAGGATTCGGCTTGTGTTAGCTCTAAACCACTGCAGCTCTGATGACTTCACAGCTTTTGCTAGTCACTGCATGTTCAGTGTCTTCTATGAACTTCAGACACATTACATTAGTATTAGTAACAGTTTAGATGATATTACAATGGATACAAAAAGAGAGTGTTAAGTTGCAAAATTTTCACCCAGCTGATCCCACAGGTAGTTTTAAGCAGCTGTCATTACCAGCAAGAGCATCACTTTTAGAAAGTATTTAGAACATACATGCATTCTATACCTGCACATTCATAAATATATAACTGTTTTATACATTAGAATATTGCAAATAATGCACTCTAAAAGCCTACCTCTGAATGTGCTTCAGAATTCCTTCTTGGTTTTTTTTGTAAGTTTTGTCTTTTGCTGATTTTCTGCATGTCCCCATGCCTGCAAAAGCCAAACTTGATTTTCATGCAAAGCTGCACCAAAAATTTTCAGTTTATTGGATTCCCCTTGACGCCCTGTTCTCAGGCAATTACATCCATATTAGTTTGCATCATTCTTCTCTCTGTAGATATCTATACAATATGCTGCTAAAGCACACTCAGTAATCTCAAAGAGCTGTACTTCCCACTCTTATCAAAGGTTACCTAGAAACATCTGCAGCACTCTAACTGTAAACTTTCACACATCCAAGAATACTTTCCATAAACTGCTCCATTGTGCCAATTAAATGCAGTACGAACTCTTCACAGGGGAGCACTTTAAATCCTGCTCACTGCAGAAACAAACATCCAAACAAATATTTAAAAAGCCGAATGGGGAAGTGTAGCACCTTAATCTACTACTGAAACCTTTAACATGTGCAGCTCCACATATGGCATATCTGTATTCAGGGGGCCATAAAATATGTTCAAAGACACAGAGAAAGCAGTGTATTTCCCTCTGTAATAAATGCAGTTAGAGATAACGGAAGTGATCTGACTCTCAGAGCAGGCTGACTTAGTAACACGTACTGGTGATATGCATATTTTAGTCACAGTTTAGGACAAGCATAAACCTAGAAAGTGCCAAGTCACTGTCACAAAAAAACACAGTAGTGTGTGGGAATTAGACATTACTTGTTGAATAGANTCCAAGCCTAAAACTGTCTGAGTTTGAAGAATCTGAGCCCTTGAGCAGCTATTAAAAAGGCAATAAAGTGACAGAGCTGATATCTTCCTTGTGTGATTAATGACAAAAGTGAATGACTTAAACAGCAGGTACCTCAGAATGTTAGTGATGGTTCCAGTTTAGTTTTATTAAATGTCCCCTGTCTGCTCTTTCTGTTATTTAATGATAGGAAATTTTGCCAAAGCATTTTAACTTTCAGTCTGCATGGTCATGTCCCAAACTCAAGAGAGACATAATTTAATTTGAAGCCATGCTGCAAAGAACTTTCTGTGTTTCTGGAGTTCTGTACATTTAAATGAATTTTCTTTTTTGAGGATGGCAGTATATATACATCAGATAGTTCAACAAATAATGTTTCTCATTAATTTTCCTGTTCTGGAAATGTCAGTCCACCCATGGGACAAACCACAATTTCAAGGAAAGACTACCTATCCTTGGCAGCAAAGCTATGATAGTGCTCTATGATGTTTCTCAAGCATCCCTAGCAGCCCAGTTGAACAGATGAAATTCAACTCAAGAGCGAATAGTGGGTGGAAAAATGCATTGAGGATATGAACATGGTAGAAAGCAGCCAACTTGGCTCTTTATCTGTAATCCCTGTAGGCTTTCTGCTTTGAAATAAAAATAATTAATTCAGAGATGTACAAAGCCACTTCATGAGACAAACATCTATTTCAGGATGACATCACTTTAATTTCAGAATGCAATGGATGCTTGACAACAGTCTCAAACTAGGTTTAGAATAATACTTAGAAAACCTCCTTAAATTTCTGACAGTGACCAGCTCATAATATAGCTTGCACAATAAAGTAGTGCATGAACCCATAAACCCACATTTCATTGACTTTATTGTACCATTTCCTTCCCACCTAAACTGGCAAACCTCTATGAATCTATTCACTATCAATTACAACAGCCACTTTTTAGAGTGAGAGTTAAAACAGAACTGTAGGCAAGTCACAGTATTAAGATCCCAAAGGGTTTTAAGAAAGATCACAGAATCATAGAATGTCAGGGGCTGGAAGGGACCTCAAAAAATCATCTGGTCCAGCCCCACTGCCAGAGCAGAATCACCTAGAGCAGATCACACTGGGACGCATCCAGATGGTTTCCTGAATACCTCCAGAGAGGGAGACTCCACAGCCTCCCTGGGCAGCTGTTTCCAGTGCTCTGTCACCTGCACAGTGAAAAAAAATTCTTCCTCAGATTCGCATGAAACCTCCTATGCCTCAGCATCCACTCATTGCCCCTTGTCCTGTCACTGGGCATCACCAAGACGAGGTTGGCTCCATCCTCCTGGTACTCACGCCTTACGTATTTATAAACATGAATGAAGTCACCCCTCGGTCATCTCCTCTCCAAACAAAAGCCCCAGGTCCCTCAGTCTCTTCTCATAAGGAAGATGTTCAACTTCCTCAATCATTTTAGTGACTCTGAGATGGAATATACTTGAAGCATAGGATGAGAAATCAAGAGATTTAAGGTAGGGGTCAAAAAAGGTGCTTCATTTCAGCTTAGGCTAGAGAGAGAAGAGTAATAGCAGCAAATGTGTTCTGTACCATACATCTTAGAAACACAGATTCAGTCACATATTTCTGCTTTTTATAATAGGCAGAATGGCTTATGTGACATCTTCTTTTGGAGGTGAGTCACTGAAGAGTTGCAGCAGAAACAAGAGGGAAATATGCTTTTTAACTCATCTATGAGACAGTACATTGTGTTTTTTTCAACAGTTTTAAGGATCAATAATGTCTCCTTCCTTTTGAGGAAATTTTTTTTAATTCATTTAGCTCTGTGCTGGTTTAAGGCTCATTGTAATATTCTAATGAGTGTAGTTAGAGCATTGATTGTAAAAAGAAAATAATGATAAAGTCTATATTGTTATTTGGCTTGCTAAAAGGGATAAAAAGCCAAAGTAGAAACAATTCTTGTCTCTTTGCTTCTGAGCACTGCATGTCTTTGTTTCTCTCTCTGATCTCATCCAGTAACCTTGGCTAACCAGATACACATAAGCCTTGCTGGTTGCTTTTTCTGTCAGGGAGAGAGAGTGAGTGGCGTTGGGTCCCTTCTGGGCTTCTTTTTTTTGTCCAGGAGGAAAGTTTGGATTTCTGTATTATTTCTAAACTGTATATAATTGTAAATACATGTAAATATATAGTGTAAATATGCTTGTAAATTTAACTTTGCTGTAATTATAGCTTTATCTTACTTCCAAGATGTCTGGACTGGTCTGGTAAATAATAATTGCAGGTGGATGTGATGTTCCCAACCCATTACAGACTCCCAACTGTCTAAAGGAAAGATTTGTAATGTAAAAGTCTTGGTTTGGGGAAAAAAAAAAAAAGAAGAAGCGCTATTTTGAGGCCAAAGAATCAGCCTGCATAGCAGTGATGTTTCCTTATTTCCTACAGAATCTCTGTGGTCAAAACATGCTTTTTTTTCATCTTCAGAAGGATGAGATTCTGTTTCCTGAAGGATGATTTGTTCTGCTGAATCTGCATGATGCAGGGTAAATAGTACAACTGCTTTGCTGTCCAGTCTCTGAGCAGTAAGTGCTGTCCTTGTTCTCACTGCAAATGACTGCAGTGTACGTCCCCAAAGACCAGGGAACAATTATGGTGAATGAACACTGCTGATAATAATGTGAAAATGGTTTCAGTCTTATGACATTTTCAAATCCTTTGATCTGTTACACCGAATGGCACCACTACATTTCTACATTTATAGAAGAATGTTACTCTTTGAATGTTTGCTGCAGTTCCTGTGATCTCAGAGGAAGAAAAAACAAAAAGAAAAGAAGCACTGCTGCTATCTTACTGCTAGTATCTACCCAAGCAAAATTTATTTATCACTATTTCTGTGTGACTATGATGTGATTAGAATGGAGATGAATTAGATTCTAATCACAGAAGATATGCAGAAAAAAAACATACTTGAATTTAATAAAGTTCTTTTGAATTTTGCTATTTGACAGATAGCAGGACTTCCCTTAGTTCCCTTCTTTGGTATTAGTTTATCAAGTATAAAGTCTGCAGTACAAATATAACTTTTAATGAACTAGTTTACCCTATTTAGATGGCCAGTTTGTCCACAGAATTCAAATGGAGGGCTCAGCCATTTCCCCCTGAAAATGATTATCAGTTGTTTGCATATTAAATCCTAATACTCTGATAGCAGTTTCACTCACACAAAGCAGAGTACATATTCAAGTAATGATGCATAGATAATGTTAGGTTTCTGCCTCCATTTTACTTCATCCTGTGGCTAATTGCCTCACTGCAGATTGCCAATTAGCTTGACTCCCAGCTGTATTCAGGAAGCCAGCCGGGAATGCCTCTATAAGCCTTTGAGGTCCTGTACATTATCTACTAATCTAAAAAGCTTCTCAACACCGCATTTGAGTGGAAGAAATGAAATAGTTTAAAAAAAAAAATTAATCTTCTCAAAGCTTTACAAACTACTAGACACAATCAGAAATCCTAAATTAATTCTTTGCCCTCTGTCCTCTCAGTTCTTTCAGGATGCTCGTGATAACAGTGAAACTGTAAAATAGTAATAATCATTACAAAACAAAACAAAAAACCCAAAACCTTCCCCCCCCCCGTCTTCCTTCTCTTGTTCTAATCACTTCTCTAAGATACTGATAAAACTCATTCAGAGTTGTTAACTTGCTCATCATCACCAATAAACTTAGAACCTATCTGGCTGAAGAATTGAAGCTGATCTTGATGCTTTGTGCCTTAAAGACAGATTCTGTTACCACACCATACTGCAAGGTAGGAAAGAAAGTGCCAGGAGGTTGTGAAAAGCCTGGAGCTGCTAGACCTAAAGATGAAACATTTGTTTTCTCTCTTTCTTTATTAGAAACAGTAAATGAGAAGAAACACAGAGTTGTGAAGTCCTGAACTCTAAACTTATGTTGCCTAATTATTCTCCTACTGTCTGATTTTCCTCCAACAAAATAAATGCTCTCACATCTGTTTATGTATGCCACAGGGTGATGATGAGAATATAATCAGTTAATAATGGTATTGCACTTCCATAATATTAGACTTGGATGGCTGAAGGCTATTGCAGCATCCCCAGTAAATTCAAGCAGTTGGCAAGAGTTGAGATACTCATTCAAACTTTGCTGAGGCTTGCAAAAAAAGTACCTGAGGCCAATTAACAGCTTGCTGTGGCTCACAGGCTAAGTACATTGTCTTACCCTTTCTTAGATCTCTGGGCCTGGGTTTTTGCAAGAACTTCTCCTCTGCCCTATAACAATTGAGGAAAGCCAGAGCAATGGTTTGGTTATTTTGGTAAGAGTCCAAAACAACGTTTCTACTTTTCATTGCTCTTGGTTTCTGTTTCACCAACATTCTTTCTGGCTGTGCCAGCCTTATTTGCTTTCACAGTGTGTACAGTTCTGTCAATGCCATATGTATCACAGTTTTTTATTCTCTTCCTTGTCCTGAGTCTATTGAGTCAGAAGCAACTCTTCTCGTTATCTGCTGTGCTGAAGTTCTAGTTAGTATCTTGGTTTCCTTTCCAGTGGCCTTTTACATTTCTAGTCATTAGTCACACATACGTAAAGGAAAGCTTTTGAAGGAACTTACAAAACTAAATATGCAATTGTGATCTCTTGCAGATATTTATCTTTCTTATTTGCTGTTGTTTTCTTTGAACAAAACATCTGAAGTTACTTAATTGAAAGTCCATGACTACATTTTGTCAATGGAAAAGCAAACTTCTTTTGGCCCTGAAATAAATGATTCACCATTCTAACATAGGAGCATAAGTAGGAGGAAAAAATACTACAAAGTTTCAAAATATATTCTTCCCATTCTTCATAAATTATTCCTTCCCAGTTCATTTTTTTCTTTAATGCCATCACTTTTCATGATCATATCTCTGCTTCATGTGTTCATATCTTCATTTTTACACTGTTATTTCAAACGTATTACAAAGCCTTCTGCATAATAACTGTATAACTACGTGGGTGTGAATATTGAAAGGAAAATGCCATTCATAACCTACTTTTTGTAATACAGCATGAAATGTCCTGAGCTGTTCTGAAATTTGATCTGTCAGAATCATATTCAAATACAATAATAGTCTCAAACATGGGAAAGATACATATTTTCCAGTTTGTATCTGTGTAAGTATGGATAGATGAACAGACCGACAGACACATAAGCATATATGTCTCTGCAGAATATACGTTAGGATGTCACATTAAAAATCTTATGATGTTGGCTACTAATATATGACACGTATGCACAGACTTGAGATTAGAACCAGAAAGGTGAAAAGTAGACACAATCCTACAGAACTGTGCACTGGGCTAAAATTAATCAGAGAGTGAGTTTCAAGCTCCCTGAAGTCTTGTGCTGATGTAGAGAATCAACTTTTTGCTGAGGGAACAGTGTAAAGTTCTGCTCTTTGGAAGTGATAGCCTGTAACTCCCTCGAGTCAGCAACAGAAATAGGCAGCTCTGCAAAGTCAGTAGACCACAGGGCAATACTTCTGTGAATTATTAAAAGAACAGAGCATCTATGGTGTTCAGAGGCATCTGCTATTTGAAAGTTGAGGATAAGATTTTAAGTAGCAGTTGGGGTGTGATTTCTTCCATTGCTAACTAGTTTTCTAGGGACTGGCAATCTCTATGACAAGTGATTTTACTCACAATCAAAGCACTACTGTAATTTGTCTTTCCCTGGCACACATTCAAGCAAAGAAAGAAAAAAGAGTAGAGACTACAGGAACCACACATAGAAGGAAATCATATGTAGAGGGAAAACCAGGAGCCAATAGTGCAACTTAATCCTCATAGCTTCCAGACTTGGTGGAGTAAGAACACTGTCACAGTAAGAAGCTTCATACAAAATAGTATGAGATATAGAAAGTTCCAAGACTTGAATAGTATCTCAGGTACATACTAAAATTATGTTGCTGTCACTGCAGGTTAGAAAGTTGGTGACTCCTCTAAGGCTTTGTTTTAAAAGCTGCAATAATATGGATAGATATAGTCACGTAATAGGCATACTGTTCACACAAAATGCCTGCCTACATAATGCTTATGAAACTCATTTTACAGGCTACTGTAGGAGCTACTTTGACTAGAAAGGAATGAACCCTGGATGAAAAAAAAATAAATCATTAAACACATACAAACATCCATCTATGACATTGCACCACTTTCAGAATGACTCAGAGAGAGAGCTGTTATGGCTCCATCTGTTTCAACAGTAGTGAACCATGCAGCAGAAGAAGGCTATGGAGAAATTCTAATTATATAGACTGGGNCAAAAAAAACACAAAAAAAAAAAACAAACCAGAAACACATCCTTGCTAGGCTCTGGAAAAAAAAACCCAAACCAAAAACAAAATAGTTGCTGTCTTTCCAGGGCTACTCTTTAACACATGCTGTCTAAGGAATGGGCTTTTGAGAAAAAAATAAAGTTTATACACTTTGACAGAAATACCCAAACATCTTCCAGCCAATTACAACAGATGGCTGTTCAGAAGAGAGAGGACATCTGTTTATGACTCATCAGACTTTTCAAAAGATTATGAGATTTTTGAGAGAGAGCTCTCAATAAATTTGATTCCTCATAGGTGAAAATGGAGTCGTCTCCATATGGCGAAAGGTCTAACAGTGATGCAAATCTGCAAAGTAATACTCATTATTCATCAAGGTGTTACTGTAGGTAACTGCAGGTGTTCAGGGAAAAGTTACAAGATGTGGATGCAAAGAGCTTGCAAACAGAATGTTTTTTGATAAACAAAACTTATTTTCAGAATTTTTCCCTCTTTCATTTTGCAAATGGAAAATGCAGAGCCAAGAAACCATCCAGGAACACTTCTTTTCACAAATGTTTTCTTTTCAGTTAAAGACATTATGAAGTAAACTATTGTTGCTGGAGTTGTAAAAGTGCATCCATTCAACGGTAATGATTGCCTCAACTCTTTATCTTCTCTGTTTGAAAGATCACTGACTGCTGAACAATACATTTTGTACCATGCCAAAATAACTGTGACTTTGTTATGAAGATATCAAGAAATTTTCCACAGTCAACAATGATTTTATCTCTTCCTGGCTGGTTTCATGCATTTCAGAAATGGTGTACTTGAACACATTTCCTAGAGTACCATAGTTTTAAGAGCGGACGGGAACAAATTATTTTACTCTCAAAGGAAGTAATATAAAAATGCTCTAACTGAATTGGAGAGGAATATAGAAAATTGTAATAAAAGATGTACAGGGGAAAAATGAATACATGGAGTACATGGGATAAATGAATCATAGAATACATGAATCCTTAACACCTAATACAGATAAAGATATATGAAAACTCCCAAAACCTCCCCCCTAGCCAAACTAAATCACAAAACTCCAATGCTCATTTTTTCCCCCTGCATTGTCTTCCATAAGGCCCAAACGGGTCTGATTGAACAGCAAGAAATTCACCATGGCCTTGACGGCCACAGGCAGGTCACTCCCCCACTGATTTACCAGATAAGGACTCCCTCTAGAGAGCTGGAGGAAGGGAGAGAAAAGAGAAAGATTTGGCTCTGCTGCCCACATATAAAGTGATACCAAGATTGAATAACAAGATTATGATTCCTGGGGTCCACCTCCTGGACCTCTCTGGTCTTCCTGGAGAACTCTGTGACTTTCTTAAGGGAACCTGGGTCAAACCACCACACTAGAGTGAACAATCCTCAATGTGCACACACACAGACACACACACAGAATGTTAGGGGCTGGAAGGGACCTCGAAAGATCATTCAGTCTAACTCCTCTGCCAGAGCAGCATCACCTATACCAGATCACACAGGAATGTATCTAGGTGGGTTTTAAATATCTCCAGAGAAGGAGACATCACAACCCAACTGGGCAGCCTGTTTCAGTGTTCTGTCATCCTTATAGGGAAAAATTCCGCCTTATGTTTATATGGAACTTCCTATGCCTCCACTTCCACCTATTGCCCCTTGTCCTGTCATTGGGCATCACCAAGCAGAGCCTAGATCCATCCTCTTGGCACTCACCCTTTATGTATTTTTAAATATTAACGAGGTCACCTCTCAGTCTCTTCTTCTCCAAGCTAAAGAACCTCAGCTCCCTCGCTCTCTCCTTGTAAGGAAGACGTTCCACTCACTTAATCATTTTTGTGGCTCTGTTCAGGACTCTCTTAAGCAGTTCTACGTCCTTCTTGAACTGAGAGGCCCAGAACAGAGTACTTCAGATGTGGTCTCAACAGAGCAGAGTAGAGGGGCAGGAGAATGCCTTTTGACATACTAACTACACCCCTTCTAATATACCAGACTTGGCCTCGACAGGGCAGAGTAGAGGGGCAGGAGAACATCTCTTGCCCTACTAACCACAGCCCATCTAATACACCCCAGAATGACCCTGACATTCTTGGCCGCAAGAGCACATCATTGGCTTGTGGTCAACATCTCTAAGGGACATCTCTAAGGGACTGTCTAAGGAAATGATAGAAAGTTCTTCCTCAAAATCTTGACACAGATGCTCCAACTAACTTCTGCACATTTAAGATGTGGCCTCATATAGACAGAACAATTATCAATTGACATATCATTTCTAATGTCTGCCAGACTGAGCATCACATTATGTTTACAACATGTAGATTAACCAAAGACTATAGTTTCTGTGTCGGTTTTCTGGAGATATGTGGAAACAGGGCTAAAAGAGAGTTCTACTTTCTGACTACTTACATATGTTAATGGATTTTTTTTGGTTTAACTACTTTCTTTCATGGACTGATAGTCTAATTCACATAAAACATTTTGACTGCATAAAATTGTAGTTTGTATGGCAAGTCAATATTTTTTACAGATGTGAAAAATGTAAAGTGGATTTATTTATAGAACAGCCTGGTATTTATGTCATGACATGTGAGATCCAAGAATTTACAGGTTTTTGTCATGAACAGAATAAATAGCTTTGCTATTCTGAAGATATTAAAGACATGGAACATGTAGTAAACTAAAGGTTTTACACCAACAGCTTAATTCTGTGTTCTAAATAGGTAATTCTGTGTCAGGACATCATCCTTCCTGTCCTCACTCATTTGCTTCAAATATGTGTAGGCTTCTCTATGTCTTGTGCCATACAGTCTTTTTGCTACCTGCATCTCATCTCTGAACTTAAGGAGAAAGAGTGTTGGTTGCAGTTGTTAAACTCCAGGGAGATTGAAGATGGTGCTTTCTACTGTAAAAATTAGTAAAACTTAAATATTTATCCTGTTTCTAAATTAAATTATGTTTTATTATCTGTCTGCTCCAGTTAAGGGATTGAAATATTCAAAGACTGGACACAGCAGGTGGTCATGCTCATTAGGGATGTCTGAAATTACATCTGAAACAATCAAGAGGAATATTTTTGTGAGAAAAAGGTTTCTGAAAAATATTTGACATGGAATTGAAATTCCACAGTATGGTAATTTTTACTTAATATGTGAAGAAATAAATATATATGTAATTTTCAGATTAGTACACATGCATACAACTACTTGTAAAATTGACCCAAAGATTTGATTTGTTTTGTTTTCTTGGCTCATTTTGTGACTGCATATTACATGGCAGTAAAACTCCCATCACAGGAAGTTCAACAAATCACTCCTGGAGTGCATGTATCTCAAGAAAGAAAATAATTACAAAGGACAGATATCCCTGCTGTGGAATACTACAAACTATTTATGAGTTAGAGAGTTATATGCCTATTAAAAGATTATTTTGTTCTCTGAGTATTGACTGAATCCTTCATTGTTATCAAAGTGAATAAATTTTACTGCTCTTTTGAAGGAAGATAGGGAGAGTGTGTAGTTTTGAGCTGTGAATAACTTTACTCCTTATATTTCTCAGGCACTAAAACTATCTATTATAATAGACTATTACATAAAAACTTCCTAGGCAAGTGCTTTTATGAAAACACCGCAGTGAAAAAATTGCTATGAATTGCAGTTTCCCTTGGGAAGAAGCAAATGATAGGGAACTCCTTTGAATCTTGTCAGCACAGTAAACTACAGCATTTCATATCTGCAAATAATGGGGGGAAATTGCTGCAAAAAGCAATCCAGCACTGGATGTGTAGAAAATTGTGAGAATCGATCAGAAATGCTTCTGCCTTGATGTTCCAAAATAAATGCAAACAATACACATCCTATTCTCAAATTATTTCACAATAACAGATGCATCTTTGCTGTACTCACAGGGGAAAATTAGTGATTTGGTATAAAGCCAGACAATAGCACAAAATACACAATCTAGCAGGATAAATTGTTCGTAGAAATTAACACTAAGGGGAAGGTATTTTATAGTAAGACTTCAAGCAAAAAGCAATCTACAATAAATAATGCTAAGAGCAGAACAACAGACAAACTGTAGGCTAGTGGAACCTTTTTTATCTCATTCTTGCTGAAATAACACACTTTTCTTCCATTCTGCACCACCTGCTACATCCTCAGCTGATCACAGCATAGATCAGAGTTCCAGGAGTTGTTCTAATAGATTGTCACATCATATCTGTGCATTCAAAACCCTTTTTTACAGACAAAAACAAAATATTTCTCTTTTATATATGTATATTCACACTTGTCTTGCTTCGCTGGTCTGCAGCAGCAGTCTGTACTCCCATACAACATATGTGGTGCCTTTTACAGTTGTTATTTCTTTGTTCTCTTCATTATCCTTAAACTCATTATTGTCCAGCTACAGATCTGCTTTGTTTTAAAGTCATTGAGTTGTTTATAGCATGCGGTCTAGAGTGCCAGGCTGTGCCCTGTCTCCTACCTACACTCCATTGCTGGCAATTCCCTACCAGAGTATCTGTGCCACATCATTGCACTGGAGTCATAAATACACCATTCTACCAAGAACAACCACTTGCTACTGCCATGTGTATAAAACTGTAGTTGTACTATACCGAAGTAAACAAAAGTAAAATAAAAATACTAACAGAGACCTGATCAAGTAGAGCCATTGCCATCACAATTAATTAACTACACAAAATTGCAGGCAGGTTAGAAATGATCAGACAAAACATTTCCTGAGCTCTGAGCCCTTATAACCCCAGTGCAAAGTTTATGATCGATGGCAATAGTGTGCTTCAGGGTTACAAATCTACACTTTGTTTTACAGAAAGAGAATATCTGCAGAAAAAATCATCCAGCTGATGGAATGGAGCAAACTGTATATGTAGCTGAAGATCTCTACAACTACCTGAAAGAGATTGTAACAAGGAGAGGGACAGCATCTTCTCCCTGGTGGCAAACAACAAGACTAGAGGAAATGGTTACAAGCTGTGCCAGAGGACGTTTAGGCTGGATACTAGGAAACACTTCTTCGCTTAAAGGCTTACAAAATACTGGAAAAGTCTGCTCATGATAGTGGTGGAATCACCATCCCTGGAGGTGTTTAAATGGTGTGTGGACTTAGGCACGCGGTTCATTGTTGACAGTGGGCGTATGCATCCCGGACAGCCAACCGTGTCCTGGGCTGCATTAAGAGCAGAGTGGCCAGCAGGGCAAGGGAGGTGATTTTCCCCCTTTACTCTGCTTTCCTCAGACCCCACCTGGAGTACTGTGTACAGTACTGGATCCCCCAACACAAGAAGGAATTGGAACTATTGGAGAGAGTCCAGAGGAGGGCCACAAAGATGATCAGAGGGCTGGAGCACCTCTGCTATGAGGACAGGTTGAGAGAGTTGGTGCTTTTCATCCTGGAGAAGGCTTTGAGAAGACCTTATAGTAGCCTTGCAATATCTGAAGGGGGCCTACAGGAAGGCTGGGGAGAGACTACTCACAAGGTCTTGTAATAACAGGACAAGGAATAATGGGTTTAAACTGGCAGAGGGGAGATTTAAATGGGATGATAGGAGGAAGGTCTTCACAGTGAGAGTGGGGAGACACTGGAATGAGTTGCCCAGGGAGGTTGTGGCTACTCCCTCCTTGGAGGTGTTCAAGGCCAGGTTGGATGAAACCTTGAGCGACCTGTTCTAGTGGGAGGTGTCCCTGCCTATGGCAGGGGGTTGGAACTGGATGATCTTTGAGGTCCCTTCCAACCTAAACCATTCTATGATTCTATGATTGCAGTGCTGGGTCAAGGGTTGGACTAGATGATCCTGCAGATCCCTTCCATCCAAATATATTCTATGATTACCACTCTGTGTGTACATACTTATAATGTAATTAAACAATTTTAAACCTATGTAATGGACATGTGGCAGAAAATAATAATCAATAGCAAAATGAACACAAGTTCAAGTACATAAAAATACCCAAGCCATGTCAGGGGTTCTTTAAACATAAGTTACAGGGTAAGTGAACCCTGTTATTCACTGTTCAGTAAATGAGAATCCTACCATTTTTCTTAGTTATGTTAATTCAGAAAATCAGAGCACAACTTATTGGTAGACAGTTTCTCCTCATTATGAGGTAAGAAACAGAATTAATAAGGGCTGGAATCTTCCCCAAACAAAATTTATTGCCTTTTAAAAATGTGAGTTAAAGACATTCCAGGAGTAAAATGAAGATTGCACAGGCTTGAGTTTTTCTGACTGTGAAGAAATAGGCAATCTTATGAAAAGAGTGTGAAAGGGATAATGATGCTGCCTGCTCCCTACAGAAGACCAATACAATGCCTAAAGAAATATTGGGTGACTCATCCTACAGCCTAGAGATATTTATAAAGTAGCTTCAAAACAAAAGTGAGAATGAAGTCACTACAGTTTCCTGGAGAAGGCAGAGACATGAGTACACAGAACGCGAACATTACCAACAATTTCCAGTGTGTCAGGGAAATCAGCAATATTGATTGATTGTTTCTTCTTCTTTTCAGATAAATACTTGTCTGAACTTACTCACTGAAGAAAAAAAACCAAACAAATGAAATTATCTTTGACACCTACATTTCACTGATAAGGATAATTTAATTTGCAAGAGAGATTTTTGACAACAGTAATTTTCCTTTCTGAAGAGGAATGGGACTTTGAGAAATTAGTCCAAATTATGTTGATTCCATAACAAAGTATCTTCAAATCCATATTGAGACATAGCAGTAAATTATTATATACATTATCAACCTGTGACCCCATCCATCACTCAAGAAATCCTGAAGACTTGCATCATAAGTGTTGGCTTATTTGTTTCATGTTTCTTCAAGTGCTGCAGAACATGACATGTAATTTGTTGATTAGGTAGCATCACAACCTTTCTTGCTAGATCCCTGTTGAAAATGAGGGAGGCATTCCAATGTTTAATTTTCTTCAAAGAGCGGCATGAGAACAATAGAACATCTTTTTTGCAGAGAGATTCATGTGCCTGGGACAGATACTCATTTTCACTGATGGACTGGACTCTGACATAGTAGAATACAGGTGACACAGGCTTTGTAACAGAGGTGAAGAAAGTTATCCTAAATAATGTTAGAAAAGTTCTTTCAGTCTGTGCACATAACTTCAGTTATAACAAATACTAAACCAAAACAGATACCACACTAAGCCTCTGGGCTCTTTCAAGCCCCTCTGAATTAAGAAAATCAAGACTAAAAAGTAGCCTACAGAGTAGTCTAGAAATATACCTAAAAACTCCTCGTACAAATTCATGCAAGACAAATTCATGCGTAGCTTCCTTCTACTCAGTAGAGAAGTATGACAAATCAGGTACTGAGGGAATCAGGTACTTGACATGAATTGTCCCAACAGACTGCTGTAAGAAGAATGACAGTTGTTTACCTTCATCTCCTGATGCATAACAAGGTCACTGAAGTCCCACAGGCTTTCTAAAGATGTTTATTCTGCAAACCTAAAAAGACATTGAATTCACAGTCATAATGTCACAAGTATTGGTTGGAAGTATCACTGGAGTGCCAGTTTGAATGAAACTGTCTTTGAAGACAATATGCTTTTAGTCATCTACCCAACAGTACACATGGCAAAAAAATATCAGAACAGGAGTTTCAGAAGAAAAGTCACAGGATTACAGGATGTCAGGGGTTGGAAGGGACCCAAAGAGGTCATCAAGTCCAACTCCACTGCCAGAGCAGGACCATACAATCTATCTCAGGTCTCAGAGGAGTGCGTCCAGTCCTTAAAAAAAATCATTACTGATTATGACACGGACAACGTTACACAGACAATAACTAAGAGAAGGAGGTCTACCAGGAGAAGGCAAATGGCTTGGGTATGTGTTTTAAGAACACTTCTGCCTGAGCAATTGGTAGGCCAACAAGAACAAGAAACCAGGTTGCATATGTGCTTATGAAGTCCTTTCTGCCTTGGGAGATGGCAAAGATTGCAGTTCATATAAAAATATAGAATGCAGACTCTTCGTTTTGCCAAAAGAGAAGGAAAGATGTGTCAGGATCAAGTTCTCTACAAAAAACAAGAACATGAGAGGGAATAGTTCTAGTGTTTGATCTAGACTAGGAAATGCCTAATACCAGCAATTCCACAAAATAGATTGAAAATTATGGACTTGAAAAAAACACAACCTTCTGAAAGTACGGCAAGGGTGAAGGACTAGTGATTTTAACTGCTATCTACTCGAAAGAGTCCAATGGAGGACTATGAAGATGATGAAGGGGCTGGAGCACCTGCTCTGTGAGGAGAGACTGAGATACCTGAGGTTTTTTGGTCTGTGAAGAGAAGGCTTAGAGGGGATCTAATGGATGCTTATAAATATATGAGGGCTGGGTGTCAAGAGGGAGGGGACACACTCTTCTCAGTTGCACCCTGTGATAGAACAAGAGGCAATGGATGTAAACTACAACACAGAACGTTCCACCTCAACATGAGGAAGAACTTTACTGTAAAGGCCATGGAGCACTGGAACAGGCTCCCCAGAGAGGTTGGAAACTAACTGTACTTATTTTCAGAGTCTAACAGGTGAAGAAGTGCAATAAACACTTCACTCACAAGGGCTCAGAATTATTCCGTTTGCAGGTCACTGGTGTGTCAGGATTTCAGTCTGCACTGCTGATGTTTCCACAAATATGCTAGAATGAACTTCTGCCTTCCAAAACAAAGAAGTAACAGAATCATCTTTTCATACTTGTGTTTTAGCTTTAGTGATGCCACAGATGCAAAAAAAAAAAGATACTGACAATATCTCAGAAAGAGAATTATCGAAAGCAATTCTATATACATATAGACTGTGACTCTTGTCACACATAATACAGTCTTAGCAAATATTTGTTCAAGGGGAAGAAAGATCATATAAATCTGTGATACAGATTTTTTTGAAGAGTAGAAAAGATAAGAAACATGTTTTTCTTAGTTTAATACCTCACCGAAAGGAATGTAGAAGGTGTATTTCTAGTAAAATGAATAAACTGGTCTTTTCTGCAAAGACTAGGATGTAATTGAGGACAGATACTGGTATGTAAAGAAAAGTAGCATCAGAGCTCTTCATACCAGTGAGATGAAAAATAAAAATGTATCTGCAAGAGAACAAAGAGATAACCTCAGTTCTAGTTATAAGCTAGCATCTCACAGAAAAATAAGAAAAAGAAAATAAAATTAATTTCATCCCCAGAATTGCCAAGCATCAAAAATATTAGGTTAACAGTAAGACTGAATATGAGACACGCTTGAAAAAAAGATATCCTACTTTCTATAAAACACGAGACCATCCAAAAATCTAATGACTACTTATTCAGAAATGAGAAGAAAAGGTGTTAAAAATGCTGCAAATTCATCTTTAACTACAAGCAGATCTCATCCAGCTTCAAACTGCAAACAAGAACCAACAAGTCTTCATTTCCTGGCTATTTACAGAACAGCTGGAGACATCATAATTTATTAAAACTAAGCTGTGTTTAACATTTCAAACCACTCTCCTTTAAAGCAAAAGGTCTGGAATTATCTGTAACATAGTAATGAAGATACTGAATATTTTTTTCTTCCAAGGAATTTCGCAGGGAGACTCCACACTGAATAGATGTTCTCAGCAACTGGAAACGTTTCACAGTGGGCACTGACATTTCTGTGTACAGCAGGAAAGCAACATCTGGCCATTGTTTTGGAACATTTGTGATGGAATCAAGTCTTTTGGAGTGAATTTACAAATCTAGTGATGTTTATGATATAAATTTCTGCATTGAGCCTTGTCCCCTTTGAACTCCTTTGTAGGCAATAGAAATGGTTTCTTCTAGGGTGTGTCACCTGTTCAAGCAAGGGCTGTAAGTGTTGCACCCTACATGTGTGATGTGTTCTACATGTGTAGATCTGTAAAGTCATGGATAAAGGCATCTACATGGAAACCCATGGATTTTTTTTTCAAAAAAAAGGTAGGACGTTTAGGATCTCTAGTTAGAGTCATCTGTCATGACCATCTACCTCCTTTTGACGGTTCAGGAGCCACCAAATTTACAGGGCAGGAATGTATATATATTTTTTTTAAATCAGTATCTTCTCTATTATATAATCACTGGGATGTGGCTGAACATTAAGTTGCTGCCTGTTGGCCCACTCAGGCAGGCAGAAGAATCTCTTCATCTGCAGGTGGTGTCAGTCTGTTGTGTAATATCAGCAAAGCCAGGCACAGATTTGGCTGACTCTTTGGTGAGAAGGGGAAGCATGGAAAGTACACACTTTCAGCTGCAAGAAAATATAAAGAGTGACATCCTGCCTCCCTTAGACCATAAATCAAAGCAGACTCAGAAAGTTTGGGTAGCTTCAGCTTCCTGTTTAAGACTAATTAAACATATGTAGAATATTCCTGAAACAGCTAGAAAAGTGATATTGAATCTTCAATCCAGAGTCAAACATCAGTGTTGTAAGGATCAATGTGTCCTTTTGGTCTAGCTCATGGTGGCACTTTTTGTGCCATAAGCTCCCAGTGAAGTCCTCCTTGAGATTTGAGATAATAGACCCAGCATGGGAGAGGATTTGTGGAAATAAAGTCACTTCTGTCACTGGAATAACAGAATTTCTAGGAAGTGAGGTTAGCAGCTGCTCCTTCCTAGAGCTGGAAGATGACAGTTTTGCATTGAGGCCAATAATAGCATTAGAACAAACTCATGAGAGAGCTTTGCAAGAGACAGAGCAAGAGGTCAGGAGGACTCTGAGAAAGTCTAGATTTAGAATACAGAAAGATATTATTTACTGTGAAGGTATTGAAACACTGGAATGGGTTTCCCACAGAGCTTGTCGATGTCTCCTCAGAGGTGTTCAAGGTCAGGCTGGATGAGGCATTGAGCAACTTGATCTAATGGAAGGTGTACCTGTGTTCTGGGGGTTCAACTCAGATGATCTTTGCAGTCACTTCCAACCTGAAGCATTGTATGATTCTACGTTTATATGACCCCCACTCAGCAGTGACAATGATGGTGGTGGAGGTTCAAGGGAAAAAATTTAAATGTTTTACAGAAAGGAGATACATGGTTTACATTTGAGGCGACAGGCCTGGGTATCAGTAAAGCATGCTATAAGAAGCACAAGTTCACAGTGCAGGACTTCCATATCTTAATATACCCTGCCAGAACTTAAGAAAAAAAAAAATCTCTGAAAAGAGTGGGTATGTCTCACAGTCTGTGCTAGTTGCACAGAGAGGCAATCATTGGAAGGAGAAATATTTAGCACCACAGTTTTCTCTTCAATACTGTTTTGCATGCTAAAAAAAGGAGATTTACATAATGCTGTTGTTAAAGAAAACATAATTTTGAAAAGAACATTGCAAATTTATGTCAGACTGATGACATGTTATGAGTCCAATTGCACTACTCCTGACAGCAGACATCTGAAAATGCAGAGATAGCAGACTGTGGTTATACAAGTTTTTCAAAAAGAGTCTTCAAATAAAAGAAAGAACCACATGTTGATTTGATACTCAGTTGGAAGAAATACAGACCTAGGACAAAAAGCATATTCAGTGAACAGAATCCTGGAATAAAAGAAAACCTTATCTCTCTGTCGAAGTATCACAGAATCACAGAACACTAGGGGTGGGAAGGGACCTCCAGAGATTGATGAGTCCAATTCTGCTGATAAAGCAGGATTACCTATGGTAGCCTGCACAGGAACACATCCAAGTGGATTTTTAAAGTCTCCAGAGAAGGAGACTCTATAACTCCCCTGGGCTGCCTGTTCCACCCTCACTGTAAAGAAGTTCTCATGTTGAGGTGAAATCCTCTATGAATCAGTTTGTGGCCATTGCTGTGCACCACCAAAGAGAGATTGGCCCCATCCATTTGACACCCACCCCTCAGATATTTATACAGTGACCAGATCCCCTCTCAGTCTTCTCAAGAGTAAACAGCCCCAGGTCTCTCATTCTCTCTTTGTAGGGGAGATGCTCAAATCCCTGAACCACCTTGTGGCTCTCTGTTGGACTCACTTCAGTAGATCTCTGTCTCTTTTGAACTGGTGAGCCCAAAATTTGACACAGCATTCCAGGTGTGGTCTCATTAGGGTAGAGCAGAGTGGGAGAAGAACCTCCCTAGACCTGCTGGCCTTTTCTTGCTGCACCCCAGGATGCCATAACCACACCTCCATACAGAGACTAGAATTTGAGTACTGCAGCTTTGGGAAAGCGAATAAAGACTTTGATACAAAAGTGTAGATAGGATGTGTTCTCTTCTTGATGTAGAATATGGGGATAATTTAGAAAGAAAAAAAATAATGTCAGCAACACATGTTCTAGCAGATGGAAAACAATGATGTGAGCATAATTGTGAAGAAATAATCAGCAGCTTATCAAGACTTTCAGCTTTATTGCTTGAGTGTGAAGATTTCTATCATACCAGCCCATAAGTTTTGATTGACGTTATTTTCACAGATGTGTTTGAATGATCTTCTAGCTCTCAGAAATTAAAAATAGATATTCCTCTTTATCATTTCTATATGAAATATTATTGTAGTGTATATGCCAAGGAATTATTGATTACATAAATATCTCTTTAGACTGCCTCAGAAGGGAATGCTAATGCTCCTCTCTAGGAAGGTTGTTCTGAATGTTGTGGACAAGTTCTGAAGCATGCAAGCTAGTGGTAAAAGAAGAGGAATTATAGTGAAGATACATGAATAAGTTTTTTAGCCTTTTGACACACGGAGACACACCCACTCATTTTGCTCTCTGACTTGTGTTCTCTTAATTGTTAGTGGAAATGCAAAGACAACTTTTAAGGTGAGACAGTGGAAGTAACACTTCCTAAGCATCGTAACTCTTTTTATTGTTGATGAAGCAAAATGGAAGAAGAGTTCTTAAAGCCGGGCACAAATATTTTCCAGAGAGCAAAATGTGCAATTGCTAAAAATTTGCCTGGGATGGTTTATCTAAGTTTCTGCTGGCTCTGAAATCTCTGAAAGATGCCTACTAGAATGAGGATAAATAGAGATTAAAAAGAACTGTAACCAAATAAGAGGTACACCTGAATGGCATGGGTGCAGAGTTCATTACATGTATGTGAAAGGATATAGGAGTCTTGATGAACTCTACTCGCTTCCCCCCCTCCAAATTTTTTGGACTGGACTTAAGAAACTGAACAATAACCTTTGATACCTGTATAATATGTGGAAGGAAAATATATTGCCCCTTTATGACATGGAAAATTATGAAAAAGAGAAATATGTCTTTGAGAAATACTCTAGTTTTGCAATAATTGAATAATAAAATCACAATTATTTTAAAGAGAGATGTTTGATTGTGCTGATTGCATTATACACCGAAATGCACTATACGCTCCAGCTAGAGCTCAAATTTGGCAAAGCAAATCAGAAAGCAAATTTTGGCAAAACAAGTTAGAAAGCTCCTGAAGAATTGTTAGTAAACCATAGTAAACCTTGAAAATCAATATGCAAACAAGTGTAATAGATGGAATTCTATTACCTGATAAGAATAAATTGGTATTTTGTTTAATGACATACCAACCAGCAGGAATGATGGATGGACACAGATACTCTAGTCATTGAACATAGTCCAGCAATATAAGGAACTTGGTAGAAAAAGAAAATGCTAATGTAACTTCCTTCTTTGAAACAAATCAAACCAAACCAAATTGAGAAAAATGTTAGAAGTATATTTTTTCTCATAAAGTGTAGAATATATAGCTTAATTATGAAACTATGGACTTGACTATCAAATTAAGAGTAGAAAATATGTTTCATTCTACTTCTGTTTTCAAGTAAACTGAGATCTTCATTTTGACATCTACTTATCTGTAAAGGTATCATCTATGCTAAGAGAAATGTACAGAACATAGTTATACTGTATAAAGAAAGGCCTTTGAGAAATCATAGAATCATAGAATGGTTTAGGTTGGAAGTGACCTTAAAGATCACCCAGTTCCAATCCCCCGCCATAGGCAGGGACACCTCCCACTAGATCAGGTCGCTCAAGACCTCATCCAAACTGGCCTTGAACACATCTAGGGAGGGAGCAGGCACAATCTCCCTGGGCAACCTGTTCCAGTGCCTCACCACCCTCACTGTGAAGAATTTCTTCCTAACATCCCATTCTAATCTCCCCTCCACGAATTTGAACCCATTCCCCCTCGTCCTCTCATTACAGCCCTTGTGAACAGTCCCTCCCTAGCCCTCCTGTAGGCCCCCTTCAGATACTGGAAGGTTACTATAAGGTCTCCTCAAAGCCTTCTCTTCTCCAGGCTGAAAAGCCCCAACTCTCTCAGCCTGTCCTCATAGCAGAGGTGCTCCAGCCCTCTGATCATCTTTGTGGCCCTCCTCTGGACTCTCTCCAACAGTTCCATGTCCTTCTTGTGCTGGGGGCTCCAGAACTGCACACAGTACTCCAGGTGGGGTCTGACAAGAGCAGAGTAAAGGGGGAGAATCACCTCCCTTGCCCTGCTGGTAATGCCTCTCTTAATGCAGCCCAGCACACAGTTGCTGTCTGAGCCGCGTGTGCACACTGCAGGCTCATGTTGAGCTTCTCATCCACCCAGACCCCCAGGTCCTTTTCCTCAGAGCTGCTCTCCAGCCACTCACCACCCAGCCTGTATTTGTGCTTGGGATTGCAGCGACCCAGGTGCAGGACCTTACACTTGGCCTTGTTAAATTTCATGAGGTTAGCCTGGGCCCACCTCTCCAGCCTGTCCAGGTCCCTCTGGATGGATCCCTGCCCTCCAGCAAGTCAACTGTGCCACACAGCTTGGTGTCATCTGCAAACTTGCTGAGGGTGCACTCGATTCCTCTGTCCATGTCACTGACAAAGATGTTAAACAGCACTGGTCCCAGCACTGACCCCTGAGGGACACCACTTGTCCCTGGTCTCCAGGTGGACATTGTGCTGTTGATCACCACTCTCTGTATGCGACCATCCAGCCAATTCCTTATCCAGCGAGTTGTCCACCCATCAAGTCCATGTTTTTCCAGTTTGGTGACCAAGGTGTCATGTAGGACAGAGTCAAAGGCCTCACTCAGGTCTAGGTAGATGACATCAGTTGCCCTTCCCTTGTCCACTGCTGCTGTGACTTTATCATAGAAAGCCACCAAATTTGCTAGGCACGATTTGCCCTTGGTGAAGCCATCCTGGTTATCATCAGGCACCTCTGCTTTGTTCTCCATCTGCCTTAGCAGAGCCTTGAGGAGGATCTGCTCCATGATCTTGCCAGGCACAGAGGTGAGGCTGACTGGTCTGTAGTTCCCAGGGTAATGACTGATATCTCTCACTGAGCTAGTGACAGACCCTGTCTCCAATCTACCTCCAGTGACAGCCATTTCAGAAGGATGATATAAACCTTCAATTAGCCAAATCATGCAAAAATCAAGCAGAGCTGGTTCTTGATTTCATAAATCACAGAAGCTGATAGAGGAAAGTCCACGCACAAAGCAATAGAAGAGACACACAAATTCTTCCTAGGATCATTCCTTAAGGGAAAACCAAAGGGCAAGTCGTAGGCCTTGTAATGCAGCAGGATGTCCAAAACCCCTTTCCTACACCCTCTAGCCCAAAGTGTGCAGTTATGAAAATACCGTACCCCATGTGGGGTTTTGGCCAATGCTGAGCACACGACACACATCAACAAAGCAATATTAGATTTGAGACACATTCTTTGCTTGATACTGGCTAGGAACTGACCTGACAAAACCTTCTGAAAAGATCATAGGTTTAGATTTTACCACAGTTTTAAGGTTTCCCTCGAGGAATTAAGAAGACTGAGAAATGAGCAAGTATATGCAGAATTAACTAATGTCTTGGAATTCATCCAAGAGCATACAGTTCCACTTGTTCTGGAATGCCTGACATAGGACAAGCTGAACATAGAAGTGTTTTTATGATGTTTTGCAGCAAAAACAAATCAAAGAGACAAATTTGGTGGATTTCCTGAGATGCCAGAGGAGGGAAAGATTGCTCCAAACATATTGAAAGTGTAAGAAAAACACTAACTTGCATATAAGGCATTTAATTTTATAGCATAATTATAAAGGTCTGGAGTATTGTAGAACACTAACTGGCTATTTTACTGTAAGACCTCGTATCATTTTCTCCCTACTTGTAGGGAAGAAAAAAAAACCAGAAAGCAAGCTTTTTTTTCGGGAATTGCACCTCACTGACAACCACAGAGCGTGTATGAAGAAAGGTAACAATATCAGAAAAATCTGGCTTTAAAAAGTAATGGCAAGCGATTGGTGAATGTATTCAAGACACAATCAAATCCAAATAAGGACCATTCCAAAGACAGATGACAGGAGTGTGTTGATTAAGAACTGAATTATTTCTAAAAGTTTTAATGTGAGAAAATATTTTTTACATTGCATGGTGAGCAAAATAAATTGGAAGTTGAAAACTGAAGAAATATTTCTCTGTTTGCAGCACTTGTTATAAAAAATCCAGGTCAAGTGCGAAGGGGAAAATAATTCTAAAACATAATTCTAATTTCTAACAAGAGTATCTACCACAGAAGCAGGTCTGTAATATAATTTCCTTACTGATAATACCTTTTAGCTTTAGCCAAGGGGGAAAAAGAATAGATTCTGGGATTTTGGTAATCAGATATGCCTGAAATATAATAAAGCTTTCAATAAGAATGATGCAGGAGAAAAATAATGTTTACTTTTGTATTAATCTATTCAGCTAGTATTTTCAACTGGTTTGGCCAAAAATGCAGAATGTAGTGATGAAAAAATCTTTATGTAAGGTTAAAGAGAAGCCAGATTTTGTCATCCAAGTGCTTACAGGAGAGGAAAATTAGGATGCACACAATGGGGGAGGAAGGGCACATGCCCTTGGCTATAGTGGATACATAGAGAGTTCTGTCTGGAACAGAGGCAATTCTTATTTCAACGTTTGTCAATGAAAATACTCCCTGGATGAACTTCTTACCATAGATGAAAAGACTTGGTCATTTTACACTGAGCTTCTGTCCATCTGCCACTGGGTTACAATACAGAAGGAAGAAATTCTTCACTGTGAGGATGGTGAGACCCTGTAATAGGTTGCCAAGACAAGTTGTGGATGTCCCCTTCCTGAAAGCATCTAAGACCAGGATGGGTGGGACTTGGAGCAACCTGGTGTTGTGGAAGGTATCCCTGCCCATGGCAGGGTGATTGAAACTAGATGATCAGGTCTCTTCCAATACAACCCAATCCATTCTATGATTCTATAAATTAGAATGTTGTAATAGTACACAAATCTAGAAAAAAGCTGGTGCTAACTTTGTCCTGTAAGAGTCCATTACCTATGCAGTTTTGTCCAGCAATAATTAAAAAGATAGAATGAAAATTCTTTTATGTACAATTGCAGCATTTTACACAATATTCTGAAATAAAACTGTTTATCAGAAGTCATCCACAGAGTAAGAGCTGAAAATTCAGAAAGTTTACAAACACCACAGTCTTTCAGTCCTACATAAAATGTAGAAGAAGCCCACTAGTATAACAATAGTGCAAATGGCCTGATAGAGAATGTATCAAACCTTTATTGTACAAATAGTTAACATATTATGGACTTTGTAATGTGATTATTATGAAAAAGTTCTGATGTGCGTATGTTGAAATGGATGAAGAAATGGAAATATCTTGCTATGTAACTTAGTCTTGGTTAAACTGATCAGGGATCAGGTGTGTGCCAAGGCTATTGTAATCTCTTTTAAAGCTGTGATCTAAAATATCTGATCATATATTATTCATATGACATATTGTGCAGTTACCTGCCCCCCCACACCTTTTGATATAAACCCCGGCTAGGACTCAGAACACTGGAAGTTGATAAATGAAGTTTTATATTTACAGCTTTGCACAATATACAAGCAGATATTTACAAGGTATAACAGATATTTACAGATATATACAATGAAAGAGTAATACAGAAACACCACACCCCTCCCAGAGACCAAAATCCCCAAGAGGGGTAATCAACCACCCCTACCACCTCTCCCCCCTTCCCCAATCTTATTTCACCACCTGTTGATGCTGAAGATAGGCGGAGGTAGATAGGCCAGGGGGGTTAGCAGCAGGAAAGAAGTTAGTAGTATTACCTAGAATTAGCTACCAAGGCAGAGAGACAAAGGAAGCATGCAAGAGAAGCAGCCGCAGCCCAGTGAGGTCTGAAACCATCTGGTACCTAATGTTTGGGTTACAGTACTTAAAAACAATTTTTTTTTTTCTTTCTCGGTAAAGCTCTGGTGAAGTGACATACTGTGTTTTCCTCTCTCAGCCAATAGTCTAATTTCTCACTCAAACTCTGCAATTAGTTCAAACCAGCACACACATGAAATGCAAAGAGCAAGAAGAATTTTTAAAGCACTTCTTAAAGATGCCAAAGACATGCAGATGCTTTTATTAATATAGCATCTGAGTTTTTTACTGTAATGTACAAACTTTCTCTAGCAGAACTCTTAGGTGGAAGATAATTTAAATGTATTTCAAAACAAATTCTTTTAAAGCAGCCTTTCAAACAGAGAAGTATAGAAATCAGTCATTAAAGAACTATATAAATCATAATCCCATACAGGAACAGATTACAGAAGCTCTAAGTAAACAGGTTTCCAAAGGTTCACTGTTCAGCATACACTACTTAGAGCACAAAGGCAGCTTTGTTCAGTCAGTCTAAAACATCACATATCATCTCAAATACCGAATGATAGAAAATGAAACACTGGGAACGATTTCCCTTTTTATTCCCTGGGTAATATAAAAATCCCTCAGCCAGACTACTCATCTCCTTTATAAATACAGTGGTACAGAACTGAACTTAGTAAAGCCAACTATCCCTGACAGACATTACTTACTTAAAAAAAAATATATATATATTAATTGTTTTTTTCAAGAGAAAGGAAACAATCCAGCATTATATAAAGCTGTATTTTCATAAAGTAAACAAAAACAAAAAGAAGAGAGAAAACACTGTGAGCTATTATTCATAAAACAAACCCAAACCTGTAAATGTATGTTCTAGCCCTGTAGGTCATGGATTCAATTTCACTCTAATGGCAATCATTACATTTGCAAGGGATTAGTCATTAGCTTCTTTTGGTTTTGCTTAACACACAACAATTAGAACTGCATACTTAATGGCTGGGGTTTTTTTTTGTTGTTTCTTTGTTTAACAAGTTTTCATAGCATCCATTCAAATTAATATGACATACTATTGAATTGTCCTGGTTTCTATAATTTTAGTGAAAGTGGGAAAACAAAGAAAGTTCAGTTTTTTTGTCTCAGCATTTCCTCGTATTTCTTTTTGATATTTTTTCTGCTGGTTATAGAAGATACCAGAATTCTTACAAAACATATGTTTATATTCTAGTTGTAAGTAGTTTCAGTTAACAGAAGCAAGAGGGGAACTAAGCAACTAGTAATGAAAATACATGATGTGTCTGTTGAAAAACACATTCAAATGGGAAGTAAAAATATTTTAACATCTGGGTCAAATCTGGGTTCAACAACGGCTTGAGAGTTACTACAGTGTTATAGCTGCCCTCTGACCTGTGGGAAATAAAGTGACTCTTACAGACATGGATCTCCATCTCCACAAAAATATTATTCTTCGGTCTAAGAAATCTGCTGAAAATTCATTTAATGCTAACCCAGGTCATCAAATATTGCAAACAATGTGTGATACTCCTTGAAATTTTATCAGCTATGGAAAAGCTTTTGAGAATGTTTACAAACAGGCGAGGCAGTATTGTGTAAAGAATTCTCAGAATAGCAGACCTTTGGTCCATGGATTATATTGTTTCCACAAGAAGGCACCTTGCAATGTACTCCCAAACAGTCTGAAACAGTGTAGGCCCCACCTGTCTTTCCCTGAGTGCTATTTCTGCTGAGATTTTAACAGCAGAATCTTGTTTTACAGTTTGCATTCTTTTGTAGAAGAGCTCTTTAAAAGTCAGGTCCAAATTTAATTTCTCTCATAAAAGCTACAATTTGCAGACAAAAATTATCCTTGTTTTTTCAGGAAAACAAAATCAAACTATTAAGCTTCCTTTGCCCACGATATACATTTTAATTGCCTAGCTCTCTAAACCGTATTTTTCCAGAAGATGCTGAATGATTTTGAAGAGTGAAGTCAGATCACATGTTGTTAAGCTGACCTACTCCAGAATGTAGTGAGTAGCATCCTCTGCCTCCCTCATGTGAACAAGACCTGATTAGACTCAGCTTTGTTTTGCCACTTGTTAGTAGGTAGTCCCTTGCCTGCAAAAGCTAGCAATCCTGACATTTCCAAATCATAGCACAACAAAGGGCAATACCCAGCAAAGCTCTACCCATAGACACACTGAGGAAATAATACGATGGAGCAAATTCATCAGCATTGAGTCCCTTAGACATTTGTTTGTGTTCTGCCCTAAAAGGTAAAAGTAAGCCCTGACTTCATGTAATATGGTTAAGCTTGGCAAGGTGCCATTCTGATTGGCCAATCTGTGTCTAAAGGCCCATTAGTCTTGGGCTACGTTGATAAAAAGAGATGAGCATGTAGAGAGAACATGCTTGCTTGCTGCTGCTTGATGCTGCTGCCATTATTTCTGCTTTAACATGCTCTCTGTTTCTGGAAGTGTACTGCCTCACTGCTGTTGCATCCTGCCATGCTCTATAGCATGTAATGCTAAGCTGTATGTTAACTCTGCTGCATAGAAAACCCTGATAATTTGGACTTACCTGCTTGGAAACTGCCTGCCTTGCATTTAATAGGAATAGGCATCAAATGACTCCACATGATAGACTTGCTCAGCCAGTGTGACACTGTGCTCATTCGTACATCTGCAAGACATCCTGCCTACATCTGCGAGCCTCTGTGCCAAGACAAGGATCCAAGAGGAATCAGGACCAGATCAGAAGTTGTCTGCTTCTCCTCTGTTAAGAGCCTGGGAAGATCAGAAGCCTCAGCAGCTGACAAGACATTGACAGAACTCCCTGAAAGTGTTTGGGTGCTGTCTGGAAACTGTAGTTAGCCCCACAAATTGGGAAATGATTTCTGTGAGTAAACACTAAAAGTCCTATTAGCAAATCTTTAACAAAGCTCTGTAAGTGAATGCAGTTGCCTTCTGCCATAAGCAGAAAGGAGCTTCCTGAGACCATCTTGTGGGCAAGTGGTATATTGACTACATGAACATCTCTTCCAGTTTAATTGATTTTAATATTGTATTATTGTTAGTTATTTGTTCTAGATTCTGTTTGTCCTTTATGTAATGCTTTTCATAGTTGTTGTGAAGAGCCTAAAATTATTACAGAAAGTTACTGGGCAGGTAGCAAGAATTTTGAATTACAAAATTAATAATTAATTTTAATTTTGGAAAAATACCATTTCGCATTACCCCTCCATTACAAATATCTACAGATTAAAATTTTGGAAGATTTTACTCAATGGGAAGATAGGAGGCAACAGTCCAAAGTTTTTATTCGTGACCTTAAAGGATTTGAGGTCATTAAAATGTGTTTTTTTGGTAAGATGAAATATTTTTTTTTATGCATTATCTGAATTTATTTGATCTAGGTTTGTTATGTATTGTACATGATAGTATTATACACTTGTTAAAAGGTTTAAATACTCAAAAGAACATTTAAAAATAAATGTCCCCTATTAAAGGTATTATCTAAAATAACACATTCTTATCAGATACTTTGTTTTTATTCCATTGATTTTCCTTATGAAAAGCATTTATCTCAAACATTTAAATTATTTTTCTCTTCTATTAACCAGCAGAACAGAAGGCTACTTCCTCAAATAAAGGAATAAAATTGTCACACTAAAGAAAACACTCCAGTGGATATTAATTGAAAACTAACCTGTGAGAAATAGATTCTGTGAGTTTCTTATCACGTATGCCTACTGTGTATATGTAATTCTTGAGAAATACAGGGACTACTCAACTTTTACGTCAAATAGGTCTTCATAATAAAGAAACTAAGAAAATCATAGTATCATAAAAAATGGGTTGCTGAACCAATTCAGGAAAAAGATCCAACAAAAAGATGAAAGAGATAAGAGAAAATTGTGTCAGAGCTACAACAGGAGTGTGTTATACAAGATGATAATGCCCTTCCTTATAATTTCATAATCTTTATAGGATAAAGGATACTATTTTAGGATATTTTTGTGAAATTTTAATTGTTTACTACTCTACATATTAAAAGGTCTTTTAAAAAAAGTATACATAATTGTAAACTCCTATGAACTAGTGCAGGTGGACAGCTGGTCACCACAAAGTGAAAAGTCAATTATCTAGATTGCAACCAAGATGCTTAATTGAAGGACCAGAGTAAAAGCCAAGGAGCCAAAATATTATTGATCAGATAAAGTTATGTATTTCTTAGGTTTCAGAATTATAAATGTACAGTTTCAAACAAGGCTTTTATCAACACTGGGTGTTAAGCACAGCATAAATGAACTTGGACCAAACACCAAAAAAAGTGTGTTTTCATAATCATAATTTGAATTCCTTAACTGCGAAATCTAAGTGATAAGTGTGTACACCCACACTTCAAATATTTACTAAACATGTTTGATAAGCTCTACACTTTCCTAATAAAACTGCTGCTGAATTTCAAATGCATGCCAAGATCAGTCAAAAAGACAGCAAGATAAATATTTCTGCTCCGTCTCATAAGAAACAATTTATTCTATAACTGCCCTTTATTATTTTATTATAATTTTTTTAAGCGATTTCCTGTAGGGCAGAGAATATAATTTAAAAACTGAAATTCTATTTAAAGACAGGTCCAAAATTCAAATAATATTTTTTGTACTTTTGCAGGGATCTTTGAGGCAGTACAGGATAATCATGTCACAAATGTAGAGTTAAAAAAATTATTCCTGTACTTTAGAAGCATTGGCACAGTGTCTTGAACATGGTATTTATTGAGCAAATGGGTGAATTTTGCGAATGCGTGACAGTGGAAAGATCTCTTCCAGATTTAATGTGAAGAAAAGATTTACACAGAAGTTTTTATACACTTTCAAGCAAGAAAACCTTTTCCTTGAGTAGGAAAGCTGCCAAGAGGCACAGGCTACAGCAAGGGTAAGAAACTATGACATTTCCTCAGCTCCCTGCCTCGTTTAATTACTCTCCGCTAGTTTCAAAATAAAGTTACAATGGATTTACGAACTTTGCTATAAACTGAAGTGCCCCTTAATACCTCAGAATTACACCACTCCTAAAAACCTTAGTAAGAGAGATGTTATGCCACACTGGCCTAAGGGTACCAACAAGACAGCTTTTGTAAGGTGGTTTAATAACTTCTATGAGACTGCTACAGATAGGAAAAGAAAGGACAATTGTTCAGAAACATCCTTTTCTTTACATCTCTTTCTTGGCTTTCTTACAAGTGCATTGCATGACTTCATTAAGAGATATGGCTAAAAAAATGGCTTTCTGGCCTCCAAAGAGTTGGTAGTGAATGGAGTTTAAAAAAATTTAATATTTTTGCCAATGATCTGGATGAGGAGATTGAGTGTATTCAGAGTAAGTTTAGAGATGACACTGAACAGGGCAGGACTGTTGATATACTTGAAGGTGCAAAGGCTTTGCAGAGGAATCCAGACAGGCTGGGCAGATAGGCCACAGTGGTTGTATGAGGTTTAGCAAGGTAAAGTGATGTGTTCTGCACTTGAGTCACAACGACTTCATGCAACTCTACAGGCTTGGGGCAGACTGTCTGGAAAGCTGCCTAGCAGAAAAGGATGTGGGCTGGTGTTTGACAGCTGGCTGAACATGAGCCAGCAGTGTACAAAGGCAGCCAAGAAGGTCAACAGCATCCCGACCTGTATGAAGAGTACTGTGGCCAACAAGAGCATGGATAAGATTGTGCCTTCGTAGTCAGGACTAGTGAGGCAATGTTTTTGAGTAACGTGTTCAGTTTTGGGCCATTTTACTACAAAAAGCACATTGAAGTGCTGGAGTGTGTCTACAGAAGGGAAACAAATCTTGTGAAGGGTCCGGACAACAAGTCTTATGAGAAGTAGCTGTGGAAACTGGGATTGTTTAGTCTGGAGAAAATGAGGTTAAGTGGAGACCTCATCGCTCTCTACAACTACCTCAAACGAGGTTCTAGTAAGGTGGGGGCTGGTAGCTAGTATCAAGTGACAGGACAAGAAGAAATAGCCTTGAGTTGTGCAAAGGAAAATTACTGATTGGCTATTAGGAAAAAATCATTACTGAAAGAGTGCTTGTGTATTGATGGAGTCATCATCCTTGGAGATGTTCAACTAAATAAACCACATATTTTCACAAGTTTCTAATTAAAGCCCATATGATTAGAAATACCGTTGCTTTATGTAAATCCTCATTAGAGCATCTTTAGCATCACAACAGAAGCAGCATTTTGGCAATACAGTTAGGACTCAATAGTCGCTGCAGATCTCCTTCAAGAGATCTTACCTTGCTTTGTATGATTTTAGTAAGTAATTAGACAGCTTCACCTTGTAGTTTGGCTTGATTTCCTAAAACTATTTACAGAATAATTTTCTCCACTGACTTAAATTTTAAGATAAAATTGAGTCTATTTAATTTTCTGTGAGTTCTTAAACTTTCTTGGGTTTCTCAGTCAGCATCACAAACACGAACTGGTAATCAGCAAATATTAGATAAAATGTAACTGTGAAGATGAAAATACATGTATGGAACATGAAAAAGAACACAAATTGTCACCTGGCTTCTTTCATTTAGCTTTCCTAAGACCTCCAGTCTGTCAACCATTTTGAATCTCTTCTATTTTAAGATCTGTAAAATTTGGCAGAAGTAGTTTTGACATATTGCGTGTCACCCTAGAGAGTGCAATACGTAGGAGCTAGAATTTACCAGGCATGTTAAAAAACAGCATTTGCAAAAACCTCCAGTACTAAAATATTTATGGGCTTCCCTCATTTAGAATATGCAAAGCTTTTCAAAGCAGCTTCCTTGGTACTCTGTAGCACTTGATGTGTTACTGAACTGTAAAGGAAAAAAAAAAAAAAAGGAATTAAATTATGGTGTTTATTCTAAGGAGTGTATGAAAAGTCCTGAATAGGCTATTTTTAAGGAACTTTGATACATATCTGAAAACTCTCATGGAGTTTTTTCCAGGCAGACACTAGTCTCCAGAGGAGAGGAGCAAGTTACTAGCATATAACTATCATTCTTCCTTAGGTCTCTGGGTTAGAGATTGACGAAGAAACAGTAACGAGCTATAGTAAAAGAAAGAGTGTTTCACTCTACTCCTTTGAACATTCATTCTCTCAGCAAAATGGAGTCTATTATTGTTTCATATATAACTTTCTGAACAATATAAACATTTCTCATCAAGATGTCTTTATTACAAAATCCTCTGACAGAACCTCTGATCATGTTCAGAGACTGGATTTTATCAGTCAGAGTTTTGCCTCAAATGAAGGACTAAAGCAGAATGGAAAAGGAGCATGAGGAGGTTGATGTGATGACATCTTTTTTTTCCTTAAGGAAGAAACAGGTCATCTCTCCAATTTCAAAAACATGGGAAAGGAAAAACTGAGTATGTTAAGAAACTTCCAGAACATTCAATCTTCACTGGGGTTCTGAAAAGCTCAGATGTATCTCCGTTTCTTCAACAACTCAGTCCATTTATACTGTATGGCAAGTACAAGTTGCAGAGCATTTAAGCTATCTGCATGTGCTTTACCAAGAAAGCTGAGAGGAGACTGAAGTGTTGTGAAAAGGCATCTAGTACAAAGTCTACTTCTTATGTAAACAATCTGGACAATTATTTATTTTCAACTTCTTTTAAGTTTTTGGGTCTTTGCTAACATTCAACCTAACAAACGCCCAAGCTTATTCACTCCATTTGATGCTGATATGAATGTATAAATACATGATCAGAACTCTCATTTAAGTGCATAAACAGAGCACAGGCTTCATATCTACAAATAATAATGCAAATACATTGAGCAGTAAGAGCTTTACCTATTGGAATAGTTATGCAACTATCACCTTGCTTGAATATCTATTAGGTCTGGCAGATACGGATGAAAACCAAGCATGCAGGCAGGGTGTACTTCGTTCGCATAAACAAAGTCTGTAGCACATTTAAAGGTAACTTTATTAGGTTATACAGAAGAAACAGAAGACATCATAGATGGAAACAGGCATATTCACATGCACAAATATAAACATATACATGCATTATTATACCTCTGTATGTGAGATATCACTTCTTGTATTATTTTCCTCCTTATCAGCATAAACTGAAAATATTTTCTTTTTTAAAAAAGTCTCTCTGTGGTTGGTTTGTTTTGGTTTGATTTGGTTTGGTTTTTTGTTTGTTTCTTTTTTGGTTTTGGGGGGCTTTGTAGGGAATAGTTCTTGACTTTTTTTCAGCAGCCATATTTTCAAGAGAAAATTATAAAGAAGAAAATTACCTTCTCATGCTGTTGATTAAATATCAGACAGGGATCTTCTTTCCTAGTGTTGAAGATCTACAGTACAGACTTATCTTCTGACCGCACACTGAAGCCTACTTTAATGGTCACTGTGAATAGACATTAGTCAGCAAAGTTTCCTGTGAAATTTGACTTATACCATGTTTGTCTTTATAAGTAACACTTAGACAAATAGCTTTTGTATGGATGTCTAATAGAATCATAGAATCAGTCAGAGTTGGAAGGAACCACAAGGATCGCCTAGTTCCAAGCCCCCTGCCATGCCCAGGGACACCCTACCCTAGATTAGGCTGGACAAAGCCTCATCCAGCCTTGCCTTAAACACCTTCAGGGATGTGGCCCCAACCACCCCCCTGGGCAACCCATTCCAGGGCCTCACCACTCTCAAGGTGAAGAACTTCCTCCTCACATCCAATCTGAACCTCCCCACCACCAGCTTTGCTCCATTCCCCNATAGCAGAGGTGCTGCAGCCCTCCGATTATCCTTGTGGCACTTCTCTGGACACGCTCCAGCATGTCCACATCCCTCTTGTAATAGGGCTCCAGAACTGGATGCAGTACTCCAGGTGGGGTCTCACCAAGGCAGAGCAGAGGGGAAGAATCACCTCCCTTGACCTGCTGGCCACACTTCTCCTGATGCAGCCCAGGATCTGGTTGGCTTTCTGGGCTGCAAGTGCACACTGCTGGCTCATGTTGAGCTTCTCATCCACCAGCACCCCCAAGTCCCTCTCCACAGGGCTACTCTCCAGCCAGTCACTGCCCAGCCTGTATTTGTGTCTGGGATTGCCTCAACCCAGATGCAGGACCTTGCACTTGGCCTTGTTGAACCTCATGAGGTTGGCTTGTGTCCACCTATCCAGGTGTCTCTGGATGGCATCCCTGCTCTCCAGCATATCTGCTGCACCACACAGCTTGGTGTCATCAGCAAACTTGCTGAGGGTGCACTCAATGCCTTTGAGCAAGGACTGTAGCCTTCAGCATTTAGCTACATAAATTTCATATTACACAGCAGTTTTCCACTGGAAGAGACATTGTTTTCAAGAAATCTGAATGACAAGAACTTTTTCCTAGTAAACCAAACATTCACTCCATTCACAGAGTTTACACACCCTCTGTCATGAGTGTATTTGAAAACTTCATAAAGTGTTTGCTTTTTACAGAAACTAGGGACAAGGCCACCATGCATTCAGAATCAATTCTTTTGTGATATCAAACAGCTCACTCATGTCAATTAGGTGCTCAAGTCAATAAATTTTGGATTCAGATTATACTTTCCAGCACAGCCTTGAACACGGATAATTTAAGGTGAGATGTCAAAAATCCTCTGTGTTGGTTTGAGCTAATTGGAAAATTTGTGTGAAAAATTAGACTGCTGCCTGAGAGTGAGAAATTAAACACTGTGTCCCTTCACCCAGTTTTGAATGAGAGAGAAGAAAGAAGGTTGTTTTAGAATGTTCCCAAACCATCCAGATAAGCCAGTGTGCTTGCGCAGTTCAGTCGGCTCTGAGTCCCGGGCAGGCTTCACCAGCTTCTTTCCTTTGTCTCTCTGCCTTTGAACTAATTCAGAGTAAAATTACTAAAACCATTCATTCCTTCCTGCCACTAATCTTTCTGACCGATCTTCAGCTTATCTGCAGCATCATCAAGTGGTGAGATAAAGCTGGGGGGAGGAGGGAGAGGTGGTACAGGGGGGTTTGGTTTCCCTCTCCTGGGGATTTTGGTCTCCAGGAGGGGTGTGGTGTCTGTATTTCTATTTTACTGTATATTTCTGTAAATATCTGTTATATCTTGTAAATATTTGCTTGTATATTTGCATTGCTGTAAATATAAAGCTTCATTTATTAACTTCCAGTGTGTTTTTCTGAGTTTTAGCCAGGGTTCTAAAAGGTGGGGGGGGGCAGGTCACTGCAAACCCACTACATCCTCAAAGCTTCCCTGACTCTTCACCCACATCATTGAATTACATCCTGCTATTTGCTCCATCTGAATTTATCAGTGGGTTTTGCTGATTGTGTCTCTGCTCAAAATAACAAAGATTATTAGTGTGTAGTTGACGCAGATGACTGGAGTGAAGATTCCTCAGCACTGCATGGAGGGACTACTCAGCCTTTTTCACTACTAACAAAATTACTCAAGGTTTTGTCACAGACAGGAAAACGTCTCTGTGCATGTTTTCACAACTATCACAAAATGAAAATGCAGAGAGAGAAAATCTCACAAGTTTGTTGTTAAAGCTTTTATGTGTCAATATGCTCTTTATATGAGGTTTACTTTTCTATCAGGAGCATGCCAGAATGAGACAGTTTTGAGGGGGTCATACTGTATCTGTATTACATTGTAATCTACTTACACAAATACAATGCTTGGTTTGAAAGCAAATTTGTTTCATTTAATATGAAGACAACAAACCTGGAAAAAAAAATCCTCATTTATTTGTCCCAGAATTTAAACAACAAAACAAAGAAAAAGCAAATTGAATCAAAGCCCTTTCATATCCCCAGGCTGCACTGCTGCATTCTAGTGCTGCAAGGAGAAACAGTGCTCTTTCTTATTAGCTGGCACTGCAAGAATTTAAGTGACCCAGCAGTCAACATTTCCCACTGTGGCAAAAACAATTTTGTAATTGTCCTGTGAATTAGGGAAGTGAACTCTCAGAGGATTCTTGCATCAGGTATTTTCTTGGGCAATGATGTGGAAATAATAGATTTAATGAGAACAGTGTAACGATGTGGAATACAATTTCATTCTTGAGTAAATTTCACATCTTTTCCAACCAGAAAGTGGATTAATGTAGTGTCAAGCAGGGAACTAACCTGGAGATCCTGCTGCTAAACACAAATAGTGGAATGGACAGATTTGCATTACAGCAGACTTTGATACAAGGCAGGAAAAATAAACAGGAGAGCATGCAGTGGTTCAACGCAGAAATGACAGCATTTTTAACACACTGTGGGATTCATTCATGTGACTTCCCTTATATTGATGATGGAAATTGCTTGACAGGACCTGAATCTCCCACTGACAAACTGTGCCTCAACATGTGCAGTAATAAATTAGGAATTATGGTTTTATAAACCCTTTACCCCAGGAGCAGCTCTACTCTAATTACACGAAAGTGTCTGGGTGCGCAGGGTGTGCTGAAAGGTGAAAGATGAAGAATCAATGAGTGCCCTCTGCTGTTACCTTGATCACTCTGGGACAAGATTTCCATTCCTGCTGTATATGTGCATTAGTCATTTCACTGAAGTGCCAAAGGTTCAGCAATAGGTCTTTTCAGGGAAATTCACAATAATGCCATCTGTGTTATGCACAGTTCCACACTGGATTGATCTTCCCTGGAGAGATGATGCTCTGCTTGAAAGCTGTAAAGGGTGAAGGAGAGATGCCCCTCACTACAGCAGATTCCAGAGGCCTGCTCCTTTCCCTCTCCACCTGCCAAGTCCTCTGCCTTCCCCACAACCCCTCTGGCACTATCCCCACACAAGGATTAGCAACAAAGCTGGTTTCCCAAGCAGGTTATGCAATTCATCTTATGCAACCAGAAGGAAAAGGGAAAGAAAAGACTAAAGCATGTTACACTGCACTGTTCCTTGGCTGCACACCCTGGGAAGGATCCTGTGTGCGAGGTGCTGTACAGAAACACAGCTTTCTCAGGCATAGGCTTCTATCTGTAACTTTGTGACTTGACAACAGATGAATATTGAGAAAGATGACCAGAAAAGTGAAGAGAAAAAATATGCTGGTTACCTTCTTCATCCTCCAGCATGAGAATGGATTTTACATGTGTTACTCAGCAAGATAAATGTTCTCAACCTGGCAGGCAGGATCTCAGAATCTGAGATAAGGGTGGAGATATGCATCCACACTTTTATGAAATCTAACATCTGTTGAGTCAACATTTTGACATATGTTGATCAAAATTGGGTAGAAGACCAAAAAAGACAGTTTTAACGTCACCCTGTGTCTATGTGAACACAAATGCACTAATTGTACTAATTAATTGCACCTATCAATGCACAAATTCATTTGTCCTACTTTTCCTGAGAGCAAGGAATTGGCTTGGGAGATACACATTTGTTTCCAAGATTCTAGCAGAAATCTTCTCTTGATGAGAACTAGATATTGACATGTATTAGGTTATCCATGCTCAACAGGATTACATATTTCTTTAAAAGAGTGCTAATAAAAGAGCTTGTCTCCTTTTATTCAATCTACTACTAGTTTTACAGATGACTTTCTTTTATAGCAAGAAAGATGAGACTTAGGATGTAGACCTAGTCATACTGGGTACAATAGGGAAGTTTCAGTAAGCAACTTGAAATAGTCCTGCTGAGGATGCTTAGGTCTCTCAGGAATGTAAATCTTGAACAGAAAGTCAAACATGAAGAATCATCCCTTTTCTGGAGACCTTAAAGTTAAATGTTCTGAAACAGATTTTCAGACTTCCTCTCCTGAAAGACAGGAACATTCTAAAGTTAGGTGGAAAAAGAAAAAGTTTGTATTTGCATGCTCTGAACAAATCTATTTACCTGTGAAATATAGAAGACAGATACAAAAACATTTAAAATTATGACCACTAGTTGAGTCCTTCATTTCATCTGCTTTACCATACTCACCATATATCAGCTGCTGCCAACAACCTAGAAAAGAAAGAAGATGGACAATAACCTACTGAAAATTAATCACACTGCATTAACCATTACTGTCAAATGAGGAAACCCTTAGGTTGTGTAAAAGCAGCTCAGTCACTCCTAGCAAACAACAAAATACCAAAAAGTTGTCAGCAGCAGAAACATTGCCATCCTTGCTCTCAGCCTTCTGCCTGATAGTGGCATTACTCATCCATCATGACATCACTCATAATTTTTGGTCAAAGAACCTACAAAACAGGAATTAGTGATATACAGAAAAGCAAGCTAATGGTTATGAAGTAGACCATATTACCTGAATTTGCTTTGGAAGCAAATTTCACTTTGTATCTGGTGGAGTCAGGGCAGCACAATCCAATATTAAAATTTGAATGTCCCAATGGTAGGTAGGAATATCAAAACATACTCTGGTAAGATTGAATTTATGATCCTACAGCCACCAACACTTAGTTTACACCTTGAGACAGTTCCTCTTTCCTTGAAAATCTTGACAAAAATGAAAGAAAGTAAACATATAAACATTGTCAGTTGAGTTTTTACAGTGTTTTAAGTGGCACTTAGTAGTTCTCGGAGAATGAAATAATGTACCAGCTGTATGGCCTTAAGGAATCATTTCCATCAAAGATATTTCTAGTCATAAATGCATAGACTTGGCACATGGTACAAAGTCAGAGCCTTAGATCTATGCTATGCAGTCACTATTTGATTTTACGGGTTTTGTTCTGTTTGTTCAACCAGAGATCAGGTTAGGAAAGCTAAAGCACAGCTAGAAAAGGAGGACTAGAGAGAATGTGGGGACCCTTCCAGAAGGGACATGGACAGGCTGGAGATGTAGGCCCAGGCCAGCCTCATGAAATTCAACAAAGCCAAGTGTAAGGTCCTGCACCTGGATCGGCACAACCCAAGCACAAATACAGACTGGGTGGCAAATGGCTGCAGAACAGCCCTGAGGAAAAGGACGTGGGGGTCTGGGTTGACAAAAACCTCAACATGAGCTGACAGTGTGTGCTTGTGGCCCAGGCAGCAAACTCTGTCCTGGAGGTGTTCCAGGACAGGTTTGTTGAGACCTTGTGTAACCTGTTCTAGAGGGAAGTGTACCTGCCTATGGTGGGGGGTTGGAACTGGATGATCTTTGAGGTCACTTCCAACCTAAACCATTCTATGATTCTGTGATTGTGTATAATCAGCCTCAGTCTGATTCAGTTTACAGTAGTATAAATCCAGAACCATTCCAGGGCTTCTATGAATCCTGGAGACTACTCCATTATCCTTCTTCCAGTCTTCATCCAAAATGTATTGTCCTGTCTCTGCGAGATGTTTTGACAGTGGCAGGACACAGAGCTGCACTCCTTTTGGAGAGGAAAATATTTCAAAGGCATTATCCACCTAATTTTTAAATCAAGTTTCAGAACAGGTCAGTTCAGTTGCCTGCCAAGAGCTGTCTCTTTCTTCCACGGTTCTAAAAATGGAGTTCAGGTGACTAGGTCATATTTAGAATGCACAGAGCAAATCCCCAAACTCCAATAAGATGCGTAGCTATTTTTAATAAGCTATACCTAACACACAGACAAAGGCTGCCTTTGTTTCAAATAAGTCTTACATTCTTTGATATTTCCAGGTTTTATGGCTATTCAGCTATTCATATGTCGGTTCTTTGGGTCACAGAAAACCCTTCACCTGCAGAGTGTCTGAGAGTGGGATCCTATTACAGCATTAAGACACAGCACTGACACAAGTGTGACACAAACAATAGCAGTAAGCTGTTTGAGTGACAGTGATGTAAAACCACATAGACATTAAAAACATAGCCTGCAGGATCCTAATGGGAAACAATAAGTGATAGTTTCAATAATTCAGAATTACATTAATTCCTTTGCTCTTAGCTCTAAATCATAACTGCTTCCCTACCAATTCTTCCCCCTCCTCAAATGAGTATTCTTGATCTGCTATAATTCAATAATACAAGCAGCTGGCACTTGCATAGCAGTTTTTCAGCTTCAAATAATTTTTCAGATGTTGCCAAGCTAGTTAATATTCTCTTGAGAGCAAGGTACAGGAGGTAAGATTGCCAGCACTAAGGTGCTCAGGTAATAAATTCAAGGTTAGATTAAATTTCCTGCTTTCAGATCTAAGCAACTCCTAAATAAAAGCATGCCAGAGTATGTCACAGAGAGTTTAAGTGTTTCTGAAATTTGAGTGAGAAATTGTCAAAATTAGGACTTCTAAATTGTGAGATTCTTTATCATACTCTTTGTATTCCCTAATTGTCACCTTTACCCTCCAAAGATATCTTGCAAAAGCCCTTCAAATATTTCTAGCAAATTCAACAAGACTTTTCCAACACATGAAATACAGAGAACATCAGGACAGAATCTCAAGGTCATTAAAAACCTTCTCAACTTGGTACCTGACTTGAGTGAAAGATCTCTCTTGCATAAAATATGAATTGGAAACCTTGTTCTGTTTTGGGTAGTATTTTGTTAGCTTTTGTCTGTCAGTGCAGAACAATGCAGATGAAAATCAAAGCATCAATGAGGTGTAGCAGATTTCTGACAACATCAAGTGGTATGAATATACATTTCTGTGAGAATTAGGGACCTATTTTCTCAAAACTCAACCTTTGTCTTTTTCTCTTCATGGCTGAGAGATGCTAAAATGTAATCTCAAATTGTTCTTTATTTGCCTTGTGTTTTCACTAAATCCTTTTAAAGAAATTAAACAGCCTACACATTGACTCATGAACTGCTTTTTCCATTTATTTTTTAAATAGATGCCCAAAAATATTCAATACAGAGGACTGTTCCATCTCTCAGAATAATTTTCTATTTGTAAGAATTTCGTGGTTTATAAGTTAAGCTTCTTATGGAATAAATCATATCCTATCTAACAAAAAAAAACAACCAAAAAAAAAAAAAAAACAAAAACAAAAACAAAAACAAAAAAAAAAACACCAAACCAATAAACAGTTGACGTCTCTATGCATTAATAAGATTTCAATGGCAGCTGTAAAACTTAACAGGAAACTTTACTAAAGATTTATTTGGGTAAATAAACAGTTGGAGTGAGTCCAAAGGAGGGTTATGAAGAGGCTGCAGCACCTCTGCTATGAGGACAGGTTGGGAGAGTTGGGGCTTTTCAGCCTGGAGAAGAGGAGGCTTTGAGGAGACCTTATAGTAGCCTTCCAGTATCTGAAAGGTTCTTACAGGAAAGCTGGTGAGGGACTATTCACAAGGTCTTGTAATGACAGGATGAGGGGGGATGAGTTGAAACTGGCAGAGTGGAGATTTGAACGGGATGGTAGGAGGAAGTTCTTCACAGTGAGGTTGGTGAGACACTGGCACAGGTTGCCCAGGGAGGTTGTGGCTGCTTCCTCCCTGGATGTGTTCAAGGCCAGGCTGGACAAGGTCTTGAGTGACGTGTTCTAGTGGGAGGTGTCCCTCCCTATGGCACAGGGGGGTTGGAGCTGGATTATCTTTGAGGTCCCTTCCAACCTAAACCATTCAATGATTCTGTGATTCCAAATTCTTATTTGTGCTGTAGGGGAAAAAGACAAAAAACAAACAACACAAAAAAACTCACAAAAATAAGACCAACCCAAACAAACAAACACCACAAGCAAACAAAACAAAAACAAAAACTAACAAAATGAATTGGATTTTATTCTTCACTGTTGTGGTAGTTTGAGGGATCCTAGGTCCCCCCTAAGCAAATCCATAGGGTTGGAGTCCCACCCAGGATATTGTCATATTGTTAATCTGTTCTGTCTTCCTGTATCACAGCTTAAAAAATAGTGTCTGACTTGATATCTCTCCCCTTCTTTTCCCTGCCTTTCTTGCTTCCACATCTCCTCTCCAAAAGCAGCTATGTTCTTATCTCATGGCTTGTGGGGGAGTTGGCAGGTAGGGAGTTGAGCTTGGAGGGGAGGGTGGCTTCAGCCTAGCTGCAGGCCAACTGAGGGTGGGAAGGGGTGGAGTATTCTAGGCCAATTTGGGCCTAGTGGATTTTATACTTATTCTGCCTGATTGCCTTTTATAGATAGCTCTCGTAAATAGAGTTTCTCATAATACTTCCCATTGGTGTGCAGTATGTTCATTGTTACTCCCAGAAAGGGGCAAGAACCAGGTGAGCTCGTGGCTTAGACTGAGTGTGGCCATTTGAGCTAGATTTCTAGCTCAGACATAGGAAGAAGTAGTGAAGAGGTGACCATTCTAGGGATAGGCTATATAACAGCAATAATTGATAAGTTAATATAATTTCATTGAAGTATCAAGAGCCTTAAGTCTGGAAGTACAGCTTGTTCTTCCCCTTTTTGCTGCTTTCTGCTGCACCCGCTGCTATCTTCCCCCACCTCTGTTTTGGCTGCTGCTGCTGCTTTGCTACCACTTGACCCCTTCCCCATCCTCCTTCAGGTTATTTTTATTTTTCCAGTAGCAGTATATTCTTTTTGTACTGTTAAATCTAGTTTAAACTATTTAAAAAAATTATTTCATTTTTCCTGACTTTCCAAAAGTATCTGTGTTGTAGTGAGTTAATTCTACTGGAGGGGAGTGGGGGTTTGCTCTAACCTGGTACACTGGGACAACTGTTTACTTAAGTAAATTCATAGTAACTATGCTATGTCACATTTGTCAAACCAGGGTTAGTTCGCTGAAGTAAATTAAGGTTTGAAATACTGAAGATGTACTGCCAATATAAACGCCAATTGTTAGATAGCGTTTTGTAAGATGGCAACAACTTGAAGAAACAGGACATATCTATGAGGAAAGATCTTCTTGTTGTTACAAAGTGCCTGGCAAGTGTTTAGAGTGATGTGCTAGAGAGGGATAACCAGGAAGGTGAAATTATCTGGAAACTGTCATTTTCCATATCAGGAAGTTTACAAGAGAATTGACAGAATAACTCTCTATTTAATCCAGTTTGTAGTCTACAGAGTAAGCCAAAATGCAAAACATCACGGTCAGGATTTCAGGGACATAAGAGACAAATTAGTCTTAGCTTGCTTTCCTTTTTTTTTTTTTTTCCTTTTATTAAAATATGAGGTTACAGATATTACTGAAAATGTTTTGGAACTTGTCTTCAGCATTTTCTGTTCACCAAATGTAATTTGTAATAAATTATACTGTCACATGAATCCGCCTGGGAATGGTCTCCAAAGAGCTGGAGGGCAATTTCAACGCCCTAGAAAAGAAGAAGAAGAGGAGGAAGAGGAGGAAGAAGAGCACTTCTTCTTCTTCCTCCTCTTCCTCCTAGAGGATGACACATCCTCTTGGCCTTTAACGGTGCAACATAACAAGAGAGAAGAAGAAAAGGAAGAGGTAGAACGAGAGGACAGTGCAAAGAGACAAGAAGAATGCTGCAGCACAGAAAGAACTATGCTCTCCCGAGCTCACAAGCTTCACCCCACACCAACCACGCTCCAACCACGCTCTCACTCAAAGAAAAAAAAGGCTAAAAGAAGGGGACGCAACGCAATAGACCACGACGCAGAAGGGACAGGGTAACACTGCCGCAGGAACAGCAGCACGATGCAAGGAAGGAGGGAGCAGNGGAAATCTGCCACGCGTGGTGACTCCACCACTGCCCCGGGCAATACGTGGCAAAGCCCAAACACACTCTCACCCTTCTTTAACGCAAGCGCACCCTTGTGCGCTCTCATCTTCTGCTTCAACCCCATCCTCTTCCTCTGGGTCATTCCCATGTTCCCCCAATGCCCACCCACCACCACCACCTCAATCCCAATGCCCACCCTTTTCCTCCCCAAGTCCTCCATGGCCTCCCCTAGGTCAGCATCTTTGCCTCAAGTGGGGGAAGGGAAAAAAGAAGGGCACATGACGCAATACACCGCGACACAGAAGGGACAGGGTAACACCGCTACAGGAACAGCAGCACCACCCAAAGGAAGGGGAATGGCACGACGCA
>VWZI01000960.1:99020-136541 GCA_013396835.1 Psilopogon haemacephalus | reverse complement strand
GGAAAAAAAAAAAAAAAAGCCACTAATCCTAATAAGTCTTCAAGAATTTAATCTGTTCATTAAATTAATTTCATTAACTTTATTTCATATTTATGTGCCTATATCTGAGATTAGCAAACAGCCCTGGGTGAGGTGCTTAGTGTCTTTAGGTGCTCAGAGGCTCAGAAAAGGTGTGCCTGGGAATTCTTTAAGCATTGCTTAAAGAATTGAAAAATGTTGTCAAGTGACACTGAATTCTGCTGACTTGCAATTAATTTGTGACTGTGGTCACTTTCCCCCCCTTTTTTTCCTCTGTTTTTAAAAATGAGAACAGCATGTGAGGGGAAAGGGTAGAAGTGAGGGCTTGTTCTTACTTTTCAGTGTTGGTTTTAAATTATGAAACTGTGTGAGCTGTGTATAAGTTACATCAAGGCTTTTTATCTCATATGAGTTACTAAATTACTGCATTTAAGAGGTTAAATACTTAATATGACAATTTAAAAAGAAAGCAAGAACAATCTGTGTTCTGTTAAAAAAAAAAAACAACAAACAAAAAACCCAAAAAACAAAACAACCTCTTTTGATGAATGGTGACTTACCATAAAGTCATCAATTAATGCCTGAATACATGTATCATTGGGTGCTCCAAATCCCACTGCATGTCCAGAGTTATTTGTAATTTTGAGTATCCTCTGAAAACCTGTAACTGGAGCCATTACCTTTTAATTGCTCCATGCAGTTTTCAAATGTCTTGGGGGGGAAGAGGAAGGGAGGGGGGTCACAAAGGAGAGAGATACATCCTATATAATACCCTTGCAAATATATATTTATTTTTTTTTTAAGTTAACTTTTCTTCTGACTAGTTCAAATTTCCTGACAGAATAACGTTCAAAGCATTTAGAATAACCAACCATTCAAATCACTTAAGGCTGTGCAAATAATTCTAGTACTTGCAAAGCACTATTTTTACACTGAATGTACACAGCACATTAAGAAGTCGGCTGGGGTAGTTAACCTGGAATCAAACATCCACCATCCCTCACGACATTGCCTGAATCAGCGGTGTAAAGCAGAGGAGGACACTTCGTGCCCTGTTACCCCTCAGTACTCCAGGGTAACGCTGCTAATCGCCAGACCTCTGGTGCAAACAGAAGTGGAGGTGTCCGCTGCTGCTTGAGGGGTTTTCTGCGCCCAGCTGACCCCGAAGCAAACCCCAGGTCCGGGCAGCCGTGCGGAGCCAGCTGTGGCAATGCACCACCCCGTGGCCAGCCCCGGCCCTGCAGCCCCGCTGGAATGAACTTCTTAGCGATTTGTTCTTCGTGGTAGCAGGAACACTTAAATTTGATTTTAAAATTTAGTGTGAGAGACATGAAAACATGTGTATCCCTCTCCATCTCTAACCGTGCTGCATGTTTCCCAGCACACACTATTCCCGTTTTCATCATGGTGCAATCCAGGCACATTTTTGGCTACGTTAAGTGAGCTAGACCGAGAGCTTTGGGTTTGTCCATGGGCACAAGAATAGGGAATGTTTTCCCTGCATCCACAGTCATGTTGCATGTTGACAGAGACAATACAGCTACCCGCATAGAAGCAGGCAAATGAAACCATTTCAGCAGGCTGAGGCCGGATAATATAAGACAGATGATCAACTCCACAGTCTCCACGCAAAGACTGCCTGCGGCACAGCTCCCTGCAGAGCTCTCCTCCGCCAGCCTCTCCTTCTCTTCCAGCATCTTCCAGCAATAGAGAGTGTTTGATCACAAAAAAGAAAAAAAAAAAACCAAAACAACCACCCACCAAACCACAACCCAACAACACCCTCACCACTCCCCCAGGTAGATCTCTTATCAATAGGCACCATGGGGCTCATCAATGTCTTGCCAAGATGAAAGGACTCCTAGCAGGACAGCAACCTATCACACATAAGCTAGACTCTGTGCTTTCGAAAGCTTTCCAAAAATGGGGCTGGCTCAAGCCTTCTCTGAAAGCATTTCAGTCTCCTAGTGTAGATCTGTGCAGTGGAAACAGTCTGTGCCTTGCTTACTGCTGGCCAAACTGACCCTGGTAGGTGACCTCTATTTCTGCACCATGCGTGGGTGGTTCCGTCTAATTGCTTCCTGGCCCTCTGGCCTGCCCTAGGTGGCTTCTGGCTTTATCCATGCTTTATCCTGGCTTTATTCATAGTTTGATCCTGATACAGGATCAGATGAGGGTAAGAGCAAATGTTTGATGGATGACTTCTTCCCTGGGCAAATCATCACCTCTGTCTGGTATGAGTTAGGGGGATTACACCTCTCTCCTGGGACATAGCTCATGCTTGCTTATATGATGCTGTTGGACTTCTTCCTCCGACAAGTCAATCCAACTGGATTTGCAGAAAGCTCACTGGTATGATATATCCCAAACATTAGCAGACACCCCCACACACACATTCATCTCCATGGGTTGTTACAGCCTTGTTTTATCTATGCTTGTCAGCCCCATGTGCCACATCCTTCTGGAAGATAAAATGGATTTTGTAATGAGACACTAGGCCAAATTCACTGCTTCTTAATCTGCACGTAATTCCACTGATTCTAGTGGGACTGTATTAGGTTTCAAATAGCAGAGCCTCTGGCACTTTCTCCCTATGACTCTGTGTTGCTTTCAGCAACTTTTCTTAACACGGTATGAAAGAACTCATTTGGTAAGATAGATATTAAAAGAAATTTTGGTTAAGTCTAGTATCTGACACAAGCTTTATTGGAGCTTGAAAAAGAAAGACTTTTTTTTCCTAATGCCTCTCTATGTGCATTTGTAAACCCTACACTAGTCCCAAAAGAGACATAATTTTTGTAGAGGAAGATGACAAATTGAAAAGGGAGGAAGAACTCTATGGGGCAGCCGCAATACAGAGAAGTTATGAAGAAAAAACATAGCTTAAACAAAATATTAAGATGTCTCTTTATCACAGCATACCAAAATCTTGTTAAAAGAGAAAAAAACCCCACATTGCTGATTCTTTATTCTGTAAAAGAAAGGCTTATTACAGACAAAAAATCTTTTCAAGGAGCCAAAGACAAAATCATTAGTATTAGGAATACAGCAGGGAGGAAGGAAACCAGCAGATGCTGTGTAGTCAGGACCCCTATAGCTCTCTCCTACCTGATTAGGAGACTAGAGGAACATATTTTTCTCTTCCAAAAGCAAGCATACCTGGTGTGGCATCATAGCCAATGGACTAAACATATCCAAAAATCACCTCTTCATAAATTTGCACATATGTTGTCCCTAGAAAACCATCTGATGGATGCAATATTCCTTACTGCACTCTTCAAACACCTAAAGTCAAGTACCGCATTGTAACTTTAGCATTAAAAACTCAAATCAATATACATACAGTTCTGAAAAGACAAATTACATTAAAGTGTATGCCCAAGTGAAACAAGCTTAGCACACTGTAGCTGATTGTTTTTGAAGATTTTAAGGATTTGGTGGCTTTAACTAGGAGCACATGCAGAGTTTTTCCATTACAGGACATGCTCTGAAAGGTTGGTGTTCAAAGACATCCAATGACCCTTCCAGACAGTATCCTATTAGGCGACACATCATATGCAGAGCCTAAACACACTTAATGCTTCTCAACAACTACACATGGAAGGGGGGAAAAAAAACAAAAAAAAAAAACCAACAACCCACACAAACTTACCTAGAGTTTGCCAGTGTGTGCCATCCTGTGTTTTGGAAACCACATTTCTCTTTAAGCAGACGTCTGTTAAATCAGTGCATGTTTGTTTGTGATGCAAAGTGCTTCACTCTATGTGGGACTGGGAAAAGGATAAAAACATTTGCAACACCCCCATACCGTTCAAATCACTTAAAGGGATTCTTGAAAAGATCCCATTCATGTGTAGCATCAGCAGGTGTGACCCTATCTCTTGCATTGATTTAAATCCCTACCATTAATCTCAATCCCCATCTCTGCTCAGGTTGATTCCATCACACAGAGGAATAACCAGCAACGATAAGGAGCAGTTTGTGGAAAGCAAACAAAATTACCATATTGTGTGAGGGTTTTACTGTCATTTATAGCATATGAAAATTTGCCCTGCAAGGAACTGCAAACCAGTTAGACCTGTAGGGTTATTCTTCCCCAAACACAAAGCTTAAAGAAGGGGTGTGAACTTTTCCAGGTATTAAAAAAAAAAAAAAGTATTTGGGGATTGTTGACTGGAAACAGCTGGTTTTAAAACAAGCTCAGAGCTGTTTCTAAAAAAGTTTCTAAGCCTTACATAGCAGTTCACAGTCAAAGCATTAATGATGGCAAGATTCTCTTCATAGGCTGGGGCAAGGTAACAACCTTAAAGTTGCTTCTGCATGCACTTCATTAATTTCTTCCCTTTGGATCTTGATATTTCTATTGGAAACTGCTTTCTTTCAGCTGGGCTCCCTGAGAAATCTGAAAATGTGGCAAAACCAGGGACATGCTGTGCTTCTTGTAAGGAGTTTCATCAAATAAAGCAGACGGTTTTACAACTGAAGCAAAAGGTATGAACACTGATCAGCCATGTCTTTACCAGAGATGCATGGGCTTTGGCAATGGTGGTTAAATTTCATTCTTTGGAGTTGTTGCTGCCGTGTGGCATTCCTGCCCACAAAGATGATGCTAGTATATTTTTAAATCACTCAGGAACAGCGTCTCTTCCTTGTGCTTCTGAAAGGCTTGTAAGCATATTGCTAACCAAGCTCACTGAGCTGTGTTACCAAGTTCATGGTAGCAGAGACTGGCAAACATCCATCCCTGTCTGAGCCCAGGTTTCTTGGCAATTGACACTGGCCTCAGCTTTTCATTCATTCTGAATGCACAGGATTTTGGACTTGGTCCACCTTCAGTACAAAGCAAGGGCAAGATGTTCTGCAGAGGCAGTAACATGGGAGAACATGACTTTGCATTAATAACGTGCTGATAGAGGTGTCAAACAGGAGGTATGTGGGTAAGCAAAAAAATCACTATATCTGATTTGTTATTTTTTTAAGAAAAACCCTCAGCCCCTACTTTTCTTGTTTTCACTTGTACCCTCCCCAAGATAATGCACTTCAAAACTTCCCCTGGCTTTTAGTTGCTTCTATATGTGGCCTCCTTCTGCACTTAAATAGGACTGAAATAACCCAGACACCCAGCTTAGAATCTGGAGAGACAAGTGCAAGATACAAGTGTAGTGCTGCTTCAGGTAACATTTTCTTTGAACACTGAACTTCCTTCAGGTGGAAATGTTCTGCAGGAATATTCTCATGTTGACAGGCTGTAATTATTTCAGTCAGGGTGCTCATTTAATTTCATTGTGTCAAAATGCAAGGTAGCATTTTCCCTTGTTGCATTTAACATTGTTCAGTGTTATTTATATTAGTAAGAGAGAAATCTGTATCACTAAAATGAAGTACGCCAAGGTTAGAGCTTTATCTCAAAAATCTCAACATGACCTTTTTTCCTTCTGAATGAACATGAAGACAAACATGGAAGTGACAGAATTTCAGGCAAATGGTAGCAGACAAATTAAAAAAGGATCCATAGTTCTGAGTGTCTATTGGTTCAGTCATCATTTTGTGATACTGAGCAGGCTGACATTGACCCTTTGGGAGAGATCTGGAGTCTCACTTACTGTCACAGAATCATAGAATTGCCTGATTGGAAAAGACCTTAAGATAGAATTGTAGAATCATTGAATGGTTTGGGTTGGAAGAGACCTCCAAAGGTCATCTATTCCAACTCCTCTATAGGGAACAGGAACATCCTCTATTAGATCAGGTTGCCCAGAGCTCAGTCAAACCTGGCTTCGAATATCTCCAAGGATGGGACCTCAACTACCACGCTGGGCAATCTGTTCCACTACACTCATAGTAAAGAACTTCCTCCTAATGTCCAACCTAAATCTACTCTTCTCTAATTTAAAACCATTGCCCATTTTCCTATCACATTGCAAACAGTCAATTTCCAGCCTTCTTGTAGACCCCTTAAGGTACCAGAAGGCTGCTATTAGGGTCTCCCTGGAGTCTCCTCTTCTCCAGGCTGATCAACCCCAGCCCACTCAGCCTGTCCTCATAGGAGAGGTGTCCCAGACCCCTGATTATTTTTGTGACCCTCCTCTCCATCAGGTCAATGTCCTTCTCGTGTTGAGGTCATGGGAGATGGATACAGTACTCCAGGTGAGGCTTTACCAGAGCAGAATAAAGTGGTAGAATCACTTTTCTTGCTCTGCTGGCCACACTTCTTTTGATGCCCAAGATGCAATCAGCCTGGGCTGCAGGTGCACACTTTTGGCTCATGTCCATCTTCTCATTCACCAGTACTCCCAAGTCTTTTTCCACATGACTGCTTTCTACCACCTCACTCCACAGCCTGTATTGATAATGAGGGTTGTCCTATCCAGGTGCAGGACCCTGCACTTGGTCTTGTTGAATGTTATGAGGTTCATTGAGTCCAGTCAGAACCTAACTTCTCCCTGTACAAAACTGTTGAAGCCTGAGGTCCCTAAGTACCTCATCCAAATGTCTTTAAAACACCTCTACTGATAGTGACTCCACCACTTCCCTGGGCAGCCTGTTCCAGTGCCTAATGACCCTTTTGGTAAAGGAATTTTTCCTAATATCCAATCTAAACCTCCCTGGTGCATTTTGAGGCCTTTTCCTCTTGTTCTATCACTTGTTATTGGGGAGAACAGGCTGGCCCCCACTTCACTACAGCCTCCCTTCAAATAGTTGTAAAGAGTGATAAGGTTTCTCTTCACCTTCCTGTTCTCCAGGCTGAGCAACCCTAGCTACTTCAACTGCTCCTCAGAGAACCTGTGTTCAAGACTCCTCACCAACCTTGTTGCCCTTTTCTGGACATGATCCAGCACCTCAGTGTTCTTTTAGTGAGGAGCCCAAAACTGAACATAGTACTTGAGGTGCAACCTCAGCATTGCTTGTTGACTGCAAGAAATGAAGGAAACCAATGGCTTGAATTAATGGGAAGTTTTTTGTGTCTAACTTCCACTGTTAGGTGTCTGTGTTCAAAACTTCACTCCTGGAAAACTAAAACAGAAACACAGAATCACAGAACTTTAGAAGTCAGAAGGGACCTCCAAGGATCATTGAGTCCAACCTTCCTACCAAGGCAGGTTCCCCTCGGGTAGTTCACACAGGAATGCATCCAGGCAGGTTGTGAAAGTCTCCAGAGAAGGAGACTCCACAACCTATCTGGCCAACTTGTTCCAGTGCTCTGTCACCCTCACTGTACAGAAGTTTCTCCTTATGTTGAGCTGAAATCTACTCTATTCCAGTTTGTAGTTCTTGCTTCTTGTCTTATTGCTGCTGACCAGTGAAAAGAGATTGGTCCCAGCCATTCGACACCCATCCTTCAGATATTTGTACACATTGATCAGATCTCTTGTCAGTTTTCTCTTCTCCAGACTAAACAGCCCCAGGGCTCTCAGTCTCTCTCTGTAGGGAAGATGCCCAAGTCCCACAGTCATTCTCGTGGCTCTCCACTGGACTCTCTCCAGCAGGTCCCTGTCTCTCTTGAGCTGAGGAGCCCAAAACTCGACACAGTATTCCAGGTGTGGTTTCATCAGGGCAGGGTAGAGCAGAGGGGGAGAAGAACCTCCCTAGACCTGATGGCCACACTTTTCCTGATGCATCCCATTAGTTCTCTTGGCCACAAGGGCACATTGCTGGCCCATGCAGAACTTGATGTCCACCAGCACTCCAAGGTCTTTCTTCACGCTTTCCAACATGGCATCCCCAACCTGTACTAGTGACTGTTGTTATTCCTCCCCAGATGGAGGATCCTGCACTTATCCATATTCAACTTCATGAGGTTTGCCTTTACCCAGCTCTCAGCTTGCCCAGTTCCCCACCACTGGCTACAGGCCTCCAATTTGATTCTGTGCCATTGATGAAAACTCTCTTAACTCTGTTGTGGAGCCAGTTTTCAATGCACCTCACAGACCAGCCCTCTATGCCACATCTCCTGAGCTTATCCATGAGGATGTTTGTGTGAGACAGTAAACCATTGATACCTGTCACTATGGGCACTAGTGCAGTAGCTATAGCCAAACTAAGTATCTCAGTCTTGCCTCATAGCTAAGTGCTGTCATGATGCATAGCCTAAATTGTCCCCAGGTATCTTCCTAGTTGGATTTGATCTATTTGGCATCCTCAGAGGGGGCCTATTCAATGGGTTGTGCTTCACACAGAGAAGAGAGAGAGAGTCTCCTAATACTCTCATCTTTTTTTACTGCACAGAGAGGAGAATTTTTGTCCATGCTGAGAGGAGATTTGGCCTCATGCTGGTTCTCTGCCCAGGGCCATATGAATCCTCATGTCTCATCAGCTGCCCTCAGTGGCCAAGCTCTTCTGGGGAGGATGTCCCTCAGTATCTGTGGCTGAAGCTGTTCTGTTTTGCACAGAAAATTTCATTTCTGTCTGCCAGAAAAAAAGTTTATGGGAATGAGTCTTCAGTCTTGTGGTTAAAGCTTTCAGATTTTCTGAACTTTGTGCAAGATTATGTTCAGTAGAAAAGTCTGTGTAGGATCCAGTTCAGCAAACCCTTCATGGGATATGCTCCTGAAAGTGAGAGGTGTGGGTTTTGTGTCTTGTTAAGAAAGGATGGGGTGAACTCAAGTCCTGCTACCTTTGGAGATGGTACACATAGCTTATCGGAGGATTACAACTTCCATTCCAGATCCAGCATAGAATAGTTCTAGGATCAGGAACAGGAAGTCATGTTGCATGATCATCCAGTGAGATGCATTGTTGCAATACCTTAAGGGGACTGTGCACAGTCCTGGGTTGATCTCTGATCTTGCTGGAAGGAAAGAGAGTGGATAACTGGAAAATTAAGGAAAGATATCTGACACAGCCAACGATCAAAAAAAAAAAAGAAAAAAACACAGAACAAGTAAGCAGTTCAGCACCTGGAGTTTGAGCAGTGCTGGATCCTAAGGCACAGATTTGTTTAAACATCTTACTTTAGAAAGCCACGTTCTGCAACACACCTGTCAAACATGGTCAGAATCACCTAAACCACAGTTCTCCTAGAAACTATCCAAAACTCCAGATGCTGCATGCAACACAGCATATGAGAGTCTTGTTTCTAGTACTCCCTTTCTTCACATTTACCCTTGCTAATATTTTCCAAGGGCCATTAGGATTTGGAGCTGTGGATGGAGAAAGCCAAGGTCACCCTGGACCCCAGGATCCTCATTCAGTTAAAAGGTGAAGTAGAAATTAGGACAGTGACTATAGCCAATCCCTAAGAGGATGTGGTTCAACATTAAAAACATACGGTTTGGCCCCAGTGTATTTAACAACCATTTTCTAGCCAGAAGATATCAAAGAGAAGTCAGCCAGACCAGAGCCTGGGTATTTTGGCACCCCTAGCGTGTGCCTCAAGTCCAGCTGACTCAGTGGGGAGTCATGCGTAGATGCTTTCACAGCAGCTATGTGATATTTTTTTTTTTTTTTTTTTAGGGTTTTTTAAGTTTACCAAGTTGTTACAGCAGCCTTGCTGGCAGGAACAAATCAATATTTAAACAACAGAAAAGAACACAGTTCCAAATCCTCTTTATGACGGTGAATCTTCAGCACTAAATGCACCTTTTTACTCCAGCCTGGACGTTTGCAATAAAACTTGAAGAATATTAATGTCAGGGATTATATGCTAAGTGGTGTCTGTTTATCATCTGGAATAGCAATCAATCCCGGCCACAGATGCCCAAAGTAGGATCTGGTCAGAAATGTTAGGTACAAACTATAAAGAAGACATCAATTAATCTATCACTCAGTGGTGGCCAACCCGAAAGAGGAATGCCCACTGATGACACAGGAAATATTGCCACAAAATGATGTCCAAAAAGAAAAAAATCCAAATTGTTATTGGGTAGTCACAGGTTTTATGTTTGCATCACAGTTTTAAGATGGCAGCATTGGCACTGCTGAACCCTGTGTTGGTCTGTGTTACACAGTGTGAGTTTTGCAGCATGGCAGTCACAAAATCACAGAAACATTCAAGTTGGAAAAGACCCTGAGGATCACCAAGTCAAACTGATAACCCCATTCTACAATGTGCACCTTAAACCATATCCCAGACTGCCACATTTGAACAACTTTTAAACACACCCAGGGTTGGTGACTTGACCACTTCTCTGGGCAACCCATTCCAATGCCTGACCACTCTTTCCATGAAAAAAAAAAAAAAAAAAGATTCCTAATGTCCAATCTTAACCTACTCACTCACAGCTTGAGGCCATTCCTCTTTGTTCTATCACCTGTGAGAAGAAACCAGCAGCAGCCTCTCCACAATGTCCTTTCCGGTAGCTGTAGACAGAGATGAGGTCTCCCCTCAGCCTCCTCTTTTTCACATTAACCTCAGCTCTCTAAGTCGATCCTCATAAGATTTATTCTCCAGGCCTTTCCCCAGCTTCTTTGCCCTCCTCTGCACTCTCTCCAGCACCTCCACATCCCTCCCTGTAATGAGGTGCCCAAAACTGAACACAATCCTCGAGATGTGGCCTCACCAGAGCCAAGTACAAGGGGATAATCACCTCCTGCTGGACACAGCATTTCTAATCCAAGCCAGGATGCCATTGGCTTTCTTGGCCACCTGGGCACACTGCTTGCTCATGTTGAGTTGCTTGTCCATTACAACTCCCAGACCCATTTCTGCCAGGCAGTTTTCCAGCCACAGTTCTCCAGGCCTGTAGCATTGCTTGGGGTTCTTGTGGCCCAAGTGCAGGACCTGGCATTTGGCCTTGTTGAAGTTCATTGACATTGGCCCATCAATCCAATCCACCCAAGCCCCCCTGTAGAGCCTCCCTACCCTCATGATGATCAACACTGCCACCTAACTTGGTGTCATCTGTGAACCTACTGATGACATACTCTGTGTCTTCATCAAGGTCATCAATAAAGATGTTAAACAGAAGTGGTCCCAACACTGAGCCCTGGGGGACACTATTTGTGGCAGTCCTTGCAACCTTCCATTATTATCCAGCTGAGACCCTGCTTTGGACAGGACAGAAGCAACAAAACTTCACTGTGCTGACCAGAGCTGGATGGTGAATTTCCCTCTGCTGGTCCCTGGCCAATGTGGACATAAGAGCTACCAGCTACTGAATTTTCCTCTCCAGCTCGAGGTGTGAGGTGCTGACTTATGAAATAGTCCTTTATCTTCATCAGTCTCATGCTTCTATCTGTGCTGGAATGGCTGAGATATTGGCTGAGAATGTTTCAGAGTCTTTGGTAAACAAAGCAAATGTTTTCCTTTGGAAAACAAAAAATGACAGCCCACCCAGAGTAGCAGGGATGTTGTATCCCTATTTTCTATGTCAGCATGTTCATAGGACTAAGCATATAAAAACACCCTGTGGGGCTTCCGTGAAACGCTGACCTCATCTAGCCACTGATTTCTGTGGAGGTGGGGTGAATCTACCAAATTCTTGTAAGACTTACATCATGTCGCTTTATTTTTCTTTAGTGTAGTCATCTTAACTTTGGAGCAGTAGTGCTCTCCAAAATCTGAGTCACAAATGGCTGATAAATTCTTGCACTCCTGTCATATTTTTAGTTGCAGTCTGAAAATTTGATCTGGAGTTTCAGGATCTCTCAGCATTTCCAACTTTCTCACTTTTGCTTCCTTCAGAACATCGTTCTGTACATCAGCTCCAAACTATAACCAGCATTGGCTGCCCTTAAAGTGCATTCCTAGTGCAGTAACATTTTCACCAGAAGAAATTTGCCCAGTTAAAAGGATCTTTTTTTTCTTTTTTTTTTTTCCCTGTGTGCATTGCAAACATAAAGTTTGCACTAAGGGCAGGAGGGTGCATATCAAATAATTACGTAAACAAGTAGGAGTCTTGAGAACAGTCCAGTGAAGGGAATTCCAAATAGTCAATTAAAACACTGTCAGATAGCAGGAGTTACCATGTATTTTACTTAATGCAGCTCTCCCACACAAATGTTGCAGAATCCAGTATCAGTTTATCTAATGAGCCAAATTTATTCAGCAAGCCACAAGGCTGACCCAGGGACAGATCTGCCCCCTGTATTGCTAAAATAGCTCTTCAATTTCATCTGGCAGATCTAAATTTCCAACTCTACATGCACCACTAATTCTTTCCTTGCTGCAGGCCAGACTCCTGGCTTGTCATAGAATCATAGAATGGTTTAGGTTGGAAGAGACCTCAAAGATCATCAAGTTCCAGCCCCTCTGTGCCATAGGCAGAGACACCTCCCACTAGATCAGGCCTCATCCAACCTGGCCTTGAACACCTCTGGGAAGGGAGCAGACACAACCTCCCTGGGCAACCTGTTCCACTGTTTCACCAACCTCACTGTGAAGAACTTCCTTCTAACATCCCATTTCAATCTCCTCTCTGCCAGTTTAAACCCATTCCTCCTCATCCTGTCATTACAAGACCTTGTCAATAGTCCCTCCCCAGCCCTCCTGCAGGCCCCCTTCAGATACTGGAAGGCTGCTATAAGGTCTGCTGGAAGCCTTCTCTTCTCCAGGCTGAAAAGCCCCAACTCTCTCAGCCTGTGCTCATAGCAGANTGCTGTCTGGGCTGCACTCACACTGCAGCCTCATGTTGAGCTTTTCATCATCCCAGACCCCCAGGTCCTTTTCTTCAGGGCTGCTCTCCAGCCACTCACCCCCCAGCCTGGACCTGTGCTTGGGATGGCACTGACCCACAAAAGATTTGTGGCTCTGATTGAAATCTGTGGAAAGTTAGTACCTTGTGCAGCAACTGAAAACATAAATATCTGAGCAGATGCTGCCCTGAGAAAAGGAATTGGAGTGAGAAAACTTCACATAAGGAAAAAGAGGTTTCTTGAAGAGATCCAACCAGTCATGAGACTTTTCAACAAGTGGTTGCTGTCTTTCTCCTGAGTTTCAATTGTCCTCTATTTGAATTGACTTGCAGTATTTCCACAGTGACTTGAAAAGAGAACAGCCTCACACGGTGACATTTTTGTAACATAATTTCACTCACGGGTGTGACTACACATTTTATATTTTCCTCAAGGATTTACACACATTGTTTGTTCACAGGAAAACTTAACCATCAATGCATTTTATCCAGCTGAACAATGAAGATCTTACAGTGACTTTTGGTTTTGGCAGGTTGCTTTGCTACCAAATAATGCTGCTGATCTTAGCAAGCAAATCACTGGTGAAAAAGTGCTTGCATCTAATGCATATATCCCTGGCCCCCCAGGCCAGCCTGGTCAACAAGGCCCTCCAGGTAAGTCACAGACCAGAGGGATGTGAATGGGGAACACTGCTGCATATCATAGAATCATTAAGGTTGGGAAAGACCTTTAAGATCATTGGGTCCAACCTTAATCTAACTACCATGGCTAGTAAATGATATGCTGAAGTCTCACATCTACACAATTGTTGAAGACCTCCAGGGATGACCACTCCACCACTTCCCTGTGCAGCCTGTTCCAACACCTCACCACTTTTTCAGTAAAGACATTTTTCCCCATGTCCAATCTAAACCTCCCCTGGTACAACTTAGCCCATTTCCCCAGTAAGATCTCCCATTAGCCTTCTCTTCCCCAGACTAAAGCATCCCAGTTCCTTTAGTTGCTCCTTGTACAACATGCCTTCCAAACCCCTCACCAGCCTCACTGTTCTTCTGAGGCTGATGACATCCTTCAGTGAGACTGGATTTCATGTGCTTCACACTGTGGCTGTATTGGTATTTGTGATAAAATCTTTCTGCTCATTATGGTCAACCTCTGCCCGCTGTCTAACATCATCCATAATGTCTTAAGTCTCCATATGTTTCTCAGCATGCAAGCTGTGTTTGTCCTTTATGCACTAAATTTCACACTCTCCTTGGGATATCTCACCTGCTTCAGTTGTCATTTCCTGTATTTTAAATCTGTCTTGAAACACTCTCACAGCAGGAATACCTAGTGCTTTAGCTCACGGTCATTAGCAGAGCAGAAAATGTGCTTTCAGTTTGTGAGGGTTTGTGCCAACTGCTTTGGGTTTTTTAGCTCATCTGGTTTTGCAAGGATTCATTTTTCGGTTTTATGTCATGTTGCAACACACACATTCTTCTCTAAGGTATAGCTTGAAACAATTAGAAAACCAGAGAGCTCCTAAAGGTGTAACTTAACCCAAGACACCTTGTAACCAGCTACCAGTAATACTAAAAAAATTTGTGAACTAGTGAATTTCAAGGAATTTTAGCATTGTACTTGGTTTCAGAAATATTGTTACAGAGGACTAGCAGATATTCCTTAGGAGATTTCAGCAAGGATTCTGATACCATCTTCCATAATATCCTCATAGGTAAACTCGAGAAAAGTGGTTTAGATAATTGGACCATGAGGTGGATTGGTTAACTGGCTCAGCAACAGAGTTCAGAGAATTGTAATCAGTGGCAGAGCATCCAGCTGGAAGCCTGTAGCCAGTGGTGTTCCCAGGGACCAGTATTGGATCCAGTGCTGTTCATTATCTTTACCGATTACCTGGATGAAGGCATTGAGTGTACCCTCAGCACTGATGATACAAAACTGAGGGGGTGCTGACATCCAATAAGATCTGGACAGGCTGGAGAACTGGGTGAAGGCAAACCTCATGAAGTTTAATAAAGGCAAGTTTAGAGTCCCGCATCTGGGGAAGAATAACACCAGGCACCAGTACATAGAATCATAGAATGGTTTAGGTTGGAAGGGACCTCAAAGATCATCCAGTTCCAACACTTCCCACTAGAACAGGTCACCCAAGGCCTCATCCAACCTGGCCTTGAACAACTCCAGGGAGGGAGCAGACACAACCTCTCTGGGCAACCTGTTCCACTGTCTCACCACCCTCACGGAAAGAACTTCCTCCTAACATCCTGTTTAAATCTCCCCTCTGCCAGTTTAAACCCATTACCTCTCATCCTGTCATAACAAGACCTTGTGAATAGTCCCTCCTCAGCCCTCCTGTAGGCCCCCTTCAGATACTGGAAGGCTGCTATAAGGTCTGCTGGAAGCCTTCTCTTCTCCAGGCTGAAAAGCCCCAACTCTCTCAGCCTGTGCTCATAGCAGAGGTGCTCCAGCCCTCTGATCATTTTTGTGGCCCTCCTCTAGGCTCACTCCAACAGTTCCATGTCCTTCTTGTGGTGAGTGCCCTGCTGGAAAGCAGCTCCATGGAGAAAGACATGCAGACCTTGGAATCCTAGTGGACAGCAAGTTATCCATGAGACAGCAATGTGCCCTTGTGGCCAAGAGGGCTGACAGCATCCTGGGGTGCATTAAGAAAAGGTCTAGAGACATTCCCCTTCTCAAGCTTCCCCTGTGAGACCACAATTGTATTACTATATCCAGCTTTGTGCTCCCCAGCTCAAGAGAGACAGGGACCTGCTGGAAAGAGTCCAACGTAGAGCTATGGGGATGATCAGGGGACTTGAACATTTCTGTTTTGAAGAAACACAAAGAGAACTGAGGCTGTTTAGTCTTGAGAAGAAAATGCTAAGTGGGGATCTTACCAACATCTGTAAATATCTGAGGGTGGGTGTCAAGATGAAGGTGCCTGTCTCTTTTTGGTAGTTCCCTGTGATACAACAAGGAGCAATGGGCAAAAGCTAAAACACAGGATGTTCTACTTCAACATGAGGAAACACTTCTTTATGGTGACTGTGATGAAGCACTGGAACTGGCTGTCCACAGAGGTTCTGTAGTATCCATCTCTAGAGACTTTCAAAACCTGCCTGGATGCATTCCTGTGCACCCTGTGCTAAGATGATCCTGCTTTGGCAGGGGACTTGGACTTGATGCTCTCCGGAGGTCCCTTCCAACCCTTAACATTCTGTTATGCTGTAATCTGGTATACAGCCTACCGAACAGGCCCACTTCCTCCCCATTTATTTCCATTTATGTAGTCTTGCTTTGGGTTTTGAGTCTTTATTTCATTTTATTGGAGAACAAGGATCTTCAGTCCTTAGTATACCATAAATGCAAGGAAAGTATGTCCAGAGATTCTGCATTGGACCCTGGGTGGTATAGTGTGTCTGTCACCTTGCCATCACTAACACAGGCTGGACTCTCCAGGTCTTCCATCTGGTGTCCCCATGACTGAGCTGTCCAAGGTACTCAACAGATTATTCTGTTCCACTTCAAATCCATCCTGTGCACCTCCTCTTCTGCTCTGTCCTTACTGTCTTCTCAGGAGCAGTCCGAGAGGTTCATCAGTCAGTGTGATTTTACTTCTTTTGAAAACCCTAACTGTACCTTTTCTGTCCTGCTAAACCCTTTTTACTCTCTTATGTCTTTCATCTGTATGAAGAAAAGGGCCTTCCTCTCTGATTATAAAAAAAGTTCAGCTAGATATACTCTAATGGTCTTCATTGTGTGCAAATGTTCTAGGTGTGTTTTGCTTGTCACAGTTTTTCTCTTGAACTAAACATATGCTTTGTTGCCTCTGTGCTTCCTAAAATCCATCAATCTCTGCTGAACCAGCAGAAGTTGAAAAGAATGTGAAGGAGTGTGAAAGAAAAGAGAGTTTCTGCCACTAAGATATTGACTACTGTACTGGGCAGAAGAGAGGTGCAACCAAGCACTGAAAAGGGCTTGCTTCTGTGCAAGCTATGTAGATGTCTTAGGCCAAACTTTCTCCTGCACTTTCTGGTGCCTTCTTTTTATGAGATATTCCTCAAATATGATTTGATTTTTTCTTATTTGTGTAAAACTAAGGTGTTTCTGCTTTTCTCTTTCCCAGTCTGTTTCCCTAACCACCTGGCCGTGGCAGTCCCAGCTTGTTTGTACACACAAGGTTCAAATGTTTTGTTACCATCTCTTGTAGCTACTGTAAAAATGAGTAGTTTTGTCTCACAACACTGTTGTGGTGGTTGTGTTGTCAGCATGGGCATGTTAAGGCAACCACTCCATTGAGTGGTTCAAAAAATGGTCAGTCCTCCCTGGCTGCACTGATGAAGTGTCCTGAAAACTTTCTCTGGTAGGTAACCTTTCTGTCAATTGCAGGGGCTCCAGGACCAAAAGGAAGTCAAGGAGTTCCTGGGTCACCTGGACCTCCCGGACAGCCAGGCCCTCGTGGATCAATGGGACCTATGGGCCCATCTCCAGACATATCGCATATTAAGCAGGGCAGACGGGGCCCTGTGGTCAGTATTCTCATCTGCCATCAGGCACTGCACAATTGGCCTTTGCTCCACAACCTCTCAAATCCTTGTGAACACTTTCTATTTTTTTCTTACAGGGCCCACCAGGAGCCCCAGGGAGAGATGGTAGCAAGGTGAGGAGAGGTACTGTTTTGTAAAATGTGGGCACATGCAGACGTGAAGTGCAGGCTTACTAGACAGCTCCTCTACATACATGCTTTTACCACCTCATTACCTTTGCTAAGTTGAAAACATACTGTTATCCCCTCCCTTCTTCTCTACCTTCTGCAATTTTGTGCTTACCATTCCTTAAGTCCTGCAGATGGCCCTGCCAAAGCTATCTGTCAAGCATTTTCCTTTCCTTTCTCTGCACCTCTTTTGGCTTTTGCATGAAGAAACACTGATGCTTTAGCTTATTTCATACATTGCTCTTCTGTGCATTTTTCCTCTTCACTGTTTTGCTTGTTGATGTTTAGAAGAAATACCAGAAATGCCCAATTCTGGTCCCACCAGAATTAGTGGCAAACTCCTTGTATTCCTTCTTCACTTTTGTTTCTTTTTCTGAGCAAGAGTGAGCTGATGATTTTTCATCTGAGTACAGTAAGTAAGGGAGGCTGTAGAGGCAAACTGTAATTTATTTCATTACCTTTAATGACAATAAACTAACTTAGGTGCCATTGATTACAGGGGGAGCGAGGTGCACCAGGACCAAAGGGGATACCTGTAAGTATTACTCATAGGAGGAATTTCCACAACAGGGTGATGTTGGCCACTAACAACAAGTCAGCATAAAGATAAAAAACGAAACAAAGCAAAACAACAACAACCAAACAAACCAAAGAAACAAAAAACCACCAAAAAGCTGCTCTGTCAAGACCACAGTGAAAGATACTTTACCTGCACAACAAAAAAAGCTATTGGAAAGAAAGTAACTATCTGTTTTCATCCGTGTGTTTTTGCCTACACACCCCTTCCCTTCACTGTGATGACGATGGCATAATGTGTACCTTTGCCCTAAAAAAATGCTGGGACATCTTCAGAATCTTCACTGTGATTTCCCATGCAGAGTGCTAGATAGTACAGTTCAGACACCACTCCTAATCAGTGTTGATCCCTGGAACCTTTTAAAATCCTGCCCTTTGTCTCTCTCTAGGATATAGATTATGAGCAAATCATCAGGAGAAAGATCAGTATTTACAACATACTTTCAAGTGAAATTGTTTAAGCACTTGGTAGTTTCTGTGGTGTTTTCTCCTTGATGGAAAGGATTTTTAGGAGTGTGCCCATCAGGGTATCCTCTGTATCAAAGTGTACTTTGTGAAGTCAGCTAAAAAAGAAAGAGTTTTCTAAAACCAAATAAAAGCAGACGGATACCCTATGCATAGTAATAAGTAAGTGATGGAAAGCTACAAGGTTGAAAAACATTCCTTCCAAATGCCAGCATTTCAGGAGGGGGGGGGAATAAATAAATAATAGTTGCTGATTGGTCATTAAAAGAATGCAATTCCTGTTATATAAAAAGGAACACAGCAAACAAAGTTTCATCTCCTCTGTTCCCACAAGGTGTCAGGATACTCTTAGGAGGAAAATGCAGCAAAGGAGTTGTTAAGTAACAAAACGGCTGAGCGTCTTGTCAGTGTAGGCTCTGCCTGCAAAAACATTTGCCTTCCTTTGAAAATTGTTTCCTGAGAAAGCTGATTCAAAGATAAATCATTAATTTTGGCCAACTGATAGGAAGCAGTATTTTACTGAGTTACCCCTTCAAGAGTAATTATATAACCTGTTTGAAAACTGCAAAAGTGAGCTGGATTATTTCAATGACCATGCCTTGTGACTGCAGGGCCCACCAGGTTCATTTGATTTCCTATTGCTGATGATGGCAGACATCAGAAATGACATCGCTGAGCTGCAAGAGAGAGTGTTTGGACACAGGACTCATTCATCAACAGAGGAGTTTCCATTACCTCAGGAATTTACAAACTATCATGACACAGTAGATTTTGGATCTGGAGAAGATTACAAACCACAGGCAGCACCCAGAGACTCCAGAACACAGAAGGCAGCCCATCCTTAGCTACCCTTACTGAAAAATATTTTCCCTTTAGAGTTCCTCAATATAAAAATGCACTGACAATGTTTTAAATATATATATATATAATTTCTCTTTTTTTTTTTCTCTGCTTTTCCTCAGCCATGCTGCCTGTACTGTAGCTTTCCTGGTTCATGGTAGCCTCCTTGCAGTAATTCCATACCTTCAGGCCTGCACTGTGTGTTGTACCTAGACTATCAAGAAAATCTTTCTAGTATGTAATAGAATTAAGGCATGCTCTAGCTAATGGCACAGGCTACGGCTTTTTGTCTGCCTACTTTGCATTCTATGTCCAAATGACCCAGTACCCAAATTTTGCCAGGGGCAGTGGGCTAGATGAACATCAGATTTTAATTATGTCAATAATGAAAATTTTGGTCCACAGTTACTTTATACATGTAAATATTGTATACCACCGAAGTCTCCAGCCACTGTCTCAAGGCTTAGAATGTGAAAAGTGGATCCCTTTTCCACATCAGATGCCAGCTTTAAGTATCTTCTTCTATCACAGCCTGCCATGGCAGAAAAGGGAAAAAAGTATGGTAAAGCACTGATACAAGTGTGCTGCTGGAATGTGGAAATTATTTGGTTTCATGTTGCTAGAATACTGTCCAAAGAGAGATAAAAAGATATGTTTTCCCTAAACTAATGCTACTTTTCCATTACCATTCCCACTGCTCAGTATGAAGGCCAGCTCACTTCCTGAACGGAATGATGCTAGATACATTACACAGATGTAAGCAAAAGACCATGGGATGTATAAAGCAGGAAAACCAAGCACAAATGAATCAAGTAGGCTTACTGGCAAGTGCAGTATCAATCCCAGCCTTGCAGAAAGAGTCAGATTCTGACCTCCTGCAGGTGCCTTGGTGAAAGGACAAATTCCAAGTGAAATTCAGACCAAAGATAGGCTTCATGTTAGCAAAGAGCTTCCATCTCTTGCATGCGAGCATCCTAAATGGCATTCATGGAACTGGAACACAGAGTTGCACTGTACTTGGCTGGGTATATGAGGAATTTGAGTATGTGCAGGAGCGCACATGACAAAAAATTTCAACTGGTACAAGGATGGCTAAGGTGAGGCAGGCACATGGGATCCTGTATTTGTGAAAGGGGATAAAAGGGATTGCCCTTTTTTTACACTGGAAAATTGGATGCACAAATTAGACCATACCTCATGGATGATGTATATTGCCATTTCTTTTGGAATTACCACAGCTGCTGAGGACTTTGCCATGCTTAGATGATGAAAGAAGATAATTAAGCACAAAAATTCAATGTTGTATCTGTGTAGCTGCTACTTCTACAGTATGTTTCGTGCTATGTCTATGTTACCAATGCAAAGAACAACTTGTTTTGCTGTGTTTTGCAGGGCTTGCATGTTCTAATGGAATAAATACTGGTAAAAAATGTAAGCAGGCACTTTTCAGTAGCCTGTAAAGGTCTAGATTCCCTTCCATATATAAAAGATAGCTGGTGCAATCCTTACACCACTGGTACAGGTCATGTTGTATAAACAGCTGGCTGTCTTGACTTTTTCATATCTTTTTATATCACCTTAAGAGGACGTCTTCATTCCTGTAATTGTTTCCCAAACTCCTCACTGTCATTATGCCACAAGCAAGGGCATTAGCTTTAAAAATAGTAACACTATGTATTCCTCTTCATCTTGTATCAGTATTTGCAAAGCAATGAATAGTTTACCAAGATACCTTAGAAAAAGCCATAGTGCTCTCACTCTGTGGTCTTCGGGCTTCTCCTCTGGGTGGAGCTCTGCCAGCAGCTGCAGATCCAAATGGGCTTGTGAACCAGATAATAATGAAATTAGTGAGATTTGGGGATAGAACTTGTGGACAGAAGAGGGATGGTCTTATGTTCAGCAGAAACATCCAAGCATGAACTGAGGCATGTATATCTTATTTTAATTTCAAGCAGGCAACTAGGTATACACAACATCACTTATGAATATGTATTTTCAAATAATGTCAAAAATGTCAAATGCTATACTTGTAACTCTTGCACATTTTGCCACCACACCCTGTGACCTGCTGGATCAGGTTGATTCCCACTACAGAATTAAGAGCTGTAGATTTTTTGACCATCGGGCACTGAATGATGAGCCAGATAAGTCACTTACCATATCAAATAAATTGTTGTCTCCTGCCCACATGAAAAAAAAAAAGCGTTCTAAAAGCAGCACTTATTTTAGTTCTAAGCTCTGCTTTTCCAAATATTGGCAAATACCACATCAGAAGTTCCTACAGTATGACCACCGAATTCAGGGGTAGGTGACAATTGCAGAGATGTATCCTGGGAACAGAAATTCTGAGACTAGAACAGAAAATGAGATAAAATACATGCTTCACTCTAAGTGCAGATTGCTGCCCTACAGACTCATAAACATAAAATATGGCACATTTGCACACCTTTCTGAGGGGAAAAAAAAAAATCAATAATTTCTAGAGTCTGCATCATTCATTCTTCTTCACAGCCTAGACAACGGTTTCCCACAGATAGTGCTCATTGGATTTATGCTTGTGGCTCATCCTCCTCTTTCAAAATTCTCTGCCCCAAAGCTGTTGGTGAGTCCCAGCAGCAAGGAGACGACACTATGGAAAAGACAAGCTTAACTGGTGTGACACAGAAATTCTTACAGCAGGAAGAGCCACTCTGAGCACAGCTGGCTGGGAAGGTTAAGTCTGTGTTCAGCTAAGAATCTTGCATAGACCTTGGTCATTTTATTTCTAATTAACTGTAGGGCAACTTCCGGGACACGCTGTATCAGCAACATTTTGTTAAGATGGATAAATACGTAAGGACTCTCACAATAAAAAAGTGACATTTTTTTTTCAGCAAAGTTTCATAAAGCCAGAGCAGAGGAATCATTGTCAGTCTTAGGATTTGTAACTGGGTAGCCAGGGAAGCCATTACTTTGTAAATTATTTATTACTCCATGGCCCCAAAAATAACAAACTCCCCTGAGAATCCAACATGAGAATGTAGAAATATCTACACTCCTGCCTAGTTTCATTAATAGGCTCATGCACGTGTCAACTTTGCTTCATATAAATACTATGTATAATTTTATTAGAAATAAATATTATTTTGGTGCTAAGACATCAAGTTATAAGCAGAAGGATATGAAAGAGTTTGCTATTTTATTAGAAATATATTTAATGGAAGCATTTGCAAGAGTGTGTAGTGATGAGGAAATGCTGATTGTTAGTGGGTTTAATGAAATTGTATTTTCATACATAGAAAACTAGTCTTTTTTTTGCCAGGACAAAATACTGCCACAATAGAACCATATAGTCAGATTAAGTCTGGAAAAGGAGAAAAAGGAATTAAGGTAATGCCTGGAGTTATTGTTGGCATCACATCTTGAGTAACCCCCATCCTAGAATTATTTCAGAGATAATATGCTAAACCCCAGAGAAGCAACAAAAGACAGGGGTGAAGTCACAATAATTTCTTAATTTCACATTAAAATTCCTAGGTTTTGTTCCTATTACACATTCCAGTAACTATACTGTTCAAATTCACTTTATTAATGTAAGTGTATGAATTACTAAAATGTGTATGAAATGATTGTGATTTTATGATGTATTCATAATAACAAAGATATTTTTCTTATGTTGTTGGTAGCTGCTTTTATTACACATCCTTCCTCTGAAATACAGAAATGTTAGCTAGAAGTAAAACAAGTGGCAGGAAACCTCCTTATGTTGCCCTTCTGCATTTTTCATGGAGCTGAACTGTACACACAAGAGGAGAACTTATGGGGGCACAAACTCTTGCAGAATGGGGCAGGTTTCCACCTCTGTGTAAATAAAGCACACACAGACCTCCACTAGTAGAATGCCAGATACTGTGTGCCCCATGTGAGTTACATGAGGCTCGATCCAGCAGCCTTACCCCATGCTGCTAGACAGCTTCTACACGGCCAGAGGATGTGATACATGGGCACAAGACTGTGGAATCCTGCCAGCAGTCCCGGGAAGCAGGAGAAAATCATAGAATCAGTCAGGGTTGGAAGGGACCACAACGATCATCTAGTTCCAACCCCCACTGCCATGGGTACAGACACCCTACCCTAGATCAGGCTTTCCAGAGCCTCATCCAGCCTGGCCTTAAACACCTCCAAGGATGTGGCCCCAACCACCTCCCTGGGCAACCCATTCAAAGACAAAGGGTCTGGCAGGCCCAGGAGCATCCTGTGAGAGAGGGTCCACACCCTGCCCCAGCTGTGTGCAGGAGCAGCATGGAATCACAGAATTATTGTGGTTGGAAGAGACGTTTAAAATCATCAAGCCCGAGTGATAATCTAGCACTGCTTGGTTACCATAAATACTTGTCCCTAAGCACCACACTTATACGTCTTTTAAATACCTCCAGGGACGGTGACTCCCAACACTTCCCTCAGCAGCCTGCTCCAATGCGTGACAACCCTTCTAGGTAAGAAATGTCTCTGAATAACACACTTAAACCTCCCCTGCTGCAGTCTGAGGTAATTGTCTCTCATCCTTTTGTTTGTCACTTGGGAGAGGAGATGGACACCCACCTCGCTACAAACCACAAGTAGAATCCACAAGATAGTTGTAAAGAGCGATAAAGTCTCCCTTCAGCCTCCTGTTGTCCAGACTAATCACCCCACTTCCCTAAGCCACTCCTCCTAAGACTTGTGCTTTAGACCCTTCCCAGGCAGAGTCACTTTTCTTTGGACGTACTCTTCTCTCAGAAACCACCTAGCCTGTCCACCGCCACGTCCACATCCTCACCCCGAGGGCGCCCGGATACCGCAAAGAGGAGGTGCAGGGCCGGCTGCGGCGAGGCGGCAGACCCAACCTGCGCAGAGAACTACAGCTCCCGGCATGCGGCGCGGCCTTGCTTCAGCCAGGGCGACCTCACGGAGCTGCGCCCGCGCACTCCTTCGTCACTGACGTGAGGCGAACGGAAGCGGGGGAGGGCAGAGGTGTCCTCGGCCCTTTCTGCCGAGCTGGAATGGGCCCGCCCAGGCTTCTCAGCCGTCTTCAGCCTTCTCGGTATGTGAGTCTAGGCTCCAATTCCCGCCGGACGTGGAGGTCCCGTTCTATGCAGCGCCGTCGCTATGCCCGGTAGGGGCGCACTACAACTCCCGGCGTGCTGCGCGGCGGCGCGCAGGGGCTGGCAGGCGACGCTTCCCGGCGTGCCTCCCGGCGGCGGCGGCGGCGGCGGCGGTGGGAATCGAAGGGCGGCGAGATGCGGCTGTCGGTGGCCGCCGCCATCTCGCATGGACACGTGTACCGGCATCTCGGGCTGGGCCCGCGTTCGCGCCTCGACCTGCTGCGCAACCTGGTGACGGCGCTGGTGCGCCATGAGCGCATCGAGGTGCCCCGGGCACGGGCCGACGAGATGCGCGACTATGCCGAGCGGGTGAGCGGCCGGGCCTGCCCGGGGCGGGGCGGGGCGGCGCGGCAGGCGACCGAGGGACCTTGACGGCTCTGCTTCTTTCTCGCAGCTCATCGACTACGCCAAACTTGGAGACACCAATGAGCGCGCTATGCGCATGGCAAATTTCTGGCTGACGGTAAGTACCGGCCCCCACATCCCTCCTTGCCCTCCACAGTCGTCGTGCTGGAGCTGAGTGTACCGTCCCGCAGGAGAAGGATCTCGTCCACAAGCTATTCAAGGTGCTGGCAGTCCGGTTCCAGCCCCACCCCGGCAGCTACACGCGCATGCTGCAGATACCCAACCGCGATGACATTGACCGCGCCAAGATGGCAGTCATTGAGCTCAAGGGGAACCCCTTTCCACCCCTCATCGTCCAGCGCCGCGACTCCGAGAAGACGCTGCTCAACCAGCTTCTGAAGGGTTACCGGGAGGACGTGCAGCGGGCGGCAGCCCCAGAGGCACTCAAGGGCACCCCTGTCTAAGTATCCATTTTTAACCTGAGCGAGGCCCCATGCCCACACAGGGGTAGGGCTTGGCAGGAGCTGCCCGGGCACCAGCCAACTTGCTGCAGTCCAGGGGCACGGTATTGGAAGATATCCCAGGAGATTTGAAAGTTAATTTGTAGCTTCAAGGCTCCTTGATGTGGGGCACAAGCTGAAGGTGTACCTGCTTCTTCATGTCGTTTGAATAGAGACTCAGCAAGAGAAGGAAATCAAGCTGAGAGCCCTAATGGTTGATATTCTCTGTGTAAATAAATTGTGTTCAGAAAGTTAAGTTTGCTTCCGTTTGGGTTTTGTTTCTATGCACATAATGTAGTAGCCTGTCCATCAGATACTGTATTACAGCTTCTAATCCAAAAGCCCTCTGCTCTGAGGCAGTGTCTCCATTGAGGTTCTCTAGAGGCCAGCTAGTTTCTTCAGAAAGATGCTGTGGGAGACAGTGTCAAAGGCTTTACTTAAGTCCAGATTAACTCATCCACAACCTTTCCTGCATCCACTAAGTGGGTCACCTTGTAGAAGGAGATCAGGTTTGTTAAGCAGTACCTGGCCTTCATGAACCCATGCAGGCTGGGCCTGATCACCTGGTTGCCCTGTACATGCTGCATGATGGCACTCAAGATGATCTGCTCCATGACCTTTCCTGGCACTGAGGTCAGACTGAGAGTTCTGTAATTGCCCAGATCCCCCTTCCAGCTCTTCTTGTAAGATGGGTGTCACACTAGCCAATCTCCAGTCAGCTGGGACCTTCCCAGACTGCTGGTAAGACAGAAAGTGACTTGGTGAGCACCTCTACAAACTGTCTCAGTACCTTTGGGTGTATGGCATATAGCCCCATAGATCTGTGCATGTCTTAAGTGGTGTAGCAGGTCACTCACCATCTCTTCTTGGATTATGGGGGCTTCATTCTGCTACCCATCTCTATCTTCCAGCTCACAGTACTGGGTGTACATCAAAAAACTTAAAGAGGCAAGGAAAGCACTGAGTACCTCAGCCTTTTTCTTAACTACTATGTTCCTCCCTGCATCCATGAAAGGACAGAGATTCCCTTAATCTTTCTATGGTTGGTAATACATTTGCAGAAGCATTTCCTGTTCTGTTTAACTGCTGAAGCCAGATTAGTTTCCAGTTGGGATTTTGCCCTCTAATTTTCCCTTGCAACAACAACTTTGTAGTCCTGCTGAGTGGCCTGGTTCTTCCAACAACTATAAACTGTTTCAACCCGAATTGCAACCAAACGTCTCTATTCAACCAGGACAGCCTTCTTCCCCACCAACTGTTCCTGCACCTTCTTTATTGAACACTGTCCAGCCTTCCTGGACTTGCTGGCACTTCAGGACTGCCTCCCAAGGGACTCTGTCTCCAAAACAGGCCAGTCTGCCTGTTTGCCACCTTGGGCTTCCAAGATGGCAACTCTGTTGATCCCCCTCTTTACTTCTGTAATTGCTGTGCCCAAGACAGTCCCCAACCATCACATCACCCACAAGTCCTTCTGTGCTCACAAACAGCAAGTACAGCAGGATGCCTTCCCTAGTTGCCCTGCTTAACATCTGTGTCAGAAAGTTGCTCTCCACACATGCTAGGAACCTCCAGGACTGCTGTCCCTGCTGTGTTGCATTCCTAGCAGACATCAGAGAACTTGAAGTCCTCCACAATACCTAAGGAGTACTTTGTTCATTCTAGTTGGGTGGTCTATAATGGCCTCCCACCATGGTATCTGCCTTGTTGATCTCTGTAATGGTTGAGGACAAGAACTAACCCGCCTGTCTCCCCAACATGAAAGTGAGGGGAAGAGTAACACATGAAACTCAGGGCTGAGATAAAGAGATAAGAATTTAATATAACAGGAGATATCATATTCACAATGCATAATGACCTTAGCAAATAATCTAAATGATCTAATAATACAATGCATGATTACCTTATTTAGCCTATATGCAGAAGAAGCACAGTGAAATACAGTGGAAAAAACAGCATAAAATAGCCAAAACCAGTGAGCTACCCAACTGCCACACACCTCGCTGCCATCCCTACAGAAAAGAGGCAACACTCCAGAAGCCAGAACCCAGAAGCAGCAACCAGAACAGGAAGCCTTCCGTGTTGCCATCTGCACTTCAAGCCCCTCAACACTTTGCTCCAGTTAGCACTTTTGTTTTTGACACTGGCATGACTGCAGCATAGAATGCATAACAGCAGCAAGTTCAACTCAAACCATGATGTTCTCCCTTCTGATTCTTATCCATGACCCCTCAAGTCTCTTGTCACCATGTGGTAGTTTGAGTGGGTCCCAAATTCCCCTAAGAAAACTACAGAGACCAAGAACCCATCCCAGGGGACAGACCTGATTTTCCCAGGATACTGTAATACTGTTATTCTGCTTTCTGGTATCACTGCTTACAAGCCAATGCCTGGCTGATATCAATATCCTCCCTCCCTGCCTTTCCCTTCTTCACTTCTTTCCTCCAGAAAGAGGATGCATCCCTCCTTATTTCATGGCTTGTATGGGGGAGAAGGCTTCTAGCTGGTAGGGAATTTTGAGCTGCATCATGCAGCCTGCTGAGGCCTTGTAGGTCTAAGATGGGGAGGGCAGATCTGGCCTGCTGAGGATGGAAAGGGTAGATGATTCTAGATGGTTTTAGTCAAATAGACTTGGCATAGCTTGTGGATGCATCCGTTCTAACCAATTGCCTTTTGCATATATGCTCTAGTAAACATAACTTTTAAACTTCCAATCAGTGTGCAGTCTTCAAAAGGATTAAGAGTTATTTCTGTCCTCCAATCTTAGGTAGCTCATGGCCTCAAACTGAGACAGATCATCATTAACTTTAATACCAAAACACTCCATGACACTCCAAAACATCACCTCTCCACTTCCTTGCCTATCCCTTCTAAAGATTTCACAACCATTGATCATGGCACTCTAGTCATGTGAGACATCTGTCACAGTCTGAGGGTGGGTAATTTGGCAGAAGTTCAACCCGCTTGCATGCCAGCTGGTGCTGGTTGCAGCTGAGCTTCACTCCTGATTGATGCCAAATTCGATCTTTAATGTGAGAAACTTTAGATCCTCAGGAACTGAACTAAGACTTGAAATGAAGTCAAGTGCCAAAAAGGTTTGTTTGACAGACTGCAAATAGCTACCACAGTGGTCTAGTGGTGATGATGCAAACAGGGGAAAGGAGTGAGGCCAGGCAGGATGGCAGCTCTCCATCTCTCTCAACAGCAGCATTTCTCTCTCGCTGTCAGGTGTAAGCCAGGGCATCAAGGCAGGCAATGCAGGCAGGCAGGTAGGTAGCTACTGCCCCCTCTCTCAGCAAGACTCTAAGCAAGTTTCAAGCGACTCCTCAGGCAGTCTCCAAGGAGGTCTTTCCGTCTCTCAAAGCAGTCCTCTAAGCAGTGTTTCAGTTTCACACCTTGGCACTGAGCAGTTCCCACCTGCCCTGATCGGCCAGCAGAGTGCGCACCTAACACCATCTCCAGGCTCCAAAGCCTGTCCCCTGCCTCCAGATGTTGCTGCCGCTTCTGCCGCCAGGGAACCCCCAGAGTCCTAAGTGCCCCACGGGGTCTTCTGAGTTCAGAGCCCCTTATTTGACCCTGGGGGGACAAGTGCCAAACTCCCATCTACCAAACGACTATCCCTACAATTCTCCCAACAATGTTGTGGCACATACATACTTCCAGTCCCTTACAACATCCCACCACATTTCTGTGATGACCACTATATTATAGTTTTTTGATGCACAACTCCTTCTAGCTCCTTCTGTTCGTTTCCCACTGAATTGGTTGTAGCAATTAATGAGGCAGGAATTACAAAATATGTAGTTATTTTATTTCCAAAAAGCCATGCCCACAAACTATATGTAAACTAGTTAAATTTGGGTTCTAATTTGTTCCGGAAAAATCTTCACAAGGATGCTTATAGGCAATTTAGTAACTTAGGAAAATCAGAAAATTGGAAAAGGTTTAGCCACAAAACAGCTTTGCCCCACTTACAAATAGAAGGCAGCCCAGGAGCCCTAAGGAACATCTGTGCTACTCATGGCAGTGGAGTGGGAATTTTGAGATAGTCCTCTGGCTCCTTTGCAGCAGTGTCTGGAATTGTGAATTATAATCCAGCAGTGGATCAATGTGGCACAGAGTCCAACGCGAGTAAACCCGACAAAGTCCAAGTGACTGTAGAACAGCTTCCACGAGGCCAAGATCGAGGGCCAGTGCAGGGCAAAGCCAGGCTGCTCGGCAGTGTTCCCACAAACGTGGTGATTTCTGGCAGAGGCAGGTCCATACAGCAGGAAGTCAGGATGTGGTGCTTCAAAAGCGAGGACTGCGCTTTCTTGCCAACGTTCTTCCAGATGTTCAAGGTCCCCCTCAAGGTCCAACTAGACAATGTGCCCAGTTGCCATATATGTATGCTGGGGCAATTTGCCCTTCCCTGTTCAAGCCATCGCAGGGAGGAAAAGAGTTTCACGCTCCATTCAAACCTCAGGTGGGGCAGGGACTTGGGAGTGCCCTGCCACATCCACACAGCATGGTTTAGTGTAGATGAACTTCAGTTAGTTGTCACCTTTCTGCAGAAAGAAGTCCTGATTCCTGCCTATTCTCAGGTGCTTTACCAGGTGTAGAACTGTTTAAGCAGGAAAAGAACAGTCTAACTGAAAGGATAGGGTTCAGAATGACCTTAATGTTTCTAGTGAACTGCCCTATTTGCAGTTGATCTAGCATCTTCTTCTAACAGATGCTTTCTGCATCAATAGAAGAGATTGCCATGGAGCTATTGCCATAGAGCTTCCATGTTATTAAAAGTCCATGATATGAGGCTGTAATGAATTAGTCAAGAATAATGTCTTATCTGTATTTCTTCCTTAAACTAGCCCTCATTCCTAGCAAACCAAACCTTGGCACATGACCAGAAATTGATGGCCCAGACAGAAACTGCAGCACTCAGGACAGGTTCACTGTGTTTCAGGAGCAGAGGAGCTGCCTGACTTTTCCCTGGAGGATTTTAAAGCAAGACGGCTGCTGCATACTGAAAAGGCAAAGGCAAGTGCTGTCTCTGCACTCAATCCCATGTCTGCATCACTGATACAAGTATTAAACAGCAGAGGTCCTAGTATGGACCCCTGAGGGACACCACTTGTCACTGCTCTCCATCTGGACTTCAAGCCATTGAGCACCACCCTCTAGATGCTACCATCCAGCTGATTCCTTATCCACTGAACAGTCCGCACATCAAATTCATATCTTTCCAATTTGGTGAGTAGGACGTGGGATGTTGTGGGAGACTGTGTCAAAGGCCTTGCAGAAGTACAGACAAATCACATCCATAGGTCAACCCTTATCTACTGACATAGTCACTTTGTCATAGAAGCCATTAGGTTGGTCAGGCAGGACTTGTCCCCAGTAAAGCCATGCTGGCTGTCTTAAATCACCTCCCTGTCCTCCATGTGTCTTAGCATGACACCTTGGAGGATCTGTTCCATGATCCTCCCAGGCATGGAGGTGAGGCTGACAGGTCAGTAGTTCCCAGCAAGTTAAGCTTGCATTTGCTTGCCCTTAATTTAATAATCTGGGGAGGGGAAAGTTGTATAAAAGCTAGAAGCATGTAAGTTAAGTTGGGGAAACTCTTGATAGAGGTTTTTGGTTTTTTATGTACAAAACCTTAATGTGCACACCTATCTTTTACAATATCTGTATTAAGGTTACAGTGTATGACAAAACATTCGTGATCTCACAAGCATTGTTTGTAGTTTCTCTAAGTACAATTGTACTATATATTCTTGAACCTTTCCTAAGATTGTGTAGGCTTCCACCAAGAGGGGCAGTTGTCCTGCCGGTATGTCTTGTGCAGGTTAGGTTTTCAACTGCCTGTAGGGGAAAACAAAGGGGAAGTTTACTTTCAGTATATAACATTTGTTCTTGTGTCTTGGCTGCCAGAGTCAGACCTTAGAGCTATCACCTTTATAACCATAGAATACATGCAAATACACAGCTCCACATTATCGTTTTTATATATTCTGCCCTCTTCCCTCAGCCTCTTCCAACCATGGAAAACAGATGCCTACCTGACTGCAGCTGTGAGACTCTGGTACCAGTCATTAATGTCTTGTTGGTCACTGGACATCAACAACAACGTTTTGCGTGGAAAAGAAAGCTGAAAGGCAAAGAGAACCTGGTGCTACTCTGCGGCATTCTTTGCCAAGGCAGGAATTCTGCTAACAGGAGAACCATCACCATTGAACTCAGCTCAGCCTTATATGCTGATTTGCACCATTTTCTTTCTCAGATAGAAAACTCATTGTTGGTATCCAGAGGCTGGACAGTACAGTGCAACTGCCAGCCTTGCCCATTCCTTCCATAGATGACAGCTCATTTTAACTTACTAGTGTGTATTTGGAAATGGGCAGCTCTCAGCAGCTCCTCAAAGAGTTTTCTCCTCTATTTCAAACTACTACTAGGAGTCCTTCCACTACCACCAGCTACAGATCATAGTTTACCCAAAGCATCTATTTTGTCATAGCTTGCACAGCCTTTGGGTGCTGCAGCGTAGAGAGACCTCAACTTGGAAACCCCTGCCTAAGGCATCAATACCAGTAGAAGACACTGCAGCCCACAAGGAGTTAGGTGCACAAGCACTACCTGTTGCAGTAATAACCACATTTTTACATTCTGTTTTTCAGAATATAAGTCCAGTCCACAGTCAGCATAATAATATGCATTCCTGTTCATATGATTATGGGGCTGCCCTGGCAAAACTGTGGTTTTGATGAGGGCATGTCAGTCTTACCACCTAAGCAAACTGAAGCAACCAGCAACTCCAGAGTGTGTAAGAGGCCCTACAGTATAAAGGAAAAAAGACCTGACTCACTCAATCAGAGAAGGGTTCCCCTTATTTGGACTGCCAGTTCACTGCATTTGCTGTTCTCTCCACTCCCATCTTCTCAGCCCTGGCGCTGGTAAGGCAGTTAGTGACTTGACCCCACCGATGCCTCTGTCAGGCAGAAGCAGAAAGACTTACGCTGAGGAGCCCTCCCTGGCTCTGTGTGTGGCCAAATACTTTGTCCACTGTGCACTGGTGAAGCGGGTAGACAGCCTGGCAGGCCAGTTTGTTCGAGTTCAGCAGGTGCAGCGGGTGGCAGGGCTTTGTTGCAATAAAGATATCAGAAAAAAGGAAAAACATTCTGCGCTTCAATTCTCCTCCCTTTGAAGGAACCACCAAAAGCCAGCCTTCCCGGATATACCAGCGCCCTAGGCATAAAAGGGAAATACAGACAGCTGTCAGATCATTACTGGAAAGGAAAACCCCCAAACACAAAAAAACACCTCCACCACCAAAACCCAATTGCTATGAGGAAAGCAGAAACACAGCTAGCTCGCCTGTTGTATTACCAGGACCTACATCAATTACAGCCACTAGAAGGCACTGACTACCATCTGGGGCCCACTCGCTAGCACTGTTAGCATCCTTGCTCGTTTGTGCCACTTAAACAAACCCCGCACATTTCACAGGTCATTTAAGTGTATTCAGACATCTAGTACTTAACAGATTAAAGAATGCAGGTTACTGCTATAATAAGAAGACAGCAAAGAGAATATAATCATATCAAAATGGAAGATTCTAATAGGCAGCCCTATCAACCTTCTCTTACAGAGGAGAGGCCAGTTCTATCCACCCCTGAAATGAATTGCAATAAAACAAAAGGCAGAGAAAAAAAACCCAGCAAATAGTTTGATAAACCTAGCTATAAGCAGCAATCTACAAAAGGTGGACTAATTAATGCAGTGCCTGTAACTGGAAGGATTATTGTACAGCCATCAACTCTTGGGAATTATGAAGACACCTGCAAGTAAAGTCATAAAAATTTAAAACCATAATGAGGTTGCTATGTGTCCTCGTCTGGGAAACATACAACTGCGAATTTCAGCCACTATTTTTTGTGCCCTTGCTTCTGGCTGAGCTAGTATATACCTTTTAGAAAACCACACATTTTATTTTAATGATGGATTGTGTATTACTTAATATTCTACAGTCACAAAATAGAGACACAAATGAAATAATGCTTGGCGCACCAGCCAGGAACTGCTCCTCTTACCTGAATAAGAAACTGAGAAAGGCAAGGGTAAGGTGTAGGAATCTGTCCAAGTTTACCAAACAAATGGAAGAAAGGTGCCAGCAGCAAGAGGCTGGAACTGCTACCCTCAGTAGCAGTTAAGCTGTGATCAGATTCCCTGATACACAGTTTGAGCTGGACTGTGCTGGAAGTCTTGGGATATAGATCTGTGTTTGGGATTTCCAGGATCATGGGAATAGGAAATTCTTGTGAAACAAGGGCAAGAAAGTATCCCTAGGGAAGGGAGGGATGACAGAACAGTGTGCTAACATTTTATTTGCCCTACAAATGGAAGGCAGCAATGAAAACAATCTGTTTTCACTGGAAGCAGCACATCTCAGAGACACTGTCAAATGTGGGATACCCAGCTCCAAGCTCTTAATTTATCACGCTATCTTTCTTCACCTTTCCCCTCCTGGTAGCAGTTTTAACAATTCTGCAAAAGCAAGTTTGTTTCTGGAAAGCTCTCCCAAAGCCAGCAAGCTCCAGCAGCCTTTTACTTTCCTGCTTCCCACATCCAACAGCACTTATTTTAGCCCAACTACTGGAAAACAAGACCCTTACAGTTCTCCATCTTAGATAATGGAAAGATGTCTATAAACCCTCAACTCTTGTCCTACCACACATCTCAGAATACTTAGAGACAAAAAAAAAAAAAAAAAAGCGGACCCGAGACTTTTCAAATGATGCCCTTCTCTGTTCTAGCTATACTGTTTTGGATTGTTGGTTGGAGTTTTTTTGGCACATTATTTCTGTCACTCAGAATGACTGACTTATCTTTCCACTTATGCACCACCTCAATGTGCCCTGGCCACATAAGTTCATACTCAGCACTCTTGTGTCATCTCCCTTTCACAACATCACCAAAACGACCCTAAGAATGGGAAATAGGAATGATAACCACTGATAAATAACCTGTTTCACTACCTGTACTGATTTAGATGGAATAGAGCTAATTTTCTCCATATCTGGTATAGCTGGACTTGTGCCAGAAACACTGTTGACAACACAGAGATGTTTGCATTGCTATGTCAGCACTGCTCAGCATCAAGCTTTTTCATCTCACCCCACTAATGAGTGGGCTGGAGGTCCATAAGAGATTAGGAGGCAACGCAGCTGGGACAGCCGATCACAAGTGACCAAAGGCATATTCCATAACACAAGACATCATGCTCACTGCATAAAGCTGGGGGAAGAAGGAAAGGAGGGTGGGAGCTGGTGTTTACAGGTGATGACATTTGCCTTCCCAAGTAACCATTAGGTGTGATGGAACTCTGCCTGCCTGAAGGTGGCAGAACACCTGCCTCCAGACGGGAAGGAGCAAACAAATCCCTTATTTTGTTTTGTGTGCACAGTTTTGCATTACCTGTTAAACTGCCTTTACCTTAATCCACAAGTTTTACTACTTTTACCTTTCCCATTTTCCTCCCCACCCCACCAGGGAAAGTTGCTTTTTCCATCCAGAAATCCACATGTATGAATTACAACCACATTCACAAGTACCTAGAGGTGTGCCTTGGAGACATTTACACACAGTGACTTTGACACTCCTCTATGGCAGCAGCATTCCTTCTAGGTGACCTCTCCAACAGCAGAGCTTAATGAGGGCACAAATGAAGCCCCAAATGACCATTTTGTAATTGCCCAGACTGGGCCCACTTCTCACAATATTTCACATGTAGTGTGGAGAGTGCTCTACATATAGTGAGCACCCAGTCACACAGCAGGTCATAAAGAAACCTGTCATTCAGATGACCTTACATGCCAGTGACTGTGACTTTATATAAACTCAGCTATCTACACAAATACTCTGATTCCCAGCATAGTGTAACCATGCAGATAAAAGAAGATTCTTAATGTGAAGGGTGTGAGCAGAAGTCCACAAAGCCTGTGTCTTAAAGGGCTCAGAGTTCCTGAGCCTTGACACTCAGAAATCTATGATTCCTGCAGCGGAGAAGGGTCCACACTACTCCTTACTCTTCCAAAATTGTTGAACATTTGGTTTTCATTCTTACCCAGGACTAACACCCCTGACCTCCTTCATTTCCTCTTATTAACTTTCTAATCATATGTCAGCAGCTCCTGCTGTCTGAATACCAGGAAATCAAGCTACTGCTTACCATTACTCCAAAATTCATAATTAAAAAAAGCACTTGAATTACTGGCTATACTCCTTCACCACCTATCAATGGAATTAGGCAGAAGGGGAAAACTGCTTGATATGACTTGAGTTAGACACAAAGGTGAACATATCTCTGGTTATCTCAACTTGGCAGAAGGAAGACAGCCATGAGTAAGACTCACCTGGAGTCAAAACCCGAGTCTTTTGTCCTTTGAGCAGTTTCTGAACTCGAAGTAGTTGCAATGAGTTCTCCCTCTTGCAAATGATGTCCTGGGCCCAATGAGATACCTCAGAAACAGATTTCATAGCCTCTGAAATTATAGCAGTGTACTCTGAGGTTATCACAAATTATTATGTATTACACTTTATCTATCTTGCTGTGAAAACATAAGACAGAATTAAAAAAAAAATTTTAAATCAAGCATGAACAACAGATTTACTCAGTAATTTCAGCAGGAGACTGGGCTGGAAGGGACTTCTAAAGGTCATCTTATCCAACCCTCCGCAGTAAGCAGGGACATCCTACACTAGATCAGGTTGCCCAGAGCCCTATCAGGCCTCACCTTGAGCATCTTCAAGGATGGGGCATCAATCACTGCCCCACCAAGCAACCTATTGCAGTGCTCCACCACCCTCACGGTAGACGGTGAAACACTAGACAGAGGAACAATCCCTGGATTTGGAAGCAAAGATAGCAAAAATACCCCACAAGTACTGCTAACCACTAGTCAATGTGGTATGAAGCACATAAATTATCCTAGAAAATTGAGGTACGTGTCCAATAGTGTCATGGAATGTGTTGGAAGCAATCTTTAAAGATCATCTAATTCCACTCCTCTGCCATGATCAGAAATATTTTTCATTAGATTGGGTTGCTCAAAGGCCCATCCAATCTAGCCTTGAAGAAATGGGGTATCAACAACTTCCATGGGCTATCAGATACAGTGTCTCAACACTGTCATTGTAAAAAAACGCAGTATAACCCCTAAATGACTTTCCCAATCAATTACTCTACATTTTCGTTCTCAGTGTGTTCCCAGGGACATCTTGATTAAGATGGAGAAGGGAAATAGAAATCCACTAGAACACTAAAGGAAGAAAGATTTTTCTTCCTGTGGAACTAGACAGAAGAGAAGAATCCAAATATTATCAGCAAGGAGGCTAATACTGATCAAAGTGCCAGCATCCACAGGTGGAAGCATACTTGCAAGTTTCTGGTGGTCAGCACTGTCTGGACTGGTGTTCTCCAGCAAGTCTCTGACAAAATGGTTGTACCTGAGATACAGAGAGCAGGTTACTTTAGTAACATCTCCTATTAGTGACAAAACAATGAACAACACTCCACCAACAGATGGAGTACACACCTCTAAGCCTAACCAAGCAGATTTTGGTCACAATACTTCATTCATCTTCAAATTTATCCATTAACTCAAATATTTTATACATTTACAAGTTCTCAGCATTTCCTGGAGATCTGATAAAAGTAGAGACTCTCAACATGCAGATAAAAATGCCTTCAGTAACAAATTTATCTTTGAGCTACTTTTTAAAAATGAAATATGAAAGCTACCATTCAGACATATTTGCTACCAACACAAGAAAATACAGGCAATTCTACGAGAACTAGGAGTTGTCTTTTTTGGTTTTATCACCTCCAGTCTTCAACAGGAAGGATTAGGTCTTTGCAAATGCTTTCTCTCAATAAAATACCAAAATTTTCAACAGGAAATGACAGAAGTATCACATGGAATAGATTCCTGAACTGGCAGAAATCATATAACCTGTGGTATATGTAACAAGATCTTCAAAGAAACTCAAATGTGAAGTTAGACCTTCTGATAAAACATCGAATAGAATCAAATAGAGCAGAGCCAGTTTGGAAGAGACCTCAAAGATCATCCAGTCTAACCTATTACCCAGCCCTATCTAATGGCACTAAGTACTCCATCCAGTCTTTTCTTGAACACCTCCAGGGATGGTGACTCCACCATCAGTTTTCAAAAGAAGCTGCAAATATACTGCTATTTTACAAATTTGAAGGAACAATCTGAAGAATTACTGTAAAATTAAAGCTTACATTTATATCTGCCAAGGTGACTAAAAAGGCTCATAATGTTACCCAAAAGACTGTGGTATGCTCACTCCCAGTTATTAAAAA
>VWZI01000960.1:80640-98980 GCA_013396835.1 Psilopogon haemacephalus | reverse complement strand
AAGGCTCCCAGTCTCTCAGATTTGCTTTACCATGGATAAGAATGTGGTTGAAGAGCAGCTACATGATCTACAGCACTCAGCAGATGGATTCCCAACAGACTACCAATACAGCCTTCCCCAGGAAAAGGCAGCCTTTGTGTGCATGCAGCACTTCTCTTATGCATTCTGCTTCTTCAGGGAGGAGATGATGCCTCAAAGGGGGTGTGCAGCAATTCAGATGAGATCTATCCAAGCTCAGGCTACTGCTCTAGGCACCAAATTTGAAGAAAGCATATGGCCCCAATGACTAGAAAGGGGAGAAAAGCTCCCCAGCATTCATTAATCTCCTCTGTCTCAAAAAGCAGCAACTGTCTCAACAAGACAGCAAAGTCATAGAATCATAGAACCAGTCAGGGTTGGAAGGGACCACAAGGATCATCTAGTTCCCAAACCCCCTGCCATGGGCAGGGACTCCCTACATCAGGATGCCCACAGCCTCATCCAGCCTGGCCTTAAACACCTCCAGGGATGGGGCCTCAACCACCTCCCTGGGCAACTCATTCCAGCCTCTCATCACTCTCACAGTGAGGAACTTCCTCCTCATGTGGAGTCTGAATCTCCCCACCTCCTGTCACTACCTAATAGCCTAAAATGTCCCTTCCCAGCTTTTTCTAGGCCCCCTCCAGATACTGGAAGGCCACAAGAAGGTCACCTGGGAGTATCCTCCTCTCCAGACTGATCAGCCCCAACTCTTTCAGTCTGTCCTCATAGCAGAGCTGCTGCAGCCCTCTGATCATCCTCGTGGCCCTTCTCTGGACACGCTCCAGCATGTCCACATCCCTCTTGTAATAGGGGCTCCAGAACTGGACATAGTACTCCAGGTGAGGTCTCAGCAGAGCAGAGTAGAGGAGGAAAATCACCTCCCTCGACCTGCTAGCCACACTCCTCCTGTTGCAGCCCAGGGTCTGGTTGGCTTTCTGGGCTGCAATTGCACAGTGCTGGCTCATGTTGAGCTTCTCATCCACCAACACCCCTAAGTCCCTCTCCTCAGGGCTGTGCTCCAGCCAGTCACTGCTCAACCTGTATTTGTGCTTGGGATTGAGTCATGATGCTCCAGGTCAGCAACCTGCACAAAAGCGGAGCAAGATCATGTCTGAAGGAGAGCATCAATTCTGCAGCACTGCAGACAGCTTGCTTTGGTTCAGGGCTTAGATTCAGTGGCTTAACAAGATAACAGAAAGCCTCTGCTTCAATTCTGCCCAAGAGCTAGATGAAGGGCTTAAGAGCCATGGCTAAATCTCATTCTCTCTCTGCATCATCTCCCGTCCATGTACATCAATTTCTTATGGGAACATTTTTAGGTCTGTTTCATCAATGCTCCAATTTTGTGACACCTTATGCAGCCTGACCTCCCACAGCAACCAAGACACTGCTATATTTGGGTTTTTTTCCCTCTTATACTAACATTCTCAAGACTCAGAATTGCTTACTTACTGGTGCAGCCTCTGCAGGGGTAAAGGAAGGAGATCCTCTAGCTTCCTCCCGTGAAACTGAGGTCGAGTCTCCTGAAGTTTCTTAAACCGCCTGAACGACTTGTTCTTCCTCAGTTGCTCCTGCATGCAGCAGAAAGGGCATATAGCTTTGACACTCTAGAAGGAAATATGTGCTCTGGTCTGCAGCAGAACTTAGAACTCTTAAATTTAGAGTTTAGGACAGCAGTGAGAGCAGGCAAGCAACTCCCCATCTCCAGACCACCCTTTTCCAGCAGTTAATGGAAGCAATGTCTTCTTTTCATACATGTACAGTGGTATAGAGCTAGCATACTTAGTAAGAAGAAATAAAGAGAAAAAGACTCAAATAGGACAACAAGAAGTCCACCTGCGTTTTTTAGCCACAAAGCAGCACAGTCCCCATATTCCCTTGGGAAATCTAAAGTGTGAATATATAAATGCAGAGAGAACAGATGGGGAAAATTCCAGTATGTCCTGCAGCTGCGAACAAGCATGGACAAAAATTGGAAGTCAGATGTTTCAAATTCCAGATACAGCTGTCAGAATTCTGAAACAAAAATACACCCTTCTGAAGTTTCATGGAAGACAGGTTGTATTTGGAAAGGCAAGTGGGAAGAAAAAGATTTTTTTCTACCACAGAAAAAAAAACCCAAACAAGGAAAGGAAATCCCAGTTAAGATACAATTAGATGTAGTGGGAAAAATTAAGAGACCTGCTAATTTGCTGTAAAGAGGACACTGCCTCCTGGAGTTCCCACTGCAAACACTCCATGTTTGCCAGCCAAGGCAGAGTGGGAGTAAATAGATTACTCTGAGAAAGATGTGCTCAGGATATGCACAGACATACAAAAAAACCTGAAACAGGCTTCAGACATTCAAAGGTCTAAATAAGCAGAAGTTTTCATCTTTGCACTATTGAAGACAGATTTAAAAAAAAAAAAAAACAGCAGTCCAGAAAAAGAAGGAAAACTGATCACTGAAAGTGGAAGAAAAGAGAATGTTGTTTCACAAAATGCAGAAAGAGAGGGAAGAAAGAATATGAAGAATAAAGGAGATATTCACCTTCAAGGCTTTATTTGCCTCCTCCAAATTCTCAACATAGTGGCCATAAAGCTCCAGATTTGGACAGAAATTCTCCAGTCCTAGTCCCAGATTTCCTCTTTCCAGATGAAGTGAGAGACCACTATCCACAAGAAGCAAGGATAACTCATGAGGGGTACATTACTGATGGCATTTTCCACAGCTCCTGGTTCACACTGATAATTGACCTTCCTTTGTCAGTCTCCACCTCACATGCAGTTTCTGTGCCAAATACACACTTCATGGTCCCGGAGTAAATGTCAGAAAATATCCCTCCAAAATACTACAGCTTACTGGATTTATAACATTATGCAGAGAACAACTTGGCATCTAGATACATAGACAGATCAGCAGTTTCCTAGGTATACCTGCAAGTGCCAGCAAGGCTGGCAGTGCTGGAAGTGAATGCTTCTTTTAATAGCTGGTAGTTTTATTTCCTAGCTTCTTACTTTCTCATCAATATGGGGTCCTCCCCATACGGTCAGAGGAATCGCATTAGGTTGGTCACTTACTGGCTGGCCAAATATATGGGTTCCAGGGGTCCAAATATGGTTTCCAAAACAGCAGGTTTCAGTGTTCCCTTGGCCTTTAAAATTTTCACAAAGAACTAAGCAGGAAAAAAAAAAAAAAAAGAGAGAATCTCAAACAGGTAAAATGAACACATTGCTCAAAGGCAATTCATGGCACATGGGAGAAACATGAAGCTGCAGCCTACATGCTCTTTAGATCAAAAGGATATTAAATATTGTGAATGCCTACCTAAGATATCTATTGTCAGATGTAAGCTTTCTTGGTGACATTGGTCTTAATTGTAAATATACAGAACAGCATTGGAATTCGCTCCAGTATTCCTACAGCTGTGTTTTTCACTCCCTTGTTCACAACCTATCTTTGCCTTGTAGGAAATATAAGGGCACAAACATCCCAGGCACCCAAAGGCTTTTCCCCCATTATTTCTGGTGGTTAGTCTCTTCTCTCAGGCAACCAGTGACAGAATGAGGGGGGACAGTCTCAAGCTGTGCAAAGTGAGGTTTGGGGTGGATGTTGGGAAAAAGTTTTTGCAGAAAGAGTGATTGGCTATTGGATTGGGCTGCCTGGGGCAGTGGTGGAGTCACCATCCTTGAAGGCGTTTAAAAAGAGACTGGATGTGGCACTTGGTGGAGGGGAGATTTAAACAGGATGTTAGGAGGAAGTACTTTACAGTGAGGGTGGTGAGATGCTGGAATGGGTTGCCCAGAGAGGTTGTGGCTGCTCCCTCCCTGGAGGCTTTCAAGGCCAGGTTGGCTGAAGCCTTGAGCAACCTGTTCTAGAGGGAGGTGTCCCTGCCTATGGCACATGGGGGTTAGAACTGGATAATCTTTGAGGTTCCTTCCAACCTAAACCATTCTATGATTTAGTTGATTAGATAATGTTGGGTGATTGGTTGGCATTGATAATCTTGAAGGTGATTTCCAACCTGATTGATTCTGTGATTCAGTGAAGTGCCCTATAAAATCAAAACTTATCTTTATGTCTGTACAAACCAAAGCCAAGGGGGCAAAACTACAAGCACTGGATATTAGACAGGAGGTAAAAGGAGAATAATAAACCTTTCAGCCCCAGCAGTTGACCCATGCAGCAGGGACATACCAATATCTTGCTCCTGATCCTTTCCTATGACAACGCAACTACGTATGTGCAATGTGAAAGCCACCCACATAACAGAAGGAGCCAAAATACTCACTGTGAGGACCAAATCCAACTGCTCAAGGTATTTGTATTCAGTCTCTAGTAGCTCCTTGGCTGTCCGGCTGCGCTTTCTCTCCCAACGAGCCCTCTGCTCTTCCACAGTGTTTGCTCCAACCATGAACAGCAGTGGTAAGTCGCTCATGGCGGCCTCAGCACTGATATACAGAGAAGTAACCAATCTGAAGAGTCAAGAAAGATGAACACATAATAAAAGAGTATTCTACGCTGTAGGGTAGGATTCTGAGCTGCAAATTCTATGCTTTACTATGAAAGAAGGGAAGTCAACTGCTAGGCATTGTTATCAACGGTTTCCTTCTGCACTCCTAGCCATGGGCACAGCTGCGTTGCATCAACCAGAGGAACAGTCAGACCACACTGTGAAAGAAAAAGCAGAACATTACAGTGACTCTACAAGCAAGTCTCATGGGTATGATTGCACCCACAAACCACTGCTTCCTGTGCCAATGGATTCTTTGTGCAGAACTCTCAACAAACCCAAGTTAGCGGTGCAGGTCAGGGTAGAATACAGCTGTGTATTTGTCTTGAGGGGTGAAAGAAATAGACCTCTCTTGCTTTCTTTCCCATGGAGGCTTCTAAGAAGCAAGTGGTATGCATCACCACTTCTAATAATGGTTTGTGGTTTCAGAGATGGGAGAGACTGAGCTGTGAATCATACTATCCACATATTAACTAGGTTCACTGCTGCTTTGCTCTTCTGTATCAGGCTTTTGTTACAGATAAAATGTTCTCCTTTTAATCACATTCTCTCAGACAAAGAGGCACATGTTAGCAGAGCACCAGCTAAATACTGTTCTTCTCTTTCTCAAGAGGCAAGGCAGCCTGTTGTACAGGTGCAACAGCAGTTTTGCTGAAACCTGCGCTACCGCCACAAAAGTTCTGGTTCCACTTGTATAAGTCGTACGAGAAGCTACTACAAGGGGCACTGGGTTCAAAATAGAAGCTCGATTTAGAGGACACATTAGGAAGAAATTTTTCCCCATGAGAGTGGTACAGCACTGGAACAGGTTGCCCAGAGATGTTGGCCAGTGTTCAAAGCCAGAGTGCATGGGGCCTTGGGTAACCTGGTCTAGCAGGAGGTCCCCCTGCCCATGGCTGAAGGTTGGAACTAGAAGATCTTGAAGGTCCTTTCCAACCCAAACTAGTCTGAGATTCTGTGATTCTATACTAATATAGAAAGATGTGTCACTGTAGAGATGGTAATTTCTCAAATACAGTCCTCTAGAGACATTTCAGATATCTAAATCAATGTCTGAAACAAAAGTTTCATATCAAACGAGTACCAAGACTCAGCAGCAGTAGCAGGATCTTCTCCAAAGATTTATTATCTTTGCATATCACACAAACACAAGCCTACCCAAGGCCACATCTTGGTCCACCAGGGCAGACCTGACAGTCTCTCTGGATGGGAATGCTGTACAAGAGCTTAGCATTAACATGCAGCTGCAAAGTACTCACTAATAACAGACTAAAATGCCACCATTCCCAGAGCACCTTTAGCCAGGGTAAGTTGCAGGCATGATTTAAATTTTGCTGACCAAGTTCTTTAAACAATCAATAATTAAAACAAACCAATTACCAAAAAAAACCCCTCCAAACAAACCTAAAGAAACAAACACAACGACCAAAAACCAGACGAAAATGTTACACCAAGTTTGAACACCTCCTCCTCATACAAAGCAGTGCAAACACACTCAGTATTCCAAAATACCATAGAATTGCATAATGGTTTGGGAAGGACTCTTAAAGATCATCTATTTCCAATCTCCCTCTCATGGGCAGGGACACCCTGCTCAGGTTGCTCAAAGCCTCATCCAACATGATCCTTCCAGGAAGGGAGCATCCGCAGCTTCTTCGGGCAACCTGTTTCAGTGTCTCACCAGCCGCTCACAGTGAAGAAATCCCTCCTTATATCTAATTAAATCTACCCTTTTAAAAACCGTTATGCCTTGTCCTGTCACAACAGGCCCTGCTAAAAAGATAGGCTCTCTTTAAGTCTCCCCGGAGTGTTCTTTTCTCCAGGCCAAACCTTCTCTGCCTCTCTTCACAGAAGTGCTCCAGCCACGATAATCTTTGTGGCTCTGCTCTGGATTCACTCAAACAACACATTCCATTCCAACAGCCTCAAGTCTGTAGGGTCGGAGCTGCCTGGAGCCCACAAATAGACCAGAAAATGCTTTACCTGCTGGTGACTGAGACAGTCCATCTTGCTTCTCTCTTCTCGGAGAGGAACCCACTGAATACTTGCTGTACATGGAACTCCACTATGATGCCCCATTAAAAACGCTCCTTGTAACAACGATGAATCCAAAAATCTCCCCTTATCACTGCAGCACAGCCTCCCCTGGTGCTTCAGAACTGTTGGCCGCTTCACATATTAGCCTCAAGGGCCACGCATCTCCTCTCCTTAGCCCTGAGAGCCCTGACTGCTGCTCCACAAACCTCAAGTACAAGACGGATGGTGAAATACTGGAAGAGATTGCCCAGAGATGTGGTGGAGGACCCATCTCTGGAGACATTCAAGGCCAAACTTGATGAGGCCCTGAGCCACCTGACCTAGTTAAAGGTGCCCCCACTTGGTGCAGGAGGGACGGACAAGGTAATCTTCGAGGGCGCCTTCCAAACCGATGCATTCCGTGTTTCTATGAACTTCGGACACCTCAGGGCGGCTCTTAGCTGCTTGCCTTCGTGCTGCCTGCTTTAAGCCGCCTCACACCCTCAGCTGCCTTCACCCGAGACGCAGCTCGGCTTAGATCCAGGGTGCCCCGCAGGCCAGCACACTGGAGAGAAGGAACAGGGAAAGCACGGGGCAGAGCAGCCCGTACCAACGCGCCCTCCCCCTTTGGACTCTAGCACGGGGACATGCGGACACCCCACACAAGCACCCACGGCCCCCGAACCCAGGCCACGCCGCGCCTGCCGCCCGTTACCTGCTGGCCGCCGCCGCCCCACGTTCAAACGGCAGCCCCGCCCCAGAGGGCGGCCCGGGGCGGAGCGCGGCCGGGCGGGGCCAGGGAGAGAGGCGGCTGGAGAGGGACGGTAGTGGTGTGGGCGCTGGGAATTGTGCGGCATGGGCTCCATGGGGGAGCGTGGTCCGCCGACGGGGGCAGAGGGGAACTTGGCGGCACTGGCGGAGCTGGACGAAGTGGTGCTGCTGGACGGGCTGCGGGAGCGGTTTCTGCGGCAGCAGGTCTACGTGAGTGCCGGGGGGTATGGGCAGGGGGCAGCAGCGATGGGTGCTAGGCTGACGGACTCTCCCCTCTTGGCCAGACCGACATCGGGGACATCCTCATCGCCATGAATCCCTTCCAGCCCCTGCCGCTGTACGGGAGAGAGGTGAGTGGCCGCGGGCCCCGCCGCCCGAGCGCCGCCGCCCCCAGCTCGTTCAGCATCGCTCTTTCCCCTCCAGGTCTCCGAGCGGTACCGACACCACGAGAAGGGAACGCTGCCGCCCCACATCTTCGCCGTGGCCAGCCGGGCCTACCACGCCATGCTGGGCCGTGGGGGCGGCGGGCCCCGGAGCCAGTGTATCGTTATCAGGTGAGGACTGCGTGCGGGGCCGGGCAGCGGATGGAGTCCAGCGGTGGTCAGCGAGCCCTCGCTGGGCTCACCGCGATGAGAGTCCCAGCTCCAGTGTTGTTGGTGGTCAGTCAAAGCCCAGGTGGCGCTTGCGACGCGTCCCTCTTCCCGACTAGCCTTTTTTCCCAGATAGGATAGTGTGCAGATGGTGAGCAGAGGTGTGTGGCACAGAAGGCTGGCTTCTGTGGAGCAGCTGGTAGCGCAGCCAAGTGTGCCAGCTTTGCTTTCGTAGGGATGTTACCATCCAGAAGCTCTGGGGAAAACCGTAAAACCACCTTTGGCAGACAAGCTCTCGCCCTAATTGCTGTAATAAAGCGTATAAATGATGGAAAGGGTCTGTTTTCCCAAAGTGGAGCTTTCCCAAAGAGCGGGAAAAACTAAGAGCGGAAGCAGTCTTTTGCCCTAAGACCTTTGGGAGTCTAATCAGGAAAAATTCTTTGCCGTGGGCAGTTTTGTGTTTGTGCTAGAAGGGAGAGAAATGGGCTCATGTAACCAAAGAGTGTACTGGTGTCAGAGCATTTCACTCCATTACATCGGTATTGTCCTGCTGAGACTGTACAGGGTAGCAGATACTGTTGACTAATAAGAGACAGCATCAACTAGCAGAGAAAGCCTGAAACAGCACGGAGGAGAAAGCCTCAAAACACTAACCGTCTTTTGTGGGCAATTTAGAGAACAGTTTAAATGCCATGTCAGTTAAAATGTTAATTGCCAATGTGTTTTGACTTAATACTCTCTTTATATTGGTGTTCTGTTAACTTCGTCAGTGTTTTCAGTCTGCGTGGTGTGGCAGTGACTTTTCTGAATCACTGTTGAGTTTTGTGCTGGGACCAAGAGCTTGGCCTTCAGAGTCAGTTGAGCTCCACTCACTTCTCTAGCCTGCAAGCTCTGAGAGTTTGTGCTTTAAAGGAAGTGCTTTCAGGAAGCAGTGGCATGCAAATGGAAGAGGTGCTGTGGGTAAGGCTGTTAGGATTAGAGAACGGTCTTAGTATTTGGCTAGGGAGATAGAAGACAAGAAATTGTAACTTGTGAGTGTTTGCCAAGAAGTCAGTGGTCTGGTTGTTTTCTGCCAGCAGCTTGTGATTTCAGAGATGAGAATCTGAATTACTTGTGTGCATCTTCCAATCCTGTTAACTGGTCTCTGTGGTGCTGTCACGGAAATTTAATGAGTTTGCTCTCTGTGAGTGAAGAAACAGTCATTAATAAGGTTACCTAGTACAGGTGAAGCTGTGTTGGAGGGGAAAGAGGAAGTCACCTGTTAGACTACAACTGATCAGAACAACATGGGGATGCACCAGACTGTTGTGCATTACTGTTTGTGGTCTCTTTTGTGTCTTCGGCTTAGACTGGGAGATCTGTATGTCGTGTTTCAGTGATTGATGAATGAGGTGACTGCTCCAGGTGATCAGTACTAATTGCAATTAATTTGTCCTGTGTACTGACTCATTTTGTCTTCCCAATCCCAATGGACTTTAGACATAGCACAGGTATGACTGCTATGGTATAGTATTTGGGTCTCTTGGAGATCACAGAATGTCAGGGTTGGGAGGGGCCCAAAGAGATAAATTGAAAAGGACCATGCATTCTAGCTCAGGTCACAGAGGAACACATCAAGACAGGCCTTGAAAGTCTCCAGAGAAGGAGACTCCACAACCTCTTTGGGGAGCCTGTTTGAGTGCTCTGTGACCCTTAAAGTATGTCCCCCTTGTGCTGAGGTGGAACCTGCTGTGCTGAGCTTATATCCATTATTCCTTGCCTTATCACAGGAAGCAAGTGAGCAGAGCCTTCCCCCCACGTCTGACACCCAGCCTTCAGATATTTATAAACAGTTATTTAATCTCCTCTCAGTCTTCTCCAGACTAGAAAGCCCAGGCCCCTCAGCGTCTCCTCATAAGCCATGGTGACTTCACAAACAGGGGCAGTTAAATACCAACAGCATTTGCAGAACCTGGTGAAGCTGTTGTTCCTGTTGGTGGGTACAAGGACAAGCTTGAACCATGGAAATGCTGACATACAGTGCTTTTGTAGAGGAAGAAAGTCACTGGCAACAAAAAGTTGTTTTGTTTTTTTTTTTTTAATACCAACCAGCAGCCCTGTCTGGATGTGAACATTTTGTCTTGTGAATATTGCTTGAGATCAGGTTATCTGTTGTAATATTTGAGGTGTTTAGCCAGCTATGACACATACCTGATCCCAAGTGTGTAACCACCAGGCACTACAAAGCAATAAAGCCACACCAGATGTTCAAAGGTTGAGTGTGAAAATTGAGACCTTCAGTAATTACTGCTTTTTATGCTTTTGGTTGTTTTTTTGTTGCTGTTGTTTTGTGGGTTTGTTGTTTGGTTTTGGGTTTTTTTTTTGCTATGCGTATGCAGAGGTTCTCTGCTGCTGTGATGATGTCAGCCAAGGACACTTCGTCTCGGTGGTTGTACGTTCTGCCTCCCGGGACAGGGAAAGCTGTTCTTCGCGAGTGCTGCTTGTTTGCCTTAGGGGTGGAGGCGCCGGGCACAGGGGATGGCAGTGACGTGCACTGCTGCCTCTGCGGGCAGCTCTGCGGCGCTGTGTTCTCAACCAGCTGATGCTTGCGAGGGTGCGATGTGCCTGAAACTTGAGATTGGTGCAGTATCACAAACCAGAACTCAGTTGTGTATATGAAATGGGTGGGACAGATCTCATTGGAAAAACGAGGAAGCTGCTGACTCCAGCATGTGTAGGGCAGTCAGTGTATGGGGTCGCTTTGTTTCCAGCAAGTTAGATACTTTTTGTTTTGTTTTGTTTTTTTTGCTTAGGAAGCAGAGCCAATGACCTATGTCCAATGACATATCTAGAAGTGATGACATGGAGCGTATCGATACTCCCTTGCAGACAGGGAAGAATTCCTCTAAGGAGGGATCAGGACTTTGTGAGACCTGCTGTGTGAAACTGCTGTGAGGTTGTTCCCATGCCAACAGTTAGCTGAAAAGTTACGGAACTCTTGGACAGGAGAGCACTCTCAGCTGATGGGGCTCTAAGACATAAAGGGGCAGAACACCTGTACTTTACAATTACTCGAAATTCCTTTGCTTTTCTTGGCAGTGGAGAGAGTGGTGCAGGGAAAACAGAGAGTGCGAAGCTATTGTTGCAGCACATAATGAACCTATGCAAAGGCAACTCACAGCTGGAGCAGCAGATCCTTCAGGTAGGTGCTTGAAGATGTGGAAGCAACACTGCTGCAGGACAACTTGTGTTAGACTCACAAAGCCTGCTGTTGAATCACCACTGAAAGTCAGGAAACAATGCATAAGACACGAGAAAATAGTGGGTAAGGATGGTGAAATAGCTGACCACAAATCAGAATGGTTTGGCAGGTCAATCATTCTGTTTGCTTAAGGTTGTAGTGGTATCCTAAATGGTAAAAACTGTTGCAGTAATTTTTCATGTTTTCTGTGACACGGGATTCGTTTGTTTTTTTTTTCCCCAATACTTTCCTGTTTGGGGTAAAACAAAGAGTTTTATTAGAAAAACTAAATCTTGATTTGAACGATACACAGGGATGGAGAATCCACACAGCAGTCACTCACCTTTCCTGGGCACCTTTCCTCAGTACTATCAGGCACATACCCACTAACTCCATATTGGCTGTTTTCATATGCTTTTTCTAGCTGTTTTTTAAACATTTGACTCTTTGGTGTGAGGTATTATCACTTTAGTTGCTGTGGTGGTTTAGCAGTTACCTGCCCCCCCACACTTTGAATGACCAGACTAGGACTCAGTCAGCTGGAAGTTGATACATAAATCTTTATATTTACAGCTATGCACAATATGCAAGCAGATATTTACAGATATATACAGTGAAAGGGTAATACAGAAACACCACAGCCCTCCCAGAGACCAAAATCCCTAAGAGGGGTTTGTAACCACCCCTACCACCTTTCCCCCCTTCCCCAATCTTATCTCACCTTCTGTCTTATGCAGCAGATAGGCAAAGGTAGATCAGCCAGTGGGGTTAGCAGTAGGAAAGAAGTTAGTGGAATTATTGAGAATCAGCTACAAAAGACAGGGAAAAGGAGCCATGCAAGGAGCCAGCCACAGCCCAGAGAGGTCTGAAACCATCTGACTTATCTATATTTGGGTTACAACTCTTAAATTTTTTTTCTTTCTCAGTAGAGCTGTGAGTGAAGTGACATCTTGCGTTTTCATTTCTCAGCCTATAGTCTAATTTCTCACTCAAATCTTCCAATTAGTTCAAACCAGCACAGTTGCTCTCCAAGGAGTTGTGAGGATTTTTGAGCAAATTATACTTCAACCTTTCATGTGATAGAGTGACTTGTTGGACTCATTTTAAAGTCTTATGTTTTCAGGTTTCCTGTAAAGCCAGAGACATCTTTCTGTGTGTTGTGAATTAACTTTGGCTGAACAGGAAGTGCCCACCACAGCTGTTCTGTTACCCTCCTTTAACTGTGGAGGGGGAGAAAAATATGACAAAAGGCTCATAGGTTGAAGTAAGGAGATCACTCAGCAATTACTGTCACAGGCAAAGCAGGCTTGGTTTGGGGAAAATTAATTCAATTTATTGACAACATCAGAGTAGGATAGTGAAAATAAGAACAAATCAACAAACCCCAGTGCTCCCTTCTTCCCAGGTTCAACTTCACCCCTGATTACTCTACCTCTCCCTTGGCAATGGCACAGGAGGACGGGGAGCGGAGGTTGCAGTCAGTTCATCACATGATGTCTCTGCTACTCCTTCCTCCTCACATTATTTTCCTGCTCCAGATTGGAGTTCCTCCCATGTGAGATAGTACTCCACAAACTTCTCCAGTGTGGGTCCTTTTCATACACTGCAGTTTGTGGAAAAACTGGTCCCTTCTATAGGGCACAGTCCTTCAGGAACATACTGCTCCACTGTGGAATCAAGTCCTGCTAGGAAACCTCCAGCATGGGCTCCTCTCTCTCCATTGGTCCACAGGTCCTGCCAGGAGCCTGCTCCAGCTGGGCTTCACAGTTCACAGCCTCCTTCAAGTATCCACCTACTCTGGCATTGGGTCCTTCACAGGCTGCAGGTGGATGTCTGCTCTGCTGTTAACCACTGTGGGCTGCAGTGGGCAGCTTGCCTCAGCGTGGTCTTCACCACAGGCTGCAAGGGGAATCTCTCTGCTCCAGCAATTGGAGCATCTCCTGCTCCTTCCTCGTCGCTGTGACCTGGGTGACTGCAGCATTGTTACTCTCACATATTCTCACTCCTCTCTCTGGCTGCAGTTGCTGTTGCAGAAGGCTTTTTTCCCCCTTAAGTATGTTATGATAAAGATGCTGACACCATCACTGATGGGCTCAGCCTTGTCCAGTAGCAGGTCTGTCCTACAGCCAGCTAGCATCAACTCTATCAAAGACAGGGAAGGCTTCTAGAAGCCTGTCACAGAAGTTAGTTCGGTAGACCCCCCACTCCCAAAATGTTTCCACGTGAACCAAATACACTGTGCCATGCTTTGGGCTCTGGAGTGACATGCTTCAGTGTGGTAGATCAGAGGTGAATGTCTGTGCTTTGTTGTGAGAACATGGCATTACTATGCCTGCTGACTGCAGTGAGAGGGGGCTTGGGCCACACTGTTAAGTTCCTTCTGACCTGAGCAGGTTCAGGAAGCAGGATAGCTGTGTTTGCACAGCATAGAGCTTGGAACCAGCCTGCTGTTCTTCCACTGGAAACAAAGTACACTTCAGTTTCGGCAAGCTGTCCTTGGAAAGCCTAGAGATGGTGGTAAGGAAATAATAGGCATCTTGATTCCGGTAGATATATTCAAGGGCTTACAATGTCATGTAAAGCTGTGTTGGCAGGCTGCCCAACGTGTACCCTGAGGCATCGTTCCTGCAGTCAGCAGACATTCTTTGCCCAAATATAGGGGGAGAGCAGGGGAAGTCTTAACCACCTTGTTTGCATCCAGTTTACCAAGACAGCCTGATCTTACTTTTAGTTTCCTTGTAATTTTCTGCCCTGAGCCTTAATGGTGTCTACTAATTTCAGTAGCTGTCATGCTTATATTTACTGAGTGATATGTTTACCTTATTTATTGTTGCAGAATCACAGAATAGTGTGGGTTGGCAGGGTCCTTAAAGGTCATCTATTTCCAACCCCCATGCCATGGGCAGGGGCATCTTTAACTAAATAAATTTTCTCACAGTCCTATCCAATCCAATTTCAAACGCTTCCAGGGATGGGGCATCTGAAAATTCTCTGGGCAGCTTGTTCCAGTGCCTTCATACCCTCATAGTGAAGAATTTATTCCTTATATCAAATCTTCCAGTTTAAAAGCTATTGCTGCATGTCCTATCACTACATGCCCTTGAGAAAAGTCCCACTTCTGCTTCCTTGCAGACACCCTTTAAGTACTGGAAAGCTCCACTAACATTTTTACTGTGATGCAGTCATTACTTAGTGATACCATGTCAGATGTTTTGTCTGTTATACCAACCTTCTGTTTTAACAAGTGATTCAGGCAACTTACTGAGATAAAATAAGTTTGATTTTGCTTGTTTTCAGTGACATCCTGCTGCTTAGCCTGTGTTTTATTTGCCTCTTCAGTTCCTTTATCCAGAGTATAGTAAAATAAGTGCTCTTGACTGCTCATGGAGTACTTCCTATTGCAGCTCTATGCTAAAATAGTAAATTCTACGGTTAAACTTTTCCAAGTAAATTAGATTGGATCACTGAATTTGAAGAACATTTCTTCTGCTTGCTCACTTATTTTAGGTAAATCCACTGCTTGAAGCTTTTGGCAATGCCCAGACTGTGATGAATGACAACAGCAGCCGCTTTGGAAAGTACTTACAGCTGCGTTTCCAGAAGAATACAGGTGAAGTCCAGGGAAGCAACTAGTCTGGGAGATGGGGATTGAATCAAGTATCCAGAATTTTTGATGACTGACTGTCTCTGGGATGTGTATGGAATGAAGTAACATCTTACGGCAACCACATCCTGGGCCTGGACAGCATTGAGTACTGGAAGGATATTGTGATAACAGTGCAGTGCAGGTATCAGTAATATTCTGGTGCCAGAAGCCTCAATTGCTGATAAGAGGAGATGAGTAGACATCTCCTAAGATGATAGGAAGCATGGAGAAACCAATTTCCAGGATCATAAAATCATAGAATGGTTTAGGTCAGAAGAGACCTCAAAGATCATCCAGTTCCAACTCCCACTACAGGCAGGGACACCTCCCACTAGAACAGGTCACTCAAGGCCTCATCCAACCTGGCCTTGAACACCTCCAGGGAGGGAGCAGCCACAGCCTTCCTGGGCAACCTGTTACAGTGTCTCACCACCCTCACTGTGAACAACTTCCTCCTAACATTCCACTTAAATCTCCCCTCTGCCAGTTTAAACCCATTACTCCTTATCCTGTCATTACAAGACCTTGTGAATAGTCCCTCCCCAGCCCTCCTGTAGGCCCCCTTCAGATATTAGAAGGCTGCTATAAGGTCTTGAAGCCTTCTCTTCTCCAGGCTGAAAAGCTCCAACTCTCTCAGCCTGTGCTGCAGCCCTCTGATCATCTTTGTGGCCCTCCTCTGGACTCTCTCCAACAGTTCCATGTCCTTCTTGTGCTGGGGGCTCCAGAACTGCACACAGTGCTCCAGGTGGGGTCTGACAAGAGCAGAGTAGAGGGGGAGAATCACCTCTCTTGCCCTGCTGGTAACGGTGGACAGCCTAGAGAATATTGCATGCAAGAAAGTTGCTTTAAAAAACTCCATAGCCTGTCACCAAAAGTTCAGTGAAGCTCAGCCTCATGTCCCCTTCATGAAGCTTCATGTCCCTGTCACCTTCTTATGTGCAGTGCAAGGTGCAAAGCTGAGTGAATACCTCCTAGAAAAGTCAAGAGTAGTACAACAAGATACTGGGGAGAGGAATTTCCATATATTCTACTACATGTTTGCTGGGCTTTCTTCAGAGGAAAAGGAGATGTATGGGCTCTTGGATCCTTCACTTTACAGGTAAAGATAAATCTTAGTTTATTCTTCATGATGGGGGGTGAAGGACAGAGGAGCATGATGGAGCCTATGCCCTGTGGCTCTCCTGTGATGTGTGGAACAGGTAAATAAATGAATGGAAGGTGGAATGGGATCTGAATGGAGCTACATGAAGAAATCTTGTGGGCGGTTATGGAAGATGGGAAGTCTGAAGTCTCTTCTTTGCAGAACTGCCTTGGAAGATTATCCCTTTCATATCTCCACTGCTTCTATCTGCTTTGTTGCTTTGGGCTAGGACTGATTTGATGTGCTGGTTGTGTGATGGTTTTATATGGGATATGCACTTTCTCAGGTACATAAGTGGACGATACGGTACACAGGAGGTAGCACAGCGCTGGAAGCACAAATACCAAGAGGTGTGCAATGCCCTTGACATGGTGGGCTTCCAAGAACAGGTCAGTTCTGGAGTCAGTTTCCATCCCTGCTTCCAGCAGGCACCAAGTTTCTTTCCGGCTCCTGTCTGGGGCTTAGTCCTCCTTCTCTCCTCTGGATTTTCCACGTTGCTTCCAAACCACCTGAGTCTGTCACAGTTTGTGTCAAGCTTCTTCCCACAGGCCATTCCTTTACCTTTCCAACTTCTGGGACTTTTGTGTTACATGTTACATGCTGAGAGGTTTTCAGTATCCTTTCTTTTGTGTTTTAGGAGCAAGTGGACTTGCAGGTTATCTTGGCTGGTGTGTTGTCTCTAGGCAATGTGACCTTTGTCCCTGAGGAAAGCAATGGATCTGTAAAAGTGAGTGAAGCCTCCCAGGGATGGCTGAAAGCTGCAGCGGTGAGTCACAAGAAGAGCTAAAAGAAACATTACAGATATGATGTCAGTTCCCACCAGTAGTGTGACTGCAGGAGCTACTCCTCCCAGAGATGGCAGGAGATGTTTCTACCTCAGAGTGTGAAGGCTTTTGAAGGACTAGGAGATTTCTCCAGAAATGGACAGTACAACTACATGGTTGCGTGTGGGTTTGCTGCTATTCACTCCCAAAAAGACACTTCCCAAATTCTATTTCTAATGTGACTAGAGTTGGTGTCTTGCATGTGACCATATCACACATGCCTTGTTGATTTTGTACATTGCAAGCTTTTTAAGATTAAATGGTTTATGTTATTACGTGATGATAACACTGGGCAACAGCATTGATCTGCTCGAGAGTAGGAAGGCTCTGCAGGATATGTACAGGCTGTGTCTATGAGCTGAGGCCAGCTGTATCAGATTCAACAAGGTCAAGTGCTGGTGTCTGCAGCTGGGTCACAGCAACCCCATGCAGTGCTACAGGCTTGGGGCAGAGTGCCCAAAAAGCTGCCTGGCAGAAAAGGACCTGGGAGTGTTGGTTGACAGCTGCTGAACATGAACCAGCAGTGTGCTCAGGTGGCCAAGAAGGCCAGCAGCATCCTGGCTGGTATTGGGAAAAGCGTGGCCAGTAAGAATAGGAAAGTGATTGTGCCCTGGTGCTTTACAGTGGTGAGGCTGTACCTCGAATACTATGTTCAGTTTTGGACACCTCACTACAGGATGGACATTGAGGTGTTGGAGTGTGTCCAGAGAACGGCAACGAAGCTGGTGAAGGGCTTGGAGAAGAAGTCTTGTGAGAAGTGGCTAAAGGAATGGACTTGTTTAGTCTGGAGAAAAGGAGGCCTGGGAGACTTTCTTGCTCTGTCCAACTACCTGAAAGTAGGTTGTAGAGAGGTGGATTTTGATCTGCTCTCTCAAGGAGCAAGTGATGGGAGAAAAGGAAATAGGCTCAGGTTGCACATGGAGAGGTTTAGATTGGACATTAGGAAAAATTCCTTCACTGAAAGGGTTGTTAAGCCCTGGAACAGCCTGTCTAGGGAAGCAGTAAAGTCACCATCCCTGGAGGTATTTAAAAGATATGGGGCTTAGAGACATGATTTAGTGGTGGACTTGGCACTGTTAACAGCTGAACTCAATGATCTTTAAAATCGTTTCAAACCTGAATGATCCTATGATTTCAACTGTGATGATTCCTTGGAGGGATTCAGATGTGCAGTGTCTGAACAGTATTTCTTTGTTTTCAACATATCTTCTGTGTTGCATATGACCATAACTGCTAGCAATTTTTTTTGGTTGTCCAAAATTATGCTTTATACTGTTTCACATGAAATTATCACAGATTAAGAACTATACATTTCCTAGGGATGAATACAGTATCCTGCTTTGTTAATCACAGAGAGAATCATAGAATCATAGAATGGTTTAGGTTGGAAGGGACCTCAAAGATCATCCAGTTCCAACCCCCTGCCATGGGCAGGGACACCTCCCACTAGATCAGGTCGCTTGAGACCTCATCCAACATGGCCTTGAACATCTGCAGGCAAGGAGCAGCCACAACCTCCCTGGGCAACCCGTTGCAGTGCATCGCCACCCTCACTGTGAAGAACTTCCTTCTAACATCCCGTTCAAATCTCCCCTCCGCCAATTTGAACCCATTCCCC
>VWZI01000960.1:50181-73215 GCA_013396835.1 Psilopogon haemacephalus | reverse complement strand
GTAGTTGTAGACAGCAATGAGGTACCCCCTGAACCTCCTCCTCTCCAGGCTAAACAACCCCACCTCCCTCAGCCTCTCCTCATAAGGCTGTGCTCCAGGCCCCTCACCAGCTTCATCACCCTTCTCTAGACACATTTCAGTACCTCAACACCTCTCTTGAGTTGAGGGGATCAGAACTGGACACAGTACTCAAGATGTGGCTTGACCAGAGCCAAGTACATGGGAAGGATAACCTCCCTTGTCCTGCTGGCCACACTGTTCCAGATACAGACCAGGATGCCATTGGCCCTCCTGGGCACACAGCTGGCTCATGTTCAGCTCCTATCTACCAGCACCCCCTGGTCCCTTTCTGCCTGGCTACTCTCCAGCCACTCTGTCCCCAGCCTGTAGTGCTGTTTGTGGTTGTTGTGGCCAAAGTGTAGAAACTTACACTTAGCCTTGTTAAATCTCATCCCATTGGTCTCTGCCCACCTATCCCACCTGTCCAAGTCACTCTGCAGGGCCCTCCTACTCTCCAACATACTGTCACCTGCTCCTAACTTGATGTCATCTGCAAACTTACTGATGATGGACTCAGTCCCCTCATCCAGGTCATCAATAAAGATACTTAACAGGATAAGGCCCAGCACTGATCCCTGGGGCACACCACTAGTGACTGGTTGCCAACTGGCCATGCATAAACAAATATATGCACTTTGCTTACCACTGCAAAGCAGAACAAGTCTGGGCAAATTCTGAACGCTCAGACAGGTGTCTCCAAGCCTTTTGCCATCTCTTCCACACTCTGCTGTCCCCTCCCAGCAGAGGGAAGGGGTGAGCAGGAGATCATGCCTAGGCAATCCAGGACATGTATGAAGCCTATATTGGCCTTCCATGACAACACGACTTACCCTTCATGAACCCATGGTGACTGTGCCTAGTCATCTGCCCTGCACATGCTGCATAATGGCACTCAAGATGACCTCTCTGGGTGCTTCTTCCAGCCCTTTTTGTAGATGGGCATCACATTTACCAATCTCCAGTCATCTGAGACCTTCCCAGTTAGGACTGCTGCTAAAAGAGGGAAAGTGACTTGGTGAGCACTTCTGCAAGCTGTCTCAGTACCCCTTGGTGTATGCCACTCACAGACTTCTGTATGTGTGAGTGGTGCAGCAGGTCCCTAACTATCTTCTGTTGGACCATAGGGTCTTCATTCTGCTCCCCAGCCAACAACTGAGGCAAAAAAGGTGTTGAGTACCTCAGTCTTTCCTCATCCTTGACCACTTTGTTCCTCCTTGCATCTAAAAAAGGATAGAGATTCTCCTTGGTCATCCTTTTATTGCTAATACGTTTGTGGAAGCATTTCCTTTTCTCATTAGTGTTAATCTTCTCTGCTGTGGAAGGGCAAGGATTGAAGAAGCATAAGGGTCAAGCAGCAAGCAAAGTTGTCAGAGCAAGGACACTTTATGAGAAGCATTCCTGCTTCATGCACTAACATTAGCAAGTGACAGGCTTACAGATGAACATGCAGAACAGCAATTCAGAGTGGCAAGTAAGATGTTCAGAGTTGTCTGGTGAAGTCTGCTGGGTGCTCCAACCTCTTTTTTCTCTGTTTCAGCACATTTTCCAGCTTGAGCAGGCTGCCTATAAGGAAGAAGAGCTACCATGGGAGACTATCCCTTTCAACAATAATGAACCAGTTTTGGTGAGTGAGGCTGACAGGAGAGAATTACTCCATCTGACCAAGAGAGGGAGTCTTGCTCTTGATATCATTAGGAGGAGATAGAAGTGGAAAGAACCTCAGGCTCTTCAAAGGGTGGTGAAAGTGTGTGGATGCCCTCTAATACTTTAGATTAATCTGTATCCTGTGTCCTTTCCCTGCAGAATCTGCTTCTGGCCAAGCCACTTGGGCTTCTGTCCCTTCTAGATGAGCAAAGTGCTTTCCCTCAGGTATGTATGAGATGAAAGGCAAAGAAAAGTAGTGTGGGGAAATGTAGCAATAAATATCTGGGCTGCAGAGTGAGCTTTTACATTGGAAGGTGACATTAAAGAGCAGGATGAACAAAAGTCCACATGTATGACTGATGAGACAAGACAGCCAAATCAGGGACACTCTAATGGTATTGGCATCCCCATGGATAGTCAGTACAGCATAAACTGCTGCATAGCCAAGGCCTCTTCCAGTGCTTTTGTTTGCTTCCATGGGCCATGATCAGGTCTCTGTTGCAGCCTTATTGTTTGATTATGAAATCTTCTTTCTTACAGGCAACTGATAAGACATTTGTGGATAAACTAAACAGCAGCTTCAAGGGTAATTTATACTTCCAGCCAGGACGAGGACATGTTTTGGGCTTCAGCATCGTTCACTATGCTGGGAAAGTATGTAACTGTTTGCAGGAAGAGTACTGTTTTAATACATGTAATAAGGGGAAATGTGTTGCTTGATGAATAATTTTGATGCTCAGGAGTATGCAATCCAATAACAGAAGTGATGTGTTTCCAGGAAAGTTACCTTCTCAATTTCCTGGGATTTCTGTAGAAGGTACAAGAAGAGAGGACCCCTGAGGAAAGTGGGGCTACCTCTGGGAAGCACTGGGTGTTGGCAGAGTCTGCTCTGGCTGCCATTATACTATTGGACCTCTACAGTGGATTAAGAACTTCCCCTCTTCCACTGTTGAAATTTACCAGACCAGTTCAGACGGCTTTGAAGTAAGATGAAGCTATATTTACAGCAAAGCTAAATTTACAAGCATGTATATACACTATATATTTACAAGTATTTACAACTATATACAAATTGGAAATAATACAGAAATTTAAGCTTTCTCCTGAACAAGGAAACTGTCCAGAAGGGCCTCAGAGCTACCCTCTCTTTCTCCCTTTACTTTCCAAGGAAGACAAACAAAACAATTAGCAAAGCTTATGTTGTTTTCTGTTAGCCAAGATTAATGAAAAGCTATTAGAGCAGGTTTAAGAGGAAGTGAATAGATCCAGGGACACAGACCAGACTGGGTGAGGTTATTTACATTTTGGCTTTTCATCTCTCTCAACGAAACAATGAATGATATAGACTTCATCATTATTTTCTTTTCACTACCAATTATCTAATTTCTCTCATTAAAATATTCCCAATTAGCCTCAAACCAGCACAACCTCTAGTCTTAAAGTCCCCTGTATCCTCCATGCCACACTGGTCTAACGGCTTTGCCTTTACCTGCAGGTTTTTAAAGCACAGCAGTCACTGTTTTATTGCAAGCACTGAGGAACACAGTGAGAGCAGACAGGTGATTTTTGGCCCAAGTGTGTTGAATTGGTTGGATATGATTTTTTGGAGGAGAAGTGAGCATTGGCAATTCCTGTTGCTGTGATACACAGTTCAAAATCTGATCTCACCATTGTTTGACTAAATTTTCACTTGTGACATTCTTTGTTACAAAAATTAACACCTAAAATGGAAAGAAACTCTGGGCTAGAGATGAGAAAGGGAGCAAGAGAAGCAAAGGAATGCATAACAACAGGATGGAAGCCTATTCAAGGGCAGAGGAGGAAGTAAGGAAAAGAGTGAAGCATAAAACCAAATGCAAATGAAACTTCATAGTCAAGGAAAGGAGAAGAAGAAAAGGTGGATATCTCAGCATTGTGCTTCATTCCTGTGGTTCTGATGTCTCAGTGCCAGTTCTGTTCCTCAGGAACTACATCTAAATCTAGTCCATATGCACCTATGGAATTCATGTGCAGGCCTGTGTAGAGAACTCACAAGTAGGAAAGTGTACACTGAGTTTAACAGTTGCTGCTGGCAGGCTGTGAAGGTGGCTTTCACAGCAAGCATGTTGGCCATAATGACCTGCTGCCCTTTTCCCTAGGTGCAGTATACTGCTGGAGGCTTTCTAGAGAAGAACAGGGACACCTTGCCAGCCAGCATCCGTGGGCTCTTCATCAACAGCATCACACCTTTGCTCAGTGTGCTGTTCACAGGCAAGTCCTTCAGCTGTGATATAGGGTATCCTGCAGGAATCAAGGCTTCACCTTGGCAAAGGTTAAGTGTGGGGACAAGGCTCATGTGTTATGAATGTGTTTCACAGCTGGCAGCCTCAGGGAGACTATGGGAAGGCTGCAGCCTGGAGTGAGGTTGCTGGTGTATACTGAGTTGTCAGAGCTGATCATTCCCACCTGGAAGCAAGGCAGGTTGCATCATCTTCCAGAGGATTACCCACTGCTCAGATGTCCATCAGATCCCATACTCTCCACTGGCCCTTTGCATGTGATGTGTTCTTTTCTGGAAATGAAGCTGGACAAGGTCATAGCTTCTAGCTGTTTAGAATGAAAATAAAGCACTGTAAAGCCACAAACAATGAGTGTAGCAATTATATTTTTCAAATATTTTGTTTTTCTCTCCTACCACTGTACTTCATTTTCCCAGTTATTGGTTATCCTCAGAGATTTCCAAGGCTTTTCTGAAAGTAAACATTTAAAGAATGGTCAGGTTGCTGCATCCTTGGAATTTGTCTGACTGAACACAGGCTTCTGGCACAGGATTTTTCTTATTGTATTTTTTGTTTTCCTGTCGTCTTCAGTCCATGCCACTTTCTGCAACTTACAAGTAACTGGTTAATTTAGTTTCTATTATTTGTTGTGCTCAGGAGTATCTTCACTCATTACTCCTTCCACACAGTTACTGAAGATAGTTAGTCTAGCCCCAGCTGTTTGAAAGTTCATAAACAGGAGAGAGAAGCTGTTCTCAGCTTGGTTGTCCTGGGCAGCTACTTCTAGGTGGCCTTGCAGAGTAAGCAGTTTGGCCCAGATGACCTCCAGGAGCTGTGAAGCATTCTGTAGTTCACATGAGACCATTGCATCAAAGGTATGCAAGGCAGTCATTAGATCCTTCAGTAAATTCAACTTCATTACCTTCTATATTTTCTGTTTTAGGTGAGCTCCCCATTTCCTATCTGTATTTTTTTTTTTCCTGCATTGTTAGATGCTCCTTGATGATCAGAGGGCTGGAGTACCTCTGCTGTCAAGAAAGGCTGAAAGAATTGGGGCTGTTCAGCCTGGGGAAGAGAATCTTCTGGGGAGACCTTATAGCCACATTTCATATCTGAAAGGGACCTACAGGAAGGCTGAGGAAGAACTGTTTGGAAGGGTTTGTAGCCATAGGATGAGGAGCAGTGGTTTTAAACCAGAGCAGGGCAGATTTACACAGGATATAGGAGGAATTTCTTTACAATGAGAGTAGTAAAATTCTGGAACAGGTTGCCCAGGGATGTGGTTGAGGCTCCATCCCTGTAGATACTCAAGATCAGACTCGCTGTGGCCCTGGGCAGCCAGATCTAGTTGGAGGTGTCCCTGCTTACTGCAAGAGAGTTAGACAAGTTGACATTTGAGGGTCCTTTCTAATCCAATGCAATCTGTGAATATTTCTTTTGAAGGGTGTTTAGGGCTTTCTGTAACTGGTTTGTCTTGTCTTGACAGCAGGAAATAATATTGCCTGCATTGTATGATTCATATATTTGCATTTTCTTCTCCCTTTCTTTATCTCTTTCTTTGTATTTCCACATGCTAAAACCTAAAGCCCTGTTTGTGCTTCAGCTTTTGTAGGGACACTTGTGTGTAAAGTGAGGTTTGGCTGTTCAGACGTTGTTGATTGCATAAAGGTACAAAATTAACTTCTCTGTTCTTCCAGCCACTGTCTCCAGGACAGGAACACTGATGCCTCATGTGAAAGCCAAGGTATTGCACTTCAGGTCCACACAGCAATTGATAAATGATAGCATAGTTATTATCTGAGAGGCTGTCCAAAAATGGGGACAGAAATTGCTTGAAAATGATAATAACCCATTGGCAGGAATTTTCCTTTGTTTTTTATTGGGTTTTCTGCTTGCTTGTGCTGGTAGGTTTAGCTTGCCTTCCCTCCCCTGAAATCCATTTTCTCTCTTTTGCCAGAGCACATCTGCTGGGTCTGAACTTGTGTTTTGGTCTGGTTTCAGGTCATACCAAGAGCAAATGACAAGTTCAACAGCACACGGAAACAGTCTGCTGGAGCTCAGTTCCGGGTAAGGTATTGCTGCCCTGCAGTGCCCTTTGAGACAACCCCAATGGTATTTTATCGAGAGTTTGCAAGCTGCTAAGCATAGTTAAAGCATCCAGATGTAGACGTGGGGTTTTCTGGGTGTGAAGCACAGGCAATCATGATGGGAGCAAACCAGTTGTTAGAAAAGCCTTGGAAGTTACTGCGGGGTGGACAAATAGTTCTTGCTGCAGGATATTGCACCCTGGGCTCTTGACAGTGCTTTAGCATGCTAAAATGTCAGCCTTTGTCTGCCCTCACCAGCATTCTTTGATGGTGCTCATGGAGAGGATGTATTCTGCTAACCCACACTTCGTGCGCTGTATAAAGCCCAACAGCAAGAAGGAGCCAGATGTGGTGGACAGCCAGCTGATACTACAGCAGGTGAGGCAAAGCAATGTTCTTTACAAGCACTTTTGCCATGTCTCTGTTGGGAGAGCAGAAGGTTGTGAAGATAGTTGAGTGTTCCTTTGCAGAACAAAAAGTAGGCATGCTTTTTGTTCGTGTAAAGGTCCTGGGTACTTGGTGGTTTTTTGTGACACAGGCTGCTAGATCCAGGCTTTGCAATATTAGTTCTCTCCACTTCTTCTGCATTGATGCGATGAGATCTGGCTGTCAGGCACTGGGATTCATCTTTGCATCTCTTGGATGAGGACTGGCACAGACAGTGCTCCAGAAAAATATGAAGCTTCCTGGGGGAGACTGTTCTCATCCAGCAGCCAGGGCAGCTATGAATAGGAGCCAAGATGGGATTGCTTTGACAGGAGCTGATATGTGCTGATATGACTGTCTTTGGATTTTGTATCAAGTCTGAAATCGAGACATGTTAAAGAATGTTGGAAATGATTAGACGAGTTCAGAAAGCCCTGTGTCCTGTTTCATGTATGTAGGAAAGGATAGGAACTTTAATTCGTGCCTCAGAGTACTTCTGTGTCTAGATCTGGAAGTAGGAAGCCATCCTCTAAGGGACAGAGGCAAAGCAGTACCCATGGCTGGAAGGTGAAGTTATTTCAGTCATTGGTTTCTGTGGTCTCCAACTTGTAACCAAGAGTGGTTAATCCGTAAGAGTTAACAGGATATGGCAAATTCAGTCTTTAACCAAGGACTCGTTTTTTCTCAGAAAGAATTTGTTTTATTTTGAACTAGAGAAGTGAAGACATTTGTGGCTGCAGAGGAATAAATTAATGTCCTAAGAGCCTGTTTCTGTTTGTTTCTCTGATCCTCTTTGTTGTGCTGTTTCAGCTCCGGTATAATGGCCTGCTGGAGACAATCCGCATTCGAAGAGATGGTTTCTCCTGGAGACCCTCATTTGAGGAATTTGTTGAAAGGTTTGTTAAAACCTCTTGAGTGTTGCTTGTTAGATATTTTTAGGGAAGTGACCCTGGCAACCAGATGCAGGCAAGGAGTGGAACATCCTCTTTAAAGTTCACGTGCCTGAGATCGTGAGTTTGTTTGCTGTGGGAGGTTGAGTGGGAAAGGCAATGATTTATTGTTGTTTCCTGTGAAGGTGGCATGGATCAGCTGAGGACATCACTTTGGATTTTTGGTTGGTTGGTTTGGTGGGGGCAGGGGAGTGCAGGGGTAGGGAATTATTGGGTTTTTTAATGTGTGTTGTTGTCTGTTTGATTTTGTTTTTCATAGACTTTTTTGCTTGCTTCTTTTTCACAGATATGGAATTATTCTATTTAAACCAAATGTTTCCCCCACAAAAGAAAGGTAAGAACTCTTCCTTTGTTGTATGCAATCCACTTTGCTCTCTTTGAGCAGCATTTGCAAACTGAGCAAAAGGAACACAGTGAGGATGTGTTTTTGTGGTGATGGGAAACACAGATCCCTAGGCAAAGGCAGTGTTTGAAAAGCATTAGGTACAATAGTGAGGAGGATCTTTCTTGAATTGCCATGTAGCAATTCAGTTGGTATAAAGCCATGCTGTAGTGTGGAGTGAGAACTGGCTGATATGCTCAGTTTAGGGAGTCACATTTAATGGTCAAGACTGTGGGATGTCCACTGAACTCAGTATGGCAGGCCAGTGCTATTCCAGGATTTTTCCTGATGGCATCATGGGAGAAGAAGATAAAGACAGTGCTGAGCAAGCAGCCACCACTGGATGTCTCCCAGGCTAGAGAAGATGTTTCTGATGCCAGGTTTGTGGGGTTTTTTCGTACATGTCTAAGATACTCCCAGCACATCCAAAACTCAACTGTGCCTTACATAGGTAAACATCCCTATGTCTGTCCAGTCCATATCTAGGGCAGCAACCCCACACCTCTCTTCTTTTCCCAGTTCCTCCTTCCTGCCATGGTCAGCTGTGACTTAAGTGAGAGTGAAGCATGTAAAGCAGCCAGTTGGTGTGCCTTTTTTCCCTTTTTTTTTTTTTTGAATTTCCTTCTGTCTTTTCCAGAAGATTACAGTCCTTTTCTTAAAGTTCTCACCTTCCCAGAGCGTCTGTGAGGTTACTGATGATACTGAATTAATGAGAATTGTCAACTAATGAGAAAAGTCAAGAATCTCCTGGATAAGAGAAAGATGATGGTAGACAGGCAGTGTGGTGTGTTTTCAGGCACAGAAAGAAAAAAAATTCGTAGGATGCTTTTGAGAAAATAATACCTTGGGTATAGATTTTGGCATAATGGAGGCTGACTGAGATAGAAGGAAAACCAATTCTGCTTTGCTGTATGAGATATTGGCCAAAAAAAAGCAGTATGGTTTCACAGCCTGGATTTGCAGGCAGAAGGGAGAAGCTATCTGTATGGTGCAGCTAGAGTATTACTTTCAGTTCCAGGTGTTGATAAACTTCTCCGAGCAACCCAAGTTTTATCACTAAAGTCGACAAAACAAAACAGGAGTCGGGAGACAGAAGTCTTGCTCTGCCGACCTTGCTCTGGAGCAATTCGTGTGCTCCAGAGGCCTTGGAAATTAAATGAGGAAAAAAAAAAAAAGAAAAGGCAGTTCTGAGAATAAAATGGGCTCTGCAGTACTGCCTCCCACGGGTCTGGAGGAAATCTGCCTCTGGGAGCCCCTTGCCTGATGTTTCCAAATGTGATCCTAGCTGTACCTCAAGGAGCAGTACAGACTGACAGCTGGTTACTGACTGTGACAGTGGACAGAGAATGTAATGCAGAATAGTTGAGACACTTTTCCCCCCTATATGCAGCTAAAACCACTGGCTGAGTGGTGTTTGCTTTGGGAAAAAAAATTACTTACTTTGCTTTTTCCTCTCTTTCAGCTGCTTGGAGATACTGCAAAGTGCAGAGCTGACAGGCTGGATATGTGGGTAGGTGTGGATCACTGTTGCTGGGAGTGGGTGACGTGAACTGTAGGGACTGTATACACGCAAACTGTTTTCTTGTTCCCGTCAGGGAGAACTTTGTGTAGGAAAGGCCCCTCCAAAGAATGATGGATGCAAGCTTACACAAACAGTGTTTCACACCGTTTCTTTCTCTCCCCATCTTCACAGAAAAACACGACTTTTCTTTAAATACTGGCACCAAGAAGAGCTGGCAAAGTATGTGGGGCGGTTGGAAAGAGCAGCAGCTGTCATACAGAAAGGTAAGCAGGAGACGCACTCAACTGATCTCAGACCAGGGCAAAGTCCCTGCTCCACTGTTGCACCTTTGCAGATGACAGAAATGCAGGCCAGGCACCATCTCCATGTGGAATCCAAGTGCTTATTCTGCTCAGTGCTTATCCTCAGAGCCTTGATTGTGAGTTCTGGAAAGTGAAAGCATGTGTGCACAGGAGATCTGGGCTAAGAAGGGCAAGCATTTGATTCCTCTGCATCTAAGACCTGGCTAACTGTCCTCTGGAGTAAGGGCTTGTTTGAGTCATATTGATCTGAGGAGAGGGAAAAGATGAGTGAAGCAGAACTCTTTCCTTCCTTCAGAGACAGTCAGAAGAGGATGAAGTTTTGTTACGATGTGTTTTGATTTGTTTTGGTTTTCTCCTTTCCTTTCCATGTGGCTTCTTCTCTGGCAGCCTGTTTCTCCAGAGCAGTCACTGTCATGGTTTGGAACCTCCTTCTGCACAGGGTCCATGTGGTTCTCTTCTGTATGAGTTGTTGTACTGTTGAAGCATCAGAACAGATTCCAGTATGACAAACATCAGACTGTCACATGCTGTGCCTGGTTCATATCCATGAGGAAGTGGGAGACGAGAGAGTGTGGGTTTCAGTTTCATGTGCTTCAGTGGAGTAGGCAGAATAATGCAATGCCTGTAATGCTGCTGAAGAGCCTTGTGTTTTCCGGTGGGCTAGCACCAAGGAAATCCCATCTCCTTTGTGGTGTCTGAAGGGTGCCAGTGAGACTCTTTGTGACACTTGCTTTTCAGGCAGTCCTAAAACTGGGGTGCAGTTAATTTTCTTCCTAGTAGCTCGTAGAGTGCTGCATTTTGGATATATTGTGAGAATAAAGCCAATGACACGCTGGTGTTTTAGTTGTTGATGGGTAGTAGTTAAAGCACTTCTCAGCTTCTCATGGTGAGCAGGTGCACAAGAAGCTGGGGGGAACCAAGGCCAAGACAGATGACCTGAACTGCATACCATAGATCATCCTGCTCAGTGTTTAAACTGGGGGGGCTTTGGACAGGGGGCTGGATCACTGGCATCGATCAGCAAGTGATGAGCAATTGTGTTGTGCATTACTTTACTTTTTTCTGGGTTTTATTTCTATTAGATTCCTTTACAATTATTATTGTTATTGTTCGTATTGGTTTGAGGTGTGGGTTTTGGTTTTGGGGGTTTTTTTTTAGTTACTTATTAATTTGTTCTTAACCCATAAATTTTATCTCCTTTTCAGTTCTCTTCCTCGTCCTACTGGGTAGTGCAGGGAAGAGTGAGTGCATAGCTGTATGGTGCCACAACAGATATTCAGTGCCTTGGCATTAGAGATGAGAATTTAGATCTGTAATTATTATTATTTGTTTTTAAATCCATGATCTGAAAGCTTAGAGAGTAGAAGGCAGTTTTCGTGTGGTTTTGGCTGCCTGCTCAGAGCAGAATTTGCATTGATTTTTTCTTAATGCAATTGGAGTGTTGAGAGCTTTACAGTGGGTGAAGAAATATCAATAAGTATGCTTCCTTGAGAGACTGACAAAGGCATGAAAGCATTTTTTTTTTCCTAACTATGACTTTTCTCTGAACAGTTTTCAGGGGATTCAGATGCAGGAAAAAATACCTAAAGCTGATGGCTGAGCTGAGAGCTCAGGCACAGCATCTGCAGGAGGAAGCAGAGAAAGAAAGAAGCAAGCAGCTAGCAATGGAAGCAGAGGCACAGAGTGAGTTGCTCCCACTCCCACTGCCTTCCATATATGGCCACTCATGTGATGATCACCTTAAAGTGCTGTAAGCTCTGGATGGTGAAGACCTGCCCGCAGCTCTCCAGAGACTTCAGAGCTTCGTCAGTGCAGTGGGCAGGAACGTGCTGACATTTTTGCCATTTGAAAGCTTGGATTTTTCTGTGGGAAGTAGAAGCAGCACAGTGAAGGTCACTTGCCTGGCTGTGGTGGGAGGAATGCCAAGCTGTGCCTTGCTGACAGGCTCTGTGCAACAGAACCTGTCCCTAATCTGGGCCTGCAGGGAATGGGTCATGGACCTTGGATGCTCAATTTCATCTGCTTCTTTCTTCTTGTTGCAGAAAGGATCTCCCTTCCAGTCCCCATGCCACGAAAGAGACACCTTCACCCTCATACCTCTCCTTCCAGTAAGGAATTAAAGCCGCCAGTGCCACGGCCACGCAGCAAACTAACAGAGGTAGCAATATTGGCTCTGCTTGGGGTGCTTTAGCATGGTGCTTCCCTGCTCCTTCCTCTTGCTGTGTGCACGTATTCCGCATGTGGTCCCAGGAGAACATTGTCATTCTTGTAATGAGAAGTGAAAGCATCCTTTCCTACTGGGTTTAGTTAAAAAGCATGATCAGGACCTCCAAAGAGCTGAAAGCAGTGTTAGGTAGATCTTAAGAGACTCTGGAATAGAGTCTCTACCAAAGTGATCCATTCAGATGTCTGCAGATTTTCACCTTGCTTTCATGCCCACTTCCCTCCTTGTTTTCAGTCCACTCCTTTTGATAATTTCTTGGAGCCTTCTGCACCTTGCCCTGTTCTGAGGACAGAAGGGCAGCCTGGAGAAGAGGCAATAATGAGAAAACTGAAGAGAGGAGAAACTATTCGCTGGTTCAAAGAGACACAGGCCAAGAAGGTGGTGCAGGATGATGGAGCCTTTCCACGCTGGCTGCATGGGATGATCAGCCGGAGGTGAGTCTGCAGGACACAGTGGCTGGAGCTGGGGCTGTAGGAGGCAGGAGCAGGTTGTACTTGCCAGGATTTGCAAATGCGTTTTCCAGGATTGCAAAGTTAAGGAATGGGAATGACCTGCATACCCTATCACTTTTAGACTGTGAGCTTGTCTATGTTTAGCCTATACCTAAGGCTAAACTGCAGCAGTTCCTCTGTGTCACCCAGTGTCCCCCACCCAGCAGTGAAAGGGGATTGGGAAAGGGAGAGGAGAGGAGGCCCCACAGGTTGAAATGAAAAAGGATTTAGTAAGAGCCAAAGTAATACCAATGCCAGTGTTAAGTATAAAGTTATACTCAGCCTAGTAAACGTGCAGTGGTCACTGCAGGAAAGCACAAAGTCTTGGATATTTTCAGATTATCAGTGTGAACATTATCAGAGACATTACACAAAGAGAGCCTTGTGATAGGAGTCTGCTACAGGCTGCCTGATCAAAGCAGAGCCTGTTGAAGCCTTCTTACTCCAGCTAAGAATCATTGTGTCCACAGGCTCTCATCCTTTTGGGGGATTTTACCCATCCCAGTGTCTGTTGGAAAAGCAACACAGCCAGATGTAGGCAGTCCAGGAGGCAGATCTTTAAGGCTACAGTCTGTGTTCAGTGTGGAAAAGAGGAGGCTAAAGGGAGACCTAATAGTGGCCTTATAGCTGCCTTCCAGTACCTGAAGAGGGCTACAGGAAGGATAGAGGGAGACTGTTCACTAAGGCCTACAGTGATAGGACAAGGGGCAATAGCTTCAAGCTACAGAAGAGCAGATTTAGATTAGATGTTAGGAACATGTTGTTTACCGTAAGGGTGGTGGAACACTGGAACAGATTGCCTGGGGAAGTGGTTGGGTACCTTTCCCTGGAGATACACAACGTGAGGCTTGACAGGGCTCTGGGCAACCTGATCTAGTTGAGGATGCCCATGCTGAGTGCAGAGGGGGTTGGACTGGATGACCTTTGGAGGTCCCTTCCAACCCAGACCATTCCATGATTCTGTGATGTTAGCTTAGTAAAGAATATTACAATAGGTTACAACTCCCTGGTAGCTGAATTTTTCTGATTTGCTCTTTAAGAGATAATTAACAAGCCCTCCACATGCATGAATGCTTTTTTCTGTAAATCAAAAAATGCAGGAGAAGAGCTAGAACCTGGAAGACAAAAGTGTCTGAATTTGAATATAAGCTAACCATGAGCACTTCATAATGAAGGATATAGCAGATCCCTCCCGAATCATAGAATGGTTTGGATTGAAAGAGCCTTTAAAGATCATGTAGGTCCACCTTCAACTAAACCAGCTTGCTCACAGCCCGGTCCAACCTGGCTTTAAACAGCTCCAGGAAGGTGACATACACAGTTTCTCTGGGCAACCTGTTTCAGTGCCTCTCCACCCTATTCTCCCTAATATCCAGTGTAAGTCTACCCTTTCCCAGTTTAAACCCACTCTGTCTCATCCTATCACTACAAGCCCTTGTAAAAAAATCTCTCTCCTGCTTTCTTATAGGCCCCCTGCAGGTACTGGCACTGAAGATTACATACTTTTGAAGTAGTGCTTCCTGTGACTGGGTTTAAGTTTCCACATGCCAGTGTAAGCTCAGCCTCATGTGGCAGAGCAGCCAAAGCAGCCCTGAACTCCACTGGTGATTTGCAGTCACCTTTAGCCTGCAGCAGGCCATATGACAAGCACAAAGCAGTGCTTTGTTGGGCAGAGATTGGGAAAATCTCCTTCCAGCAGGAATTTTCTATAGTCAGAGTGGTGTAAGCCAAGCTGGTGTTTTTCCAAGGCACTAGGCTTACCTTGTACATAGGAAATGCATGTGTGCACAGCCTGCTCAACTCAACAATGTTAAGTCAGGTGTTCTGTGATACCTAGCTGTTGCTTTTGTATTCATCAGACCACTGGAATAGGTTTGGAGCAGCCCTGCATGGAAAAGCTAGGACTATTGTGCCTCCTTAGCCTGCTGATGCCTCCTTGCACCAGTAAGCTGGATACTGAGCGCAATTTTGGACCCCCACCACAAGAAGGATAAAAAGGAGGGCCATGAAGATGCTCAGAGGGCTGCAGCAGCTCTGCTATGAGGGCCTACAGGAGGGCTGGGGAGGGGCTATTGACAAGGTCTTGTAATGACAGGATGAGGAGTAATGAGTTTAAACTGGCAGAGGGGAGATCTAAATGGGATGTTAGGAGGAAGTTCTTTACAGTGAGGGTGGTGAGACACTGGAATGGGTTGCCCAGGGAGGTTGTGGCTGCTCCCTCCCCTGGAGGTGTTCAAGCCCAGGTTGGATGAGGCCTTGGGTGACCTGTTCACCTATGGCAGAGGGTTAGAACTGGATGATCTTTGAGATCCCTTCCAATCTAAACCATTCTATGACTAAACTTGTAGCTAGGAAATCATGAGTCAGAGTCTGGCCTGTGGACTGCCAGCACTGTCATGGAGCATCTGAGATGTGAAGGGAATACCTGCACAGAGGTAGCTGTTCATTCTTCACTGAGAAACTCTTTTCTCTTTACAGGGAAGCAGAAAACTTGCTGAAGGACAAGCCTTTGGGTTGCTTCCTTGTTCGGATCAGCCAGAGCCGGCCAGGTTACACCTTGACATACAAGTAGGTGATGAACCTTGCCAAGATTGCTCAAGGGAGACCTTGCTCTCTAAAACTACCTAAAAGGAGGTTGTAGCGAGGTGGGTGGTGGTCTATGCTCTTAAGTGACAAGTGATAGGACAAGAAGAAATGACCTCAAGCTGTGCTAGGGGAGCTTTAGATTGGACGCTAGTTAGAATTTCTTTACTGAAAGATTCGTTAAACATTGGAATAGGCTGCCCTGGGAAGTGGTGAGGTCTTTATCCCTCAAGGGACTTTTAAAGACATGTAGATGTGGCACTGAGAGCTATGGTTTAGTGGTGGAGTTGCCACATATGGCTGGAAGAGTTATTCTCTTCTGCAGAGGAGTCCAGTGAGGATAATATCCAACCTCTTCCACCGTGGATGCCTCAGATGGCTCAAGCAGCAGCCTCTATTGAAGAGTCTCTCTTGCCAGAAACTAGATTGGTTTGTGGGTGGCGTGCTGTGGCTTCCAAGGGTGCAGGTCCTGCTTGGGCCATGCTCTATGGCTGGGTGGGCAAACAAGACTGGAAGAACCATTGACTGAAGTAGTGGAGATGAGTCCAGAGGAGGACTTGGAGAGAGTCAGAGTGACAGAAGGGCATGGAGTTTTTACAGCCTCAATGCAAGGAGTAGGAGTTTTAATGAGGGCAATGGGCATGGCAGGCAGTACAGTCTGCTGGGATTTGAATCTGGCTGCCAGGGTTCTCCCATCACTGACTTAAGGGGGAATTACTGCTCTTCTAGCACCTACTGTGACGCTGTGTGACACTCCAGCATAGTGCATCTCCTGCATCTTTGGGATTTTGGTTGCTGATCACATGTGGCTTCATGAGACAGCAAGTGCAGAAAGCAGTGACTGGGTCTTGGAGAGATGTTACAGCCCCATGCCATGACTGTTTCTGTATGTCCATCTCCCCAGGGGTGAAGACCGCTGCAGGCACTACATGATTCAGATGCAGCCCAATGCACGCTACGTCATCCTGGGTGAGGACCGGGCTCACGCCTCGCTCACTGAACTGGTCAAGTACCACCAGACTGTGGGCATCAGGCCCTTCATGGAGATACTGACTGTTCCTTCTGAGCAGGTGAATGGACAAAGGGATAGGGCCAAGGCTGTACTCTCAGTGTGTAGTCACTGCAGCAGCATTTCTCGTGTTCCTGTTGGGGGAGTTCTGTTCTGGCCAAGTGACTTGGCCTTGTCTGTGTGCTCTGGGAAATGCTGCAAACTGGGCACTGTGGAGTCTTGGGGTTGGGGAAGGGTCCTGGTGGGTAGATCACATCTCACTTCCTCAGTCAGCAGTGGGAACAGCTGGGTATTGCTCTGTTGTGTTCTGTCTGCTGAATCCACTCTTCTGTCCTTTAGAAAAGTGAGAGTTTGGATTGCAAAGATCTGGAGTGCCTCTCACTGGATCCATCAGAAGCCAAGAGGGAGGCCCCTCCAGAGGAGCAGCCCTGCTCCTCCATGCCTTCCACCTGCAAACCTGCTGTGCAGTCAGGAGCAGTCAAGGCTCTCAAACACGTGTGGCTGAGGAGGAGCAAGAATTTGCAAAATGAGCAGAGCTTTAACAAAAACAATTCACAGACAAGCTCAGGCAAGAAGAGAGGCAGCCTGCAAGCCTTCCCTCGCCTCCACACTTCCATACGCCGGGCAATGCAGGAAATCCAACAGGTGAGCTGGGGCCTTGCCAGCCTTGTCACCCGTGACCACCCTGGAACATATGAGGCTGCCATACTCTAAAATCCACAAGTAGCACTTGTGACTCAGGATCTGGGAAACCAAGTTTTATTTGGTTGCCTTGGGTTCATTGGAAATGCCAGACTGGAGGGGGACCCTGGGAGAGGCTCACTGAGATGCCCAAAGAAGAGTTCACAGCAGAGGGAGTATGGTGTGGCCAGTGTCTCAGTCACTGCTCCTCTAATGTAGATCTCTACTTCTTACTTCAGCTCCCTTCTGCTCCCTTGAAGACCTCTGTACAGAGCTGCTGTCTACCTGCCAGTACTGATGATGCAGAGCCCCAGTGACACGGTAAGAGGAGACAGCACACAGGAGGGCAGACAGCAATTGCATGGAGGAGCATAGTGAGTCTTCCATTCCTGCACCACCTTGAGCATTTCTTGGCCACTAATAGTTCAGGAAAAATAAAAGGATGGTGGCTAGCTTGAATTTTTAGTACTGCAAAGAGGCCAGAAAAAATGGGGAAAGTCAGCCCAAGATTGGGTTACCAGCGACTGTTGTGCACAGTGTGCTTGCAGTACAATAACAGGGCTGCTGGAGGGAGCTCATGGTTTGTTTGAGGCCTTGGGCTGGAAGGATGAGAACGATCAGAAAGTCTCTGTGCATTGGCTTCGTGTTGTGAAGAGTCACATCTCAGAAGCAGGTGCTGGGCAGAGAGCCTTGGTGGGTAGCAAAAGTCATGAGCTGAAGGCAAGGGTGAGGATATAAGAAAAGACAGCAGCAGTCTAAAGTGAGGATTTTAAACAGTCTCACAGCAGCTAGAAATACAACTGTTTGCTGAGGCTTTACTAGGCTGGTAATAGGAGCATATAGAGAGGGCCAGTAAGGGCCTTCTGTTGCAACTGGCAATACACAATGTGTTACTTGTGTGAAGCATCTAGGGGATGTGGAGCTTCCCTGTGCAGCCAGTGGATAAATCCCTATCTCTATCAGTTACTGAAGGCAGGAGGAAGCAGCAGTGGTGTCGTTGTATACCTCTGGAAAAAGCCTGGAGGAGAAGGGTCAGAAGTCCCTGCTATTGGCCACAGGGCTTGCAGCCTTGCATTGGGAGGCTGACTTCCCTGTGTGGTTCTGCTCCCAAGAATTTGTCTTGGGGTGAAGCCTTATTAGTTGAGGCCTTTCTTGTCTTCTAGATTGCTGAGAAAATCCTCTCTGTGTATTACTGTATCCAGGAGATGTTCCTTGTGTCTGGGGTTAGGCAGCAGAAAAACATGTGGGATTTGCATAGATAACTGCAAATATGTTGTATGGGGATTGCTGAATGGAGCTCTGCTTTTAGATCCTCCACTGAGTGATATTTCTTGACTTCTTTGCAGGTCAAAGCTGCTGAGCCCTACCCTCTTCCAGTGCTGCTAAATGAACGTACAAAAACATACAGTGGCCTTTTTTTTTTTTTTTTTTTTTTCCCCTTTATTTTTTCTGCACCTACCAGACCTGGGCCTTTAGACAGGACTGTTGCAAAACTTTAACTTTCATCAGCACTCAGCCAGTCTGTGCTACCTGGGCCGGTCTCATCCTGGCAGCGGGGAGAGAAAGGGAACAGTCTGCACAGACCCACAGTGCCTGGCAGTCTGTGTCCATACTTCAGTGTTCCTGGGGATCCTTCACCTCACACTGCTAATAGTCACAAAGTGGGTAGCCCCCAACAACTTGTTCTCCTGCAGACACTTGCAGTAATTGTCTACCTCTGTTTTGTATATCTGCCACTCAGAGTGCTAAGGGGCACTGAGCTTGGGCAGTGGGGATTGAAACTGGTGTGTCTGTATAGAATGACTTAGTCTGGAAGGGACCTTAGAGATCATCTCCTCCAACCTTCCTGCCATGGTCAGGAACACCTGTCAACTAGATTCAGCTGCTCAAGGCCTCAGCCAACCTGACCTTGACCACCTACAGGGAGGAGGCATCCGCAATCTGGATTGGGCAACCCATACCAGAATCTGGTCACCCTTGTACTGCAGAACTAAGATCCAATCTAAACCTGCTATCCTTCAACTTAAAACCATTCCACTTTGTCCTATGGCTAGACACCCTTAGGAAAAGTCCTTCTCCAGCCTTCCTGTAGGTATTGGAGGGCAACTATAGGGTCTTCCCTGGATGCTTAATTAGGCTGAACAACCTCAGCTCCCTCAGCCTATCCTCACAGCAGAGATGCTTCCAGCACTTGGATCGTCTTTGTGGCCCTCCTCTAGGGACCACTGCCAAGTGCAGGAGCACTTGAACAAGAGCTGAGACAAGGGACAAGAGGAGGGTAGAGGAGGGTTCTGCCCTTGGTATCAGTGTGCTGGCACACTGTTTCTCAGTCCTTAGCCAGTGCTCGAGTCAGAGTATCATTGCTGGAATCTTATTTTTCATCCTATTTGGAATCACTACAAGTCAGGGCTGGACAAAGGTGTTACTTTGTACTGAGGGTGGAGGGCTTGCAACATACAAGACCATGCTACTCATTAAGTATTTTCTGCCTTTTGAAATAAATCTATTTTCATTGAAACGCTTCGTATAAGGAGAGACTCAGTGTTTTCTGTTTCTGGTATCTGCAGTGAGTGCAGCCAGAGGCTGCAAACGAATGACAGCAGCTACTGCCTTTGAGGGTGGGTAACAGTGACTTACTGGAGAAACTAAAGGCTTGTGGACCCTAGTGTACAACTGCCCCCTGTAACAGTGCTATTCTGCCATACCAACTTTGTCTCCTCAGGTATACCTCGAGGATGACTTCCTTGTGGCCAAGCTTCCCCTGGCTTAGTGCCTCTATGGCCAATCCCCCTGCACCAGAGGGTAGCCATGCACACCCCCCACACTTCACCCATCCCTGGGAGAGACAGGACTGTGGCCGTGTCCAGGTTGCACAGGGTAGGGCAGTGGCCAGAGAGGCATCATGTGGTATAGGGTGCTTGAAGCTGCCTCTAAGCCTTTAACTCAGGGGCTATTTCTTTACCCTCCCCCATGGTGGTGCTGAGCTGCACCGGATCACAGGACAGTTCTGCTGAGGACTAGAGTGAGAGGTGGTGTTTGTTTCAGCCTGATGTTCTGGCTCTCCCCAGCACTGCCTTGCAGCACTAATACACCACCTCACTTCCTTGTGCTGGGTTTTGGCAGCTGTTTTGGCACTGTTCAGGACAGAACCAGTTTAGGCAGTCAAAGGCTGCTGTTTGCAGAGTATTCCTGGCCAAGCCTAGAAGCATTTTGTTGGGCAGCTTTCGCCTGTGTGCCAGTGTTCTCCTTGGCTTCTTCCAGTGCTGGACAGCTGGAAAGTCTGCCTTCTGGGTAGCACATAGAACCACTTTATGGCCAAAACATTTCAAAGAGCTCACTAATGCACCAAAATGAGGTATATAAGGGAAAGACATTTCAGTAACAGCTGCTCTGTAGCTCTTTCTGTGTGTGTGTGTGCCATGGAGCATGGTGTAAGCCCAAGGCTAAGATCCAACTGCAAGACACTGTTCACACCTGCACTCTGACAGCAATAATGTTTGGACCAAGAAGGGTGGAGAAGAGTTCTCCAGCAGCTGCCCCCCGCTCCCACCGTTACCTTCAGGTTACTGCTGCAGGCACAGATCACAAGTGACACTGAGGAGAAAAGCACTAAGGGAGGGGCAGAACACTCCTAGCACACCAAGCAGTCTTCCCAAAGCCAAAGCAGATAAATCTTTTGCCTCTGATTTGTTGGGTAGGAAGTAAAGTTGTCATGTGGGCAGTGAGGAACCTGGCACAAACCTGGGCAGCAAGCCTGGGCAAGCAGATCAGGTTTCATCCGTGTCTGCTACTTCTGGTTTTTCTGTGTCATGGCAAGTGGAAATGAAGGGAGCTGAAGGATGAGAAGCTTCTAGGCTGAGAAGGTTACACAGCACTGGAGGCACTAATACAATTTCTGCAAGGCTCTGGTGTGCATTAGCAAACACTCAGCACTCTGCCTACATGCAAGGTCATCTAGCCAAGCTTCTGGAGAGCAGTCCAGCTAGCATTGGGCTGTTGAGGAAGATGTTCCAGTAATGGGGAAAAGCTGAGAGAAAGGCTGGGAGCACAACAGGCTGATGAAGAATAAAATGCAGATTTAATGGTGTGGTCTTTGCCTGCACGCTTCCAGCTTGTGGCGGGAGTCAGGCACTGGACCTTCAGCTCTGTGTGACAGTATGCGTTATGCTAAGGATTTCTTTCATCTTCTCCCTAGAAATGATTTATATTGAAGAGGAATAGCTTCACAGGCAGCCCTGCCTCATTTCCTCCGGCAGCAGCTTGCCTCGTGGCTCTCAGAAAGTGAAGTCTTAGAAAAGGCAAAGTGTGCAAGCCGAAGTGGGAAAGCCATTCGTGTTGTATCATGTTACAGTTCATCTGGCATGTGATGAACAGAATGGGATGTTCTCACACCAAAGGCACATACCAGGCTCTATCAGGCTCTGCAAGCAGGGGCAGCACCCAGAAGAGGGCCTGACAGCCTGCAGATCCCCTGAGCACTCCTGAGTTTGGAGAGGAAGACTAGAAGGAAAAGCATAGGTCTTAGGAGCCAGGTAGAGCAATAGCATCCAGGAAAAGCAGTGAGAAGGATCTGCAGTCCACTGAAGCAAGAAGTGCCAGGGGAATTTCTGGGCTTGAGGGCTTGGGGAGAATTTGGGAATTGTTACTCCAGTCTTCAAAAAGGGCAAGAAGAAGGCCTGGACAACTACAGGCCAGTCAGCCTCACCTCCATCCCTGGGAAGGCGAGGGAGTAGCTCATTCTGGAGGCCCTCTCTAATCACATGAAAGAAAAGAGGCTTATCAGGAACAGCCAGCATGGATTCACTAAGGGGAAATCTTGCTTGACCAATCTGCTAGCCTTCTAAAAAGGCATGACCAAATGGATAGATGAAGGGAGAGCAGTGGATATTGTCTGTCTTTCGCTTCAATAAGTCTTTTAATTCTCTGTTTCAAAGACCTATTCAGCCCTAAGCCTGAACAGGACTCTCCACACTGCTCCTAGCCTCACTCCAGCCTGTGTCAAGTGGGTGTGGAGTGTTGTAACAGCAACTCTGAGATACGGTACCTTCTAGTTTACTTTGTTATCCACACCAGATGCTTGGAACAGTGTGCCATTGCTCTGCAGCAACATTTAGGCCAGGCTGTGCTTAGGAACTTACTCCTCTGGGTGCATCACAAGAGTGTAGAAACTGCTGTGTGAGGTGCAGGGGTCAAACCGGCGCAGGATTCTGGCTGTGAAGATGGCCAAGAGAGCAGGGCAAGAGCAAACTGAAGAGCAGTCTAGGCATAAAATCTAGGCATAAACTGAGCAATACTCAGTTTAATCTCATTCTGACCAAAGTGTCCTTCTGTCTAGCAGTCTCTGCTGGGTTGGTCATCTGTAGACTTACCTGACTGCTCTCAATCCATTCTAGATGCTTTGGCCTCCATTGCAACCCAACATAGGTAACTCTTCAGATTTATGATGCATATTGAAGAAGTACTTAAATGTGTTTGTTTTTTTTAATCTACTGTGCTGTTATTTAATCAATATGCTCTTGTTTCTGTACTGTGAAACAAGTGATCATTTCCACAACACCTCACTGCTTATGATTTCCTATACGTCAGTTTCTCTCTCTCATTGCACATCATTTTCTCTCCCCTGGCTCTGTGTCCCATGCACCTGGTTTTCATTTCACATTTTCTACCTCTTAATGCTGCTTGATCTTCTCTGAGAGGGAAGGGAGAAAACACAGAGCTGATGTCCATGCCACTTCCCTGAGTGGGGGTGTCTGGTCTGAACTTTCTCTTTGTGCAGGTAGAGCTTGTTCTTGTAAGGTACAACTACCAACAGAGACTTGAGTTTACCATTTTATCAGCTATCTGTTCATCGTGAGATCTTTCTGGAAGACTGCAGCAAGTGCTCATTCTCACCCACTGCATATTTTGGCCTCAGCAGCAAATTCTGCCCTACCATTGCTTACACCCTTTTTCAGACCTTTTATGAATACTGCAAAAATCACAAGCCCTAGCACAGACCCTGTTGGCACAGCACCAGTGTGTTTCTCTGCCTTAAACACTGATTGTTTCCCACTGACTATCTTCTGCCTTGTTGTTAACCACAGGAGTAGATGTATTACAGAGAAGAGCAGCTAAGGGTATTTGGTGTGGGACCTTGCTGAATGTTTTGGGCATGCATGCACATCCATCTACTCAGCCACTTCTGTGTAGCAGGATTCCTGACTCCTTTAGGGAGTGAGACTTGACTTCCTTCCTCTGGAGTGAGGTTCTTTCTTCCCTATAATCTTGTTTCTCTTGATGTCCAAGGATGCTATTTCTAATTCTCAAAGTGGAATTTGGATTCACAAATCATAGAATCATAGAATGGTTTAGGTTGGAAGGGACCTCAAAGATCATCCAGTTCCAACCCCCCAACATAGGCAGGGACACCTCCCAC
>VWZI01000960.1:37213-49852 GCA_013396835.1 Psilopogon haemacephalus | reverse complement strand
TGCTCTTGCTGCAGCCCAGCACACAGTTGCTGTCTGGGCTGCACTCACACTGCAGCCTCATCTTGAGCTTTTCATCATCCCTGACCCCCAGGGCCTTTTCCTCAGACCTGCTCTCAGCCATTCCTCACCCAGCCTGGAGCTGTGCTTTGGATTGCACCCACCCAGGTGCAGGACCTTACACTTGGCCTTGTTAAATTTCATGAGGTTAGCCTGGGCTCACCTCTCCAGCCTGTCCAGGTCCCTCTGGATGGATCCCTGCCCTCCAGCAAGTCGACTGTGCCACACAGCTTGGTGTCATCTGCTGAGGGTGCACTGATTCCTCTGTTCATGTCACTGACCAAAAAAAAAACCAACAAAAAAACCCAAACCCCAACCCTGGCTCCTTTTCCTCCTGTCATCCTCTCTGGTTTCAGGCTGAATTAAACAACAGGTTTCACACCCAGCAGCACCTGAGAGACCTGTGTTGAGGTCTCCCCAGACCTGCACTGAGGTCTCCCCAGAGCTCTTGCACAAATGCCATCTATGTAATTTACTGTTTGTATTATAAATTTGTTTCGAAACCTACCCTGTTGACACTTCCACTTCAAGCAAGTTGCCTCATTTGTTCCTGCAAAATGAGGCTGCTGCAGGGGGATTTCCCTTTACTCCTTTCTAGTGTAGATAGCTCATTGTGCTGTTCTCCTGAGCCTCTGTCTACCCTGAATGGTCTTTCACACCTCTGTAATCTGTTCCCTCTATGAAAGCTTCCAGTGTGAAATTTATTTTTTGGGGGAGATGGCTTGATGGATTTGGGAAGTTTTTCTTTTTTTTTTTTTAGCTTATTGCTCTGACAGACTCTGTTACAGTTTTGCATTGAATGTGTTGTGGTTGCTGAGGCTTTAAGATATGACAAAGACAGTGTCATCTTTTCACGGAATGTTCTGGGTTCTGGGTAGGGACCCTTTAAAGTTCACCCAGGTCAACCCCACCCTTGCAATGAACTGATCAATATGCTCAGAGTCCCATCCAACCTGAAATGTTTCCAGGGATGGGGCAGCTACCACCTCTCTGGGCAACACTTTTAGTGTCTCACCACCATCATAGTGAAGAATTCCCCCTTTATATCCAGCCTAAATCTGCCCTCTCTTTAGTTTAAGACCATCATCCCTTATCCTATCACTACAGGCCCTCCTGTAAAAACACAGTCCACATCTTTCTTACCAGCCCTCTTTAAGTATTAAAAGGCCACAAGGAGGTGCCCCCAGAGCCTTCTCTTTTCCAGGCTGGGCAACCCCAACGTTTTCAACCTGTCTTCATAGGGGAGATGTTCTATCCCTCTGATCATTTTTGTGGCCTTCTTCTGAACCCATTCCAACAGGTCCATGTCTTTCCTGTGGTGAGGACTCAGCACTGCACGTGGGGTACCACTGCAGAGGGGCAGAATCCCCACTCTTGACCTGCAGGCCATGCTGCTTTGGATGCAGGCCAGGGTTTGGTTGTCTTTCTGGCTACACACTGACAGGTCACCTCCAGGGTTTTTGTCCACCAGTACCCTCAAGTCCTTCTCCACAGGGCCATTCTCGATACCTTCCTTCTTCAGCCTGTAGTGACACTAGGGGTGGCCCTGACCCAGGTGCAGGAACTTGCACCTGGCCTTGTTGAGCCACATGAAGTTCATGCAGGCCTGCTTCTCAAGCTTGCCCAGGTCCCTTTGGATGTCATCCTATGCCTCAAGTGTGACTGCACCACTCATCTTGGTGTCATCTGCAAGCTTGCTGAGGGTGCCCTCGATCCCCCTGTCTATGCCACTGATGAAAATACTGAATAGCAACTGGTCCCTGTGAAAGCCCCTGAGGGACATCACTTGTCACCAGCCTCCATCTGGACATTGAGCCATTGAGCAGTACCCTCTGGGTGTGACCATCCAGCCCGTTCCTTACCCACCCATCAAATCCATGTCTCTCCAGCACAGAGGAAAGGATGTTGTGTGGGACTGTGTCAAAGACTTTATGGAAGTCCAGATAGGTGACATCATAGCTCTTCCCTTATCCACTGATGCAGTCACTCCATTGTAGAAAGCCACTAGGTTGGTCAGGCAGAGCTTGCCCTTGGTGAAGCCATGCTGGCTATCTTGAATGTTTTCTGGTATGCCATCTTTATCTTTTTTGCATTTTAGTACAGTTCTTCAGAATTTTTCAGAGTTTCCTGGGAAGCTATCAGGAAATCAGATCCTAGTAGCCACCTTTCTATGTCTCACAGCCATCTTTACACAGGAGGTTACACGGTGCTTACGACTTCAGGAGTTTTACCTTGAGCTCTGTTGCAGCTGCTTTGGAGGAAGCTGGGACAGGAAGCATCCAAAGAGGTTATCACAGAATCACCAAAAACATCCAGTTGGAAGAGACCTCAAAGATCATCCAGTCCAACCTCTGACCCAGCACTTAAGGGTCGACACTAAACCACGTGTCCAAGGGCAGGGTCCAGAGGCTGCTTAAACACTTCCAGGTGTAGCCCAAAGCAGCACCATGGACTGGAGTCCAGCAGCGGGTTATGGCCAGTCTCTAGCTCCTTTTGTGGCATGGTGCTCACACTTGAATGTTCTATGCCTTGGGCAGTTATTTACCCTGCTCTCATCACATTTTGGTATGGTGTTGACTCTGCAGCAGAGTCCGTACAGAGAGGACATCAGTTTTGAGGCTCACAGACACTGGACAGAGAAGATCAGGCTGAAGGGGTTTAAGCTTGTGCTTTGGCCTGTGCATTGAGCTTGCTGTGCCCCTACTTAGTTCTTCCCATCACAGATCCTGGCAGTTAACAGCCAAGGGAAGCTGTGGTGCACCACAGATTTTACTCCCCATGCTGTGCTTGGCTTCCAGTCAAGCAAAAACATTTGGCAAATTAGGATGTTGGAAAATTAAGAAGAAAGCCCACTTCACAGTGCCAGGAGACCTGGGACACCGGTTCAAGGGATTTCACTTGCAGCTTTTGTGCCTTGAAGGTGTCCACCAGCAACTGAGCAACGACAGCAACAATGCTGGTGTAGCATGCACCAGCACAGCTGCTGAATCTCTGCCAAAGGCATCACCTCACCCAGATATTATATCCGGGCTGGAATGACAGCAACCACACAGCAAGGGCCTGCCGAGCTGAGGCTGTGCCAGCCTCACCCAGCTGCGTGCAGTGTGCTGGGAAGAAAGCAGAGCAAATTGGCAGATCCTGTGGGAGCTCTGCACAGAGCAAGGACAGCATGGTAGCTTCTCTGGAGAAACAGAGGCAGTGACAGCACTCAGTCAGGACTAGGCAGTGCTCACTGTATTTAAGGCTGTAAGAGAGAACTTGTGTATTTGGATGCCTACAAGTTTGCTGTCACCCTGGATAGGGACTGAGGGAGAGCAGTCCCAGTGCCTTACGTGATGGCAACTATTTGCCAGCACAAGCACACAGAAGCGTTTCTGCAGAAGACAGCCTGGATCTGGCATGGTCATTCCTAATCCAGAGCTACTACTCCTAAACTGATCTGTTTCCTGTAGAGCTTTTTATGTGCCTGCTCTCCTTTCTGATGCCAAAGCCAGGAGGACAGTGTTGGAATGGATGCTGCTTCAGCTACAAGCCTGCTCTGCACCACGCTGCTTGCTTTGCCAGGAGTGTGAGGCACCACACGGGGTCTGCACGGAGCTGCAGAGGTGCCTTGGTGCACAGTCGTCAGTGTTTTGAGATGGAATTGCACAGATGCTTGCTTTTGCTCTTGTGAAGAAGCAGCTGAGCTTTTTTCCAGCCTGGAAAGCAATCTTTAAAGAGTTTTACTACCTCTTGGCTACGAATAGAGCCACCTCTGTGTCTTCTCATCTACAGCATGGTTAATATACAAACTGTCCTCAAACAAGGGAGAGTTGGAGTTTCGGAGGGGACTTTGTGTTTGAGATAGTGCTGCAAAACATGACCCTGTGCCATAGGCAACAACATTCTGTAACATTTGCCTTCAGCTTGCCAGTGTCGTTCTGATCTGGTTCCATCCAAATCGAGGCACTTCTGTTCAGGTTTCCGGTAACTAAATGCAAAGTTTCCAACCTTAGATCTACTCCTCCTGAACTAAACTTTTCATTCCTCTGTGACCTTGCAGGACACGGGGAGCGGCACCTTGGTGCCAGTGGTTCCAAGTAGAGGTGCCATTTTTTTTCTTTTTCTCAAGACCAGGACAACCAGCCCATGCATGCTGTAGCGAGTGCAGGATGTTCCTCCAGTTCTGGGGTGAAAGAGAACTTGGCCACTTTTCAGCCGGATGGCTAACGGCTGGGACAGGGGACGGCCGTGCTAGCACTGCATCAAAGGCTTAATGAATTCCAAAATCATGTGCTCCATGTGACAGCACTAATGCTCCCCTTCAGTAGCTCATTTGGGATTCAGTTAAAAACACATTTGTCTGACGAGTTCCCAGAGCTCGTTACTGCTCTTTTGATCCTGTTAGCCCCTCGTGGTTCTGCTTCAGTGAGAGTGATAGGCCAGGACTGAGCTGGGCACTGGTTGGGCCCCACAGCTGTCCCCAGGCATTAGCCTGGCAGCAGGCAGCAGAGCAATGAGAGCCACACTGCCCAGGCTGCCCTGCCAGCAGACAGCTCACAGGGGGCATCAGGGTTCTGTCTCCGCAGGGAGGGGGTTTCCTGGTTGCTGTGATGGTGTTTGCTAATGTCGATTTTCCTCAGACAGATTTTTATCCTCTGCAGAGGATACAGTGTGAGAAAGAGGCCAACCTGTAGTTTAATAATAAATGGCCTGAGTTTCTCTGCAGCATGTGCAGATGACTTTGCAGTTGTTTGGCTTTAACACTTAGCATGTGGTGCATTCTGCCCACACTGGCTGAACTCAGTGTGATGTGTTGTACAGAGCTTTTCTACTTCCTTTTTTCATACATGTATGTATATATGTAAAATAGTCCTGTAGTCCTGTGTTCTTTCTAAGTTGCAGTGATGAATACAATTGTTCAATGTTACCTTCCTCCTGTGTTCACACTGGTTTGTTATACTTTGTGCAAGAACAGTTAGGACTAGGAAAGGTCTCTCCCTGCCTCTCCCCAGTCCAAAACACCTGAGTTGTTCTACTGTGTGCAGTTCTAGAGCCCCCAGCACAGGAAGGACATGGAACTGCTGGGGAGAGTCCAGAAGAGGGCCACAAAGATGCTCAGAGGGCTGCAGCACCTCTGCTATGAGGACAGGCTGAGAGAGTTGGGGCTTTTCAGCCTGGAGAAGAGAAGGCTTCCAGCAGACCTTAGAGTAGCCTTCCAGTATCTGAAGGGGGCCTACAGGAGGGCTGGGGAGGGGCTTTTCACAAGGCCTTGTAATGACAGGACGAGGGGGAATGGGTTCAAATTGGCAGAGGGGAGATTTGAACGGGATGTTAGGAAGAAATTCTTCACAGTGAGGGTGGTGAGGCACTGGAACAGGTTGCCCAGGGAGGTTGTGTCTGCTCCCTCCCTGGATGTGTTCAAGGCCAGGCTGGATGAGGCCTTGAGTGACCTGATCTAGTGGGAGGTGTCCCTGCCTGTGGTGGGGGGTTGGAACTGGATGATCTTTGAGGTCTCTTCCAACCTAAACCATTCTATGATTCTATGATTCTTAATTTCCCCCCTTCATGAACACTATATTCATTTCTCTGGGGACTACTGCCAAAAGAAATGGCTGATCTAGCTGGACTTGAGCAGGAGAGGAGAATCTGCTGTTTGCAGGTTTCCCTTTGGTAGGTGCAGATTATCTTTAGCTCTGAATGTGTAGCATGGCAAAGTCCTATCTCTGCCATCCTGGCAGGAGCTGAAAGGTCTGGAGATTCTTTGAAGGAACAATGCTGGTCCAGATCAAATGCAAAGGGCCTTCATTGCTCTCAAGTCTTGGATGCATACAATGTCCATCAGCAACAACAGCTGAGTATGGCACCGAGGAGCTCTTCTGCAGGAAGAGCTAGGCAATTTAGGGCATTATGTCTCAGCTTGTGATTGCCTGACTTAATGACACTTAATTTGTTTTTGCTAAGTGTTTAGCCCCTCTAAGAAAATGTGATCTGATGTGTCAGACAACTAAAATGCTGGAAGACTCAGTGTGGGAGGAGGGAATTACCTCCTTCTGATGGAACTAAGGCTGAACTCTCTGCATTCCTGCTGTAATTATACCTGCTGGAGAAGACTCTCTGCATAACAAGAAGGTCTATTTAAATTGCCACCAGGAAAGGGCACATCAGTTTATGGTGTATTAAGCCTATAACAGACCACAGGATCACCTGGCCAGACCTCTCAGGTGAGGCTTCCATGCTGTCCTCACCACATCATCTAATGCTTCCTCTCAGGGCAAAAGGGGATCCAGGGTGCATGTTGGCTTTGCTGCTAACAGAGGGCTTATGCCAGCTCATTCTCCTGTCTTCTCAGACTGCCCACCTGAGGCTTCAATGGTGCAGCAGCCTGTGTCAGGCACCCTGGGCTACCTCCCCACTCAAAGGCAGTCTCCTTCCTTGGTAGCTCTGTGCCACCTTGGCATCATTTCTGCAGCAGTGGGAACTGGTTGCTTCTATCTGCACTGTGCTGATCTCAGGATGTCAGGAGCTGAAGAGACCCAAAGAGATCATTGAGTCCAACCCCCCTGCCAGTGCAGGACCATAATATAGTCCAGGTCACAGAGGAATACATCCAGATGAGCCTTGAAAGTCTCCAGAGAAGGAGACTCCACAGCCTCTCTGGGCAGCCTGTTCCAGTGTTCTGTGACCCTTACAGTAAAGAAGTTCTCACTTATGTTGAAGTGGAACCTCCTGCGCTGCAGCTTACATCCATTGCTCCTTGTCCTATAATCTGCCCTACTTCTGCTCTTCTGGGCAGCTGTGTTCCTACCAGCTGCAGCCTCCAGTTGATCCCTCTCTCTCCTGGGAACACATTGCTACAGTGCCTGCACAGGCTTGCAGTATTGATGTTTTGGGCTTTTCCATCTTCCTGGAAGTTTAGGGCAGACAGACACTGGTGCCATGCAGGGCTGAGGATTTTCTCATGCTGCACCTAATTCCCTCTGTCTTGTGTCCCTGCCTGGGGCAGCTGCATTGGTAACATTTACCACAGTATGTTTTATGTTCTCTGAGTCCTGACCCATGCCACTTCCGCAGGGGCTTCTGTTACCCTTGCCCACATGGAGTTACACTCCCTCCAGCAGCAGCAAAGGATCCCAGTGGAGCCTGGTGCCTTCTGCTAGCATTTGAAGTAAAAGGTTCCCAGTCTGGAGCAGATAGCAGCAACACTGTTGTTAAGTTAAAAAAAAAAAAAAAAAAAAAAAAAAAAGACATGAGAGGTTATGAAAGGTTTCAGGTAAAAATGTCCCGCACAAAGAGCTGCATGGGGTCAGGTCCCCAGTTGCTATATGGGCATCCTGGTAGTGCTCCTACTGCATTTTGCTGTCAGCATCAGCTTCCTCAGGCATAACATGCCAGGAGTCAACGTGACTGAAGAGGAGATCCAGACACAACTGGGTCAGAGACCTGCAGGGGCCAGCTTGATAACACTGCCTTTGGTGAGATAGTGAGGATGTGGGAGCATTTGCCAGGGAGTCATCTGATTCTGCAGAAGGGAAAAATAATGGCTGGTCTCTAACATCACACTGGGTAAGTGTCCCTAAACTGAGCTGTGTGGTCCTGGGACACCTCAAAGCTGTTGTGCTCAGGATCAGCACTACTGAATAACAATTCCCCTGCCTTGTGCTGCTGCCAGCCAAAAGCCATAGATTAGGGTAGTGAAGGAACCTGGTGCATGTGATACCAAAGTCCTGCCAAGAAACCTGGGAAACAAAATTAGTTTTCCAGAGCACCTTGTTCAGGGAATGTTTCCCTTGTATGCCAGCACTAAATGCTGTGCTTAAGCCCAGGAAAATGAGGAGGGAGGCAGACAAGGAAGGGCAGAATCATCTTGGGGAAACCAGCAATTTACTAACAGGGACAGTGAATTGAGACATCTTTGCCTTCTCTTCCTGACGTCCTCCCAGGAGTCATCAGTGCCACCACTGTCGCATGGCTCTGAGTAGGAGTTACACAAGGCACAGCCGGCTCACACATGTCCCTGTGCCTTGCACCCCGTGTCCTGCCTGAGCTGTCACCCAAATTCTGGGCAACAGGACTCTCCACCCTGTCAGGGAGGACACATTCAGAATGTTGTGCAAGGGCCAGCCCATGACCTCTCTTTTCTAGCAGCAGTGAAGGCTTTGCCCGCCGCTCTTTGCCATCTCAGCTCATACTGTGCTGCTGATCACGTCCACCCCAACACCCTGCTGGCACAGTTATCTGTGGGTTTTATCGCCCAACAATGCATGCAATGTTATTGTGCTAAAAAGAAAACAAAGCCTAATCCATTTTAAATTAAAACAGTGCCCCAGTGTCATGCAACTGATGCAGGCATGGTCTGGCTATGCAGTCCTGCCAGCTCCCTGGGAGCTTCACCCCAGAGTTGCTGGACTGACCAACCACTCTGCTCACAGCAGACAGCAGCTACAGCCTTCAGGCTGGGGGTCTGTTTTGTGCAGAATCCTCTGATTCGAATCTCTGCTGTCTCCTAAAGAGCTGCATCACTTTGGATGAGAAGGAAAACGTTGCCATATGCTAGAAGCTAGCAATAGACAGAAACCAGAGAAGACAGAAATATCTGGGACCTTTCCATGGCAATGTAAGGCTGATGTGAAGCCTTGGCCAGGTCTGGCCTGGGGTTCATAAAGTCTTGAATGATCTGAAGAGGAGGTGAGCAAGGATATGATGTTTGCAAAGGAAGGTGGTTGTCTTTTTAACTCAAGAGACCACTTTTTGGCTATGCTGCTTATGTTCCAGGAAATTATCTTCTGCGATGGTCCCTCGGAGCTGCATTTTTCACCCAGCATTATCACAGAGACCACTCAAGAGGCAAGGCTGGAGCTGGGAGTGATGCCTTGCAGGAGCACCAACCCTTCTCCAGGGTGATTTTATTTCAGGTTGAAGTGTGCCTAGATGTGCAAGGCAAACCCAAGGTGCCCAGACTGGGTTGCATGGTAGAGAGAAGTGCTTTGTGGTTGTGATGAGCCAGCTCACCTCCCCCTTCTCTTCACCCCTGAATCTGGCGAGACAAATAAAGTTTCATCCCATTGTGATGGGGGATGTGCAGTGCCCCAGCAGCTCCACTGTGCTGGGCAGAGCTGTTTGGCTTGTTTGATCTATAGCTCTGTTTTTGTTTGCACTATTGTGCAGCAGTCATGGGTGTGTGGGTTTTGCCATGTTGTAGTGAGCCTTGCCAGTGAGAGCTCTGGCTGCATATCCCTTCTGAGATCTCTGCCTCTCAGCTCTTCTGCTGCTTGCCACTTCATGCAGAAGGGTCTGGTCCCTGGCCATGGGCTACTGAAGGTCAATGTGCTAACAGGACTTGAGAACCCATAGCTTTTAATAAGCCTGATTTGGACAATGAAGGCAGGTGGCCATGAGTAAAACCTCTTTTGTTTCTTTGATGCATCTCTTTGTATCTGACCGGTGCCCTTCTGCAAAAGATGCAGCCTCTGTCCTGTGGCTGCACATCTGCAGCTGGCACTAAGGCAAGGGGAGGATGGGTGCTGTCAGGCTGGAGCCAAGTACTCCGGAAGGCTGTACTGGGCTGTGCTGGGATGTGCTAGCATGCTGCCTCAGGGGAGACTATTCAGCACATGGCAAAGCCTCCTAATTCCTGTGCAGCTTTCTGACTGTTCTCTTGGCTGTCGTTTCCAGTGTCACAATGCAACAGATACAATTTGTGAATCCAACTTCCTCTTCTTCAGCCAGTTTTGCCAGCTCATCGCTGAAGAGGATGATGATTGAGAAGAGAGACGAAAAAGTGTACTGGATTTCCCTTGATGCTGCTGGCACGCTACGTGTGAAAGAGACTTCCTGTTTTCTGTCTTCTGCCTTCCAAACAGGTGGCACCAGAGATGCTCAGGCCATCTGAGCTGCAGGTCTCAGCTTCTGGAAGTGTTTGACAGCTGAACATTCTTTCTCCTCCTGGAGAGGAGGAGAAAGATGCCATGCCAGGCTGGCTGAGAGCTCTGCAGAGACTGGCTCTAGATGTGGGTAATCTCCATTTTGGAGGTTAATACAAGGGCCCTCTGGTAAAATGTCAGCTATGCTCAAAGGCTGGTGAATTGAGGATTTACTGTGGGGCCTGAGTGGCCTGAATCTCTTTGAAAGCATGGCCCGTGAAAGCCAAGTATGTGGGCAGAGACCAAGGCAGGCTTAGGAAATGAGGAGTTTTTCCTGGAAATCCATGTGCTGGAAAAATGTCTTAATTCCTATAAGCAGAATGGTATGAATTCCTAACAGGATGCTGTTCCAGGAGGAGCCAAAGCTTTTCCAGCTGAAGATCTTGGATCAGCAAGAGGGAACAGAAAAAGGATTCTTCCTTCGTGAGAAGTTTTGGTGAGGCTCTGACTGACATAGAGGCTCCCGTTCTGGCTTCCACACCTTTCGAACAACTTTGATGGGATATTAGAAAGGGCACAGGTGAAAATCACAGACTGCTTTAAGGCTGGGAAAATGCCCTCTGGAGAGAGAATTGAAAGACTTCACTTGATTAGCTTATTGAGATGGCTATTGAGAGGTGCTTCCATTAGAAGACAGAGACTGTTCAGAATCGTGGACTAACAAATAGTACAGCAGAATGAGAGCCAGCAGTGTGGTGTTACATTCAGACTGATGAGAAACAAAGAATATCACCTTAGAATAGAATAGAATAGAATAGAATAGAATAGAATAGAATAGAATAGAATAGAATAGAATAGAATAGAATAGAATAGAATAGAATAGAATAGAATAGAATAAGCCGGTTGGAAGAGACCCCCAAGATCATCCAGTCCAACCTATCACCCAGCCCTAGTCAATGGCTCCATCCAGTCTTTTCTGGAACACCTCCAGGGATGGGGACTCCACCACCTCCCTGGGCAGCCCATTCCAATGCCAATCACTCTCCCTGTGAAGAACTTCTTCCTAACATCCAGCCTATGCCTCCACCAGCACAACTTGAGACTGTCCCCCCGCTTGTTTTGTTGCTGGTTGCCTGGGAGAAGAGACCAACCTCACCTGGCTACAACCTTCCTTTAGGTAGTTGTAGACAGCAATGAGGTCTCCCTTAAGCCTCCTCTTCTCCAGGCTAAACAACCTCAGCTCCCTCAGCCTCTCCTCACAGGGCTGTGCTCCAGGCCCCTCACCAACTTCATTGCCTTTCTCTGGACATGTTCCAGTACCTGAATATGTCTCTTGAACTGAAGCATGTGCTGAAGTCCTTAGATCTCCATTGTTTGAAGGTTTCTGATCAAACCAGGTGCTCCCTAGAGTTGGACTGAATCACAGTCAAGATGCTGGGCTAGGGGTGGCTGGGGAAGATGATGTACATCTAAATGGAATGGTCTAGCAGCTTTAAGTCTATAACTGCAAACCCTTCTGCTTGCTCTATCATGCTCTACCCCCACCCCAGGTACTTTCTCTTTTATTTTCACTGCTCCAGGTAATAAGACTCTGTCACAGGAATTCAAAGTGGTTATTTTTAACTTGCTGTCCCACAAGTTCCCCTTCCTTTAGATATCTGGCTTGTGGTCTAATGGTCCCAACAGAGGCTTCATTAGTCCATTCTCTTTTTTGGAGAAGCTGTTAAGGAGGAAAAAGTCACCATGCAAGGCACTGCTCAGTTACTCCTGATGCCAGTGGTTTGAGTAGCTCTAACCAGCACAAGATACTGTCTAAGTGGTGAAACATGTTTGGTTTCTAGGGGTATGGAGTTTACAGTTCTGGGGAAATGTTTACCGGGAAATATTTCACAACTTTCTGTAAATTACAGACAAGATCCTCAACTCTGCTCATTTTTCATTCATTGAGACAGCATTTCTCCTTCCTTAATGTCACTTCATGCTGTGTCAACAGCTGGGGAAGTAGCTGTGTGACTATCACATAATTCAGAATTTGCCAGAATTTGCTAGTCCACCATCACCTACGTGCCTGCACCACCACTTGCACTGGCCCCTGCCTGCTCAGTTTAAATATCCAAGGAACCATCCTGACTTGATGTGCATTAGCATTGCTTCTTAGATGTGGGGAAACCATTTTGTACGAGCCTGGTACAGAGAATGACCTTATACTGAATGGTAAAATTTCAGTTACGCAAAGTAGAAGGTTAAATGCATTTAGAATCATAGAATCAGTCAGGGTTGGAAGGGACCACAAGGATCATCTAGTTCCAACCCCCCTGCCATGGGCAGGGACACCCTACCCTAGATCAGGCTGCCCACAGCCTCATCTAGACTGACCTTAAACACCTCCAGGGATGGGGCCTCAACCACCTCCCTGGGCAGCCCATTCCAGGCTCTCACCACTCTCATGCTGAAGAACTTCCTCCTCACATCCAATCTGAATCTCCCCACCTCCAGCTTTGCTCCATTCCCCCTAGTCCTGTCACTACCTGATAACCTAAAAAGTTCATCCCCAGCTTTTTGTAGGCCCTCTTCAGATACTGGAAGGCCACAAGAAAGTCACCTGGGAGCATCCTCCTCTCCTCCAGACTGCACAGCCCCAACTCTTTCAGTCTGTCCTCATAGAAGAGCTGCTGCAGCCCTCTGAGCATCCTCATGGCCCTTCTCTGGACACACTCCAGCATGTCCACATCTCTCTTGT
>VWZI01000960.1:2476-31829 GCA_013396835.1 Psilopogon haemacephalus | reverse complement strand
GGAGGTGTCCCTGCCTATGGCAGGGGGTTGGAACTGGTTGAGCTTAGAGGTCTCTTCCAACCTAAACCATTCTATGATTCTATGACCTTCTTGTGTACATACAAATTGCACATTTGGGAAAAGGACTTCCCCCATTCCCTTCTGCACCACATTAAAAAATACTTTGCTGTTTGGATGCAAACTTCCCACCTAATGATTTCATTTGACTGCGTCGTAATTCCACAGTCCTCAGAGAGTAAGTTCCTGTTCACTGCTCCCCAATCCCATACAAGCCAGAAAGCTATGAGCATGGACTTCACTTCACCAGGCTGGGCAGCCACTCCTGCTTTGGTCCTTGCTTTTGTGGAAAACCATCCCGTGTCCTCTAATAGCCCTGGGGCCACACAGGTGCTATTTTTCATTCTGCTTCTTTCATGATGAGAGAAGCAAAACTGTGGGCAAAAACTAAGAGGAGGTTTCACCCAAGGTTTATACAGCAACAGGATGGGGGGTGGTGGGGTGGTGGGTGTGTTGTTTCAATTTTTGTTCCTTTCTTGATAATTCCTGTTGCTTACTTCACTTCTCTTCTTGGCAAGCATCGAGCTGACATCACTGTGATGCTCCGATATCTTCTCCGAGTTGCAATAACTAATTTAAGTCCACCCTCGTGCCGTGCATCCTTGATTACACCACCTGTGCATCCTTGATTGCACAACTTTGCATCTACCAACTCAGGCTGCAATCTGCTGCTGGTGTGCCCAGTCACCCAGCAATGCTCATTAACAGCCCTTGAACTCTTCAAGATAGCTTCAGTCCTGTACTGCCCCAAATTAAGTGTCACAGCTAATTCTGTCCCATCACTGCTCGTGTGCCTTTTCAGACAATTTATGAAGATGCTGAAAAGCACAAGCTCTGGTGTAGCTCCCGAGAAAGATGTCTCTGGCACTCTCCTCCCGCTTGAAAACTGACCTGCAGCCCTGCCTTCCATTGCCTGTCCACTTAACCATGGGATCAGCATCTTAGAACATGAAAACTACTGAAGACACCTGCTGTGGGATCTCGTTCAAAGCTTTTTGGGGATCGAGGTACACTGTGTACATATGCTGAGCTGCACCCACACACTTTGCACTGTTGCTGAGGAGCAGGAGAAAGTCAAGACCTGCCCAGACCAGAGCTGTGTCATCCTCTAACCTTGACAGAAAGAAATGTTTCCTTAACTGCACATCACTAAGAAGCAGGGACACCCACGTCTGAGGGATTCTTCACCCACTGTTGAGGAGAAGAGACACCCATTGCTGAGGGGTGCCTCACTCATCACTGACAGGACACCCACAACTGAAGGATTCTTCACCCACCGCTGAGGGAACGAGTCACCAGCCACTGAAGGGTTCCTTGTCGATTGCTGAAGAGAAGAGACGCTGGCCACTGCGGCATCCCCGGCCCATGGGTGAGGAGGGGGGGCCACCCATGGGGGAGGAGAAGTCCCAGCTCCACCGGTGAGAAGACACTCCCAGCTGGGGAGAGGGGACAGTCGCCGTCGAGGGACCCGGGTTGCCGCTGGGGCTCCCCCGTTCCACGTGCAGTGTCCCCAGTGGTGTGCGGGGCTGAGGGCGGCCCCCGGGGTATCCCAGTTTCCAGTCCGGCGCCGGCGGCTCACCTGGGCTGGCCGGGCCGGTGGGGGCAGACTTTGCCTCCAGCCTCTATAAAAGGTAACGGCGGCGTGAGTCAGAGCCGCCGCCTCCTCCCCGCCCGCTCTCGCGTACACGCAGCCGGGCAGGCAGGCAAAGCACGGAGCTGCCGCCGGCCGTCCCGCACCCGCCCCGCACCCGCGCACTTGCTGGAGATGAAGCGCTCAGCGCTGCGGGTCTGCCTCCTGCTCTTGGCCGCCCTGGGCCGCCCCGGCGCCGGCACCGAGCACGGCGAGGAGCACGGCGACGACGACCTCTCGCTCCTCTCGCAGTCCCCGCAGCAAGGTGAGAAGGGGGTCCCGGGGCGCCCCGCGCTGAATGTGGCACCCCGCTGCTGAGCCGGGGGGCCTCGATGCGCGGAGCATCCTGGTGCATGCTGCACCCCAGTGCAGGGTTTGGGGTCCCTGGTGTCTAGACACTGATGCATGGGCACCCCAATACTGAGTCTCCGATCCATGGGATGCTCTGATACATGGGGGTCCCTCCTTGCTGGGTTTGGGATCTTTAAGGCATGGGGCACTCCATCTGCATGGGGTGCTGGATTTGGGATGCTTAATTCTTCGGGAGGGTCCTCACGGCTGTAGAGCTTTGCACATTCTTGGTTTGGGGGAGGGGTGGGGAGCTGCTGCACCTCCTGCTGCACTCTTGTTAAAGGCTCAAGTATGCCCCAGTATGAGGAGCCCTTGTGGGGCTGTGCCTTCCCAGCATCTCCCATCTCTAGCAGCTGCCCCCCCCCCGCAGCACGTCCCTGCCTTTGTCCCTGCTCCCGCCAACTCTTTCGTGGCCCGACCCCTGCCCAGGGGCTGGGGGCCCTGATCTTGCGTGCAGCTCTTTTCCGCCACTAAGTTTGTTTTCCATCAGATCGCGGGTAGGGGGTGGGGAGGGGTCTCACGGCTGCTGGTATAGGGGCAGCGAGAGCTGTGCAGCAAGTAGGCGTCTACCCGGACTTTTAGGTATGTCCAGCCCCATACCCCGACACGGTGAAACATAGCCAGCCCCCTTTGTCCAGCATCATGGCCTCTCCCCAGCGGAGCCTGCTGTGCCTGGCTCTGCATCTACAGTGTCCCCTCACAGCTCAGAGAGCACCAGCTCTGTGTCCTGCTGCAGAGTTTGGTGGGGTTCTGCCTCATGTCTGACAGTGGGGAAACAGATCTGAACTCGGGGCTGGGTGGTGTTGTGTGCCCCTCCAGCCCTGAGAGCTCTCTTGTTGCTAGCACGGGGGCTTTCAGACTTCAGGGTCACTGCTTTGGGGGAAAAGTCCTGGGTCTTTAGTCTTGCTTCCTTTTCTGACTGGAGACTCTGGTGCTGCCAGAGCACCGCAGGGATTCTGGGGCAGTGCCATGCATTTGCTCGCGTGGGGCTGAGCGCTGTGCTGGGATGTTCCTGCTCCTGGCTTTTCTAATCACGAATTTGCCCGCGGGTTTATTTCCCTGCCTCAGCCACAGCACGTCCTTGGTTTCGCATCTGGTAAAGCGTTGCCCTGACCTGTGCCGGGACAACTGCCCTATGGTACGGGCTGGGAATTGTTTGGTGCTAGGAGCTGCTTTTGTTATTACAATGAATCACATTTCTTACCAGAGCCGTTGTTGCAGGGCTGAGAGCTGGACAGAGATGGGAATGCAGATGGTCCTTGCCACAGAGATGAAGTAACCCAGGCCACAGGGTGGGAGGGTGTCAGGCATTCGGCATACTGGTGTGCTGTGCTGGCAGTAAGCAAGTGGTCAGCATGTGGGGTTTGGGATGAGCAGCTGGGGTGACTGGGATGGAGATGGGAGAAGTAGGTGAGGGGTGGGAGATGGCAGGGAGCAGGCCCTTGCTATACCCTTACTACAGGCTGAAGGTCTGGCTGAAGTCCTGTGAGGGTGCAGGTCTGGTCTGGGACACAGCAAAGCTGCTGCCAGGCACTAAAAGCTCTGTCTCAGCACTAAGGCTAGGTGATACGCTGGCATCCTCTTCCTTGAGACCTGTGTGTGAGTTAGGGCTGAGAGCCACTCAGCCCTGGGCACTTAGCATAAGCTGGGAAGTTGTCGCTGAGGCTTTGCCATGGGATTGTTCTTCGAGGGGCCTCTGGTGTGCTCGGAGGTCCAAGCCCTGTGTTACCAGTGTCTGTGGGAAACAGTAACTACCTTTTCCACTGCAGTCTGTTTACACTTCCCTTCCCACTGGGACCTGTCCTGTTCTGTGTCCCCTTCTAGCTCGTTCTCCAATGCCCTTTTCCTCCAACTGAGTTCATTTCTCTTGTTTAATACCTCTTATTCATCTCATTCCTCAGCACTCAACTATCCCCTGGAATTTCCCCATTTTTATCCTTTATACTGTGATGGTCCTTTCCCTGCAGTGCACTCCGATTGTTTTCTCTTTCCCCTGGCACTTCACAGGGTGTTTAGGCTCACAGAGAGCAGGAATGTGCCCTAGAATAAAGCCAGCCCTATGCTTTCTTCTACCCAAACCTTCCTCCTCTGTGTGGGGAGGCTGGCCCAGCCTTAGGCCCCGTAACTGAAGCAATCCTCCCCCAGGAGCATAAAAACCAATCTATGTGGTGACCTGTGCTGGAAGTGGCAGATTAAAGGCTGATCCCAAAGGCTTGCAGTGGGTGAAAGTTTACAAACACAAAGGTGCATTAATATAGCCAGGCTTGGGAGGGATCAGTGTGCAGTGTATGTGTCTGGATAGAGAAAACAGAGCTGTGGTGGCAGATGTAGAGAGACACACCACATGGGGCTTGGTGGAAAGGTGCTCAGGTTGTGATCCCTGCTTCCCTGACCTTCTGCCTGTGCCGTGCTTGCCACAGGCTGGGCTAGGGAGGTGGCTGTGGGCAGTGTAAGCACAGAGGCATAGCTCAGGTACCACGATTAAGTTATTGCTTTCAAGGGACATAAGTTCTTGTACGTGTTTTATGGACTAGGACCTGGCTGCTGTGGCTGGTCCCTGCTTTGGGACTCTGTGCACCAATCCCGCATCCTGCTGCCTCCTGGCTCACTGAGTGTCAGCAGTAACATTTCACTTCCCAACTTCTCTGGGCCATGATCTCTGCCGGTTCTTTCACAGCCTGAGACTGATCTGCAGACAAGGACTTCATCCTTGAGGGCAGAGCAAGGTGATTATTTCTTGGAATCGCCTGCAAAGAGGCCTGTTCCCACAGGAATCTGGCCCGGGGATGGGCTGCAGCAAAGAGAAGGATCTGTCAGGATCCTAGAAGGATATTAGTGCTCTTTGCTGCTGAGCACAGGGCATAGTGTGCCCAGACAACTAGAAGGTTGAATATCTGAGCTAGAAGCAAGCCCACTCTCCTGCCCACCATACACAAGCCACCGAACTGCTGGAGTTGGAGGTGGCCATCAGTGCTGCCTGCTTGCATTGCTGCCAGGCAGCATCCATGCTGTGAACGGCAACATGAGTGCCGGTGCCGTCAGGCGCCTTGCAGCAGCTTCGAGCTTTGTACCCCCTAAAACGTGAAAAGCTGTAGTTGGAGGGGGGGCAGGCTTACAGGGCAGGTTTAGTTTCTCTCCTTATTGTCTGGTTCTGCTGAGGGGTAGCGCTTGTTTTGTGCAAATGATCCTGAGCAGCTCAGGTGCGGGGTCCAATTCTGTGTCCCCGCGGCGATGTCTGCTGGGAGCAGCCTGATGCATCAGTGTCTTTTTTGGCCGGGATTTGCAGCAGCCCGTGGTTGTGCTGGCTCCTCACCCTGCCGAAAGCTGCTCCTGCCCTCCCTCCTGCGCTGCAGGACATGCCGAGCAGCACGCCGGTAATGGCAGCGTCTGCCTGAACTAGCCAGGATGGTGTTGGATATCAAGGAGGGAAGGGAGCCGACACTTGCGGCAGCCAAATGGGAGGGCCGAGAGGGAGTGGGCTGCAGAGGGGTAGGGAGCACAAAGGAGGGAGCAAGCAAAAGAGGGAAACTCGACTGGATTGCAGGCGGCTGGGGGAAGGGGAGTGGCCTTTAGTGGTCAGCCGGACCAAAGGGACTCCGTGTGGCTGAGGATGGAGACTTTCTCTCCTACAAGGTCTGGCATCTCCTGTTGGTACCCTACACTATGTTTTCCCGATGAGACCCCTTCAAAAAGTCCCGAGTGTCTCCCAGTGCGGCTACCATAGCCAGCAAGGTTGTTTCCTCCCAGATTTTTGGGAATGTTTTGCAGTCTCTGCTGGGACAGGAGATGCTCAGAGGTAGGGCAGGGCATGCAAAGAGCTACAGCACCCGCTGCAAAGTTGCAGTCACGTCTGTTGTGGTGAGTGGCAGCAGTTCATCAGAAAAGAGACCTGGCATCATGAGGCTTTTTAAGGGAGAAACTTGTTCCGGCAGGGATTGTGGGTGTCAGGCTGAAATTACACAAACCTGCGTTTGGGCAGGGAAGTGGGTTAATGTTCATGGCAAAGGGCTGCGAGATTGGCAATGCCCCCAAGTGGAAGACACTGGAGTGCTGCAAGGTTCCTCCGTGCTGTGCTGAGGTCAGGGCAGACAGAGAGAACCTGACCCAGTACCCAGGCTGGGCTTGCCTTGGCGCTCTCTTGCAGCACTTGGTGCTCGTACCAAGCGGGCCAAGCCTGAGCAGCTGGGCTTGTGAGGTGCCACCCCCGGGTGGGTGGCCTGGCTGTGCAATAGCTGCACCCAGACCCACAGGATGGGGAAACACTCAAATGCCTTCAGTGCATGGAGAAGTGCTAGCAGGTTCGCTTGCTTCTCGTGCCAAGGAACCTGTGAGGGAAGCCTGCTGTGTTGGGATGGATAGGACTGAGTCCTGTTGAGGTGGGCTAGTGGGAGGCTGCAGGCGCAGCATAGAGCCCCACTGGCTCTGAAAGCTGACAGCCTGGGGTAGGTGGCACAGTGCTAACACAGCAGGGCAGGTGCCAGCATGGTGCTGTTGCTCAACCTGTGTTATGATGAGTTGCTCCCTGTGAAGTCAGAGTCCCTGGAGGTGAGGAGAAACTGGGGTGCCAGAGCAGACCATGCTGGTTGAGGCATGTGTAGTGAGCTGAGGCACTGTGTGCCAGCCCCAGGCTACTGTGCCAGCCCCTGCACCAGGACTGCCCCAAAGCAATGCCCTCCAGGGTGGTTGCCCATGCTGATAGACACCCTGGTGCTGCAGAAGGGTGATCCTGATGAAGAAGCAGCAAACATGGCTTTTGTGTGAGAACTATGACCAGCTCATGCAGATAATGCAAGGCAGGGCAGGAGACTGGGGACAGGATGTGGGAAGGCATGGGGTGTTTCCAGAGAAGGGTTGGTGTACTCTGCATTTTGGTGCATAATCAGCATCTGGGGAGCAGGCAACCTTTGCTGTGAGCAAAGTGGGCAGGTTGAATCTTAGCTTGCTGCAGCAGAGCTAGTGGCATCCCAGGGTATTGTCACTCAAGCAGGCACGAAGAGTGCACTGCAGCCTGTCCTGGTTCACCTGTTCCTGTCTGATAGAGGACTGGACACGCCAGTGTTGCCTATGCTTGCTGCCCCTTCTTCACATGCCTTTTGGAGTATCCCATGGTGCCTGGGCAAGTGAATCTCAAGCATTGCTCCTGAGCATCAGAAGCTCTGCAGAGATGAGTCACCAGAGATTCTGGAGGGAACCCTGAGGGCTGTTCCCTTCTCTGCAACTCCTGACGCCCTTAAGCTCCTTCCATCCCTTCCCAGCCTGGCTTTGCTGTAGTCATCTGTTCTCCAGGGCAGCAGCTGCACCAGAGGCCCTCAGCAGTGCCCATGCATGGATCCTCGCTGAGAGGAGTGCAGGATCCTGCTGGGCTTGAGGCCTCACATAGGACGTCTGGGCCTGGGAAAGTGTATGCCTCTTCCTTTCTCACCCCTAAGCTGGAATCTGCTCCTATTAATAGCAAGTGAATGTTGATAGCTGTTGTAAGCAGCATGCTTGTGGACCAGAACAGTGCCTGTTGAGGCCCTCCTGCTTTCTAGCTAGGCTGGCAGGTGTTCGGCCTCATCAAGAGACAGAGGTGATATTGGGGCTGGACTGCACCTGTTAAAATGCTGCTCCATGTTCCTGCACTCTGAAGACTTGATGCAAGTGGTTGTAGATGCTGTCACTTGTTGCTAGGTACTTGCAATCCTTCACCTCAGGTCTGCCCTAGCCTGGACCAGCTTCTGCCCTCATGGGCTGGGATGTGCCAACAGCCTCTCTGCAATGACAAGCATGCTGGTAAAGATAAGTCAGAGGACTAGCCTATGAACTGCCTGTTGAGCCAGCTAGGACAGAAGCATAATCCTTATGGGACACATTTCTCTGCTTGGAGCAAACCCAAGCCCTGCACCCCTTTGCCTGGAGCTTTTTGCATGCAGAAGGGCTGGTGATGGCCAAGGTGTTTGGCCAGGGGCATCTGAGAAGAGGCTCTGGGGAACCTCTAAGGCCAGCTCCAGTGATGTGCTGGGAGGCTGGACTTTGCTGGCAGGTCTAAAGGAGAGTAATGATGCAAGGGCTGGTGTGTGGATCACTGTTGTAGTCTTGAGATCTGCCCCAGGAGGTCTTTATACCTGGATATCTGCACACCAGGGACACCTCCAGTCATGGGAGTCTCAGGACACACCACAGGACATCCTACCCTGCCATGGCCAGTGGGTGACATGGGAGGGGCAGAGGTTCTGGCACAGGCTCCCCTGTCCTCCCTTCTACTTTTCCTTGGGAAGGGTTTGTGGATAGTAGGACTCTTAGGCAGCTTGATGTGGGAATTTGAGTGGTCAGATGAGGTGGTGCAAGGGGCCACAGGGATGGGAGCTGAATGTTTGGTCTGGCATTTTTAACTGTGGCAGTCTGCCCTCACGGAATGGGCACGCACTGATGAGGAAGACAAAGTTCTTGTGCTTGTTTGCCCCCTGTGCTCTGAGTCACAGAAATGCCTTCACTGGCAAAAAGAGAGTGTCTGCATGGTACAGTGCCACTTGCTGCCCACAGCGTGGTGTGGGAGCTGCTCTTCCCCACATCCTCTCCACTGCCTTATCATTGTGGGACTACCACTGTCACAGCCACTCGCCTGGCTGTTCTTGCTTACAGAGCCTGAGCACAGGGAAGCTGCAGACCTGCCTTCCTGAGTGCTTTGTCATGGGACAGTGGGAGGTTTTAGCTACTCCACAGCATCTGCAATTGTGCTGGCTCACTGCTCAGTGACAGAAGACAATATCTGACTTTTCCATTGTAAAGATGACAACAAAGCATCAGGCTGTGAGGTCTTCCCTGTGGCTGACCACTGCAGGAGATGTGGCCCTGCTCAGGGGAGGCTGTGCCCTCTGGGAGCATCCCCCTTAGGGAGGGAAGGTGAAGGTGGTGGGAGCACAGAGACCTGCTGCCAGGGCTGGCAGCACTGACTGGTAGAGGTGTGTCTGATGCCAACCTTTCCCTTCCATTCATGTGGGTTTGTTGTTTTATATGTTTTCATTTTTGTTTTTCAAGGTCCTGGCCACAGTCACTGGAGCTATGAAGGTAAATAATCTGCAGTTACTATGGTTGTTTTTTTTTTTTTTCCTTACCACTCAGCAGACCCTGGGCCTGAGCCAGCCCTGGTTAATAATTACAAGGCTCCTGTGCGCATTCACCCTTCCCTCCAGCCTGACACTTCAGTCATCCCTGAACGTAGGTATAGATGGGTTAGAGAGCACAGTGCTGCTCTGATTTGAGCAGAAGGCTCAACTTCAGAGAGTTTCCTCAGTTCCTTGGGTGTGTGTGGATGCCTGTTGGGGCAGGGCTTCTCCTAGAACAGCAGCTCCCCTAGTTCTGTGCCAACTGGGAAAACAGGCTGGGTTCTCAAGGCTGGACTCGCAGCCCATTCAGGTACTTTGACCTGCTCAGGGATTAGCTTGTGTCCTCATCTTTCCTCTGTCACCTTTCCCCCCATCCTTCCTGGCCCAGCCCTGGCCTGCCATCATGGCTTGGAAGCCTTCTCCATAGGAGTCATGATGGACATCACTGCAGTGCTAATACAATGGTGGTGGTAGTGGACCAGATCCCAGCACCATCACCCTGCTTGGGGCCAAGGCCTGGCTTGCACCTACTAATGCCCATCTCCATCTTTACAGAAGTCCTGCAAAGGGCTGGGGATGAGCTTGGGTTTGTATTGGACCAAGACATGGTAAAAGTAGCCCTCTGCAGTGCAAAGGAAGGTTTCTGGGGCATTACTCCTAATTATCCCTGCTGTGTAAGTGGTGAAAGTTGGCAGTTTAAGCAGACACTCCAGCCATGTGAGCTGGCCCTTTGCAGGGCTATAATGGTGCAGTTAACCATTGGGAACTCACAAGACCTGCAGCTGTGGTCTTATGTGATCCCACTGGCACTGTGCTTCCTTGCCCAAACAGCAGCACAGATGAAGTGGGGGGTCAATACCTGCCAGAGACCGGGCAGTGCAAGACAGCAAGCGTATGATGAGCTACAGAGCAGCAGCTCTTCAGCTTGCCAAGTCCACTTGTAAATGATCTTCTTGCACTCTTCCCAAACACCCCAAAAATAGACTTTCCTGGCAGCTCACCATGCTCCAAGACCTTTCCTGACACAGCTGTACACAGTCACACGGTGGCACAGAGCAGCTCCCAAGCTAACTTGGTGGAAACTAACCTTACATGCATAACTTACTGCCTGTCCAGTGTTTGTCCCTTTCATGCCACACACCAAACCTCCTTTCTGGTGAGTCCCTTGCCTGGGCAGTCTCACAGATATTCCCTCCCTTCCTTCTCATACCAGACCGAGAGCACTGGGGCGCGGACTACCCTGACTGTGCTGGCACTTTACAGTCACCCATCAACATCGACACAGCCAAGACCATCTTCAGCCCGCAGCTGCAGCCAATACAGCTCTCTGGCTACAGCCTGCCTGCCAAGGAGAAGCTCAGGCTGACGAATAATGGGCATACAGGTGAGTGCAAAGGCACGGAAAGAGGATGAAACACAAGCAGAGCCTGCTCAGCCTCAAGGACTGAACTCTTCTAGTGCCTTCCGCTGGGCTCCAGGAAAAGATTTTCTTGCAGGCTGCAGCTATGTTGCCTTCAAGGCCAAAAGGGAAGCACAGAGTTGCTGAGCTTTTATAAGGCTGTGTGCTTTCCTGGTTGGAGGGGAGAAATCAGGGCACAGAGAGCTTGCCAGTCACTACCTATGGGAGCTGACTCCAGGAATTTAAGAAAACCCATGTTTCATTTTCAAATGTGTCTCCGGTATTTCTGATGCAGGTTTGCAACCATTGGTTCCTCCACTGCATTTTGCTTTCAAAGGACTAGTCAGTCTCTGACCTGACTTAGCTTTTCACATACTTATCTGTCAGCCTTTCAGGGCACAGCACTGGCCAACTTCAAGTTTCTGCTTCAGGATGCTGCCTCAAGATCTTGAGAAAATTTTGTTTGTCCTTTCTTTTGCCTCCTACAATTTTAACGTTTTTTGATAGTCTGGACATGACTTACTTGTAGTATTTTACTATCAGTCTTGCAGTGCTGGATAGAGAGGAAAAGTGCATCTCCTTCCTGCTCATCTCCTCTTGCATGCCTGCTCTTGAGAGGGTTTGCTGTGGTAACCGTGGGACACTTAAACGTGGCAGGAAGCAGCATGAGAAGACCTCAGTTCGGTGAGGCAGCTTGCTGGAATGCAGTGAGCAGTGTGCTTGGGGTCAGGCTGCACAGTGCAGTAGACTCAGCAGTAGCTTGAGTAAAGCATATAGAGACAGCAGGCAGGCAGAATGAAAAAAAAATTACAGATTTTCACCATCTTAGTCAAAGTATAATGGTCTTCACCTGGCATAAGAAGCCCATGCTCCTGGTGCCAGCCAAAATGGAGGTGGGAACACAGGCAGTATCTGCTCCCCCACCCCTCACCTTTGAAATAACCCAGGCTAGAACTCAGGCTAGAAGTTAATATATGAAGCTTTCTCTTGCAGCTTTGCACAATATACAAGCAGATGTTTAAAACATATATAACAGATATTTACAGATATATACAGTAAAAAGGTAACACAGAAACATCACACCCCTCACAGAGATCAGAATCCCCAAGAGGGGTTCCCAACCACCCTACCACCTTCCCTTCACTACCCAACCTTATCCCACTGTCTGTCTTATGTGCCAGGTAAGTGAGGAAGATTGGCCAGGGGGATTAAGGAGTAGGAAACTGGTTAGTGGAGTTACACAGATCCATCTAGAAGGCAGGGAGAGATGGAGATGCAACAGCAAGAGCAGCTCAAACACCTCTGTCTTATCTATATTATGGTTCTGACTGTTACACATTTTCAGTAAACCTGTGAGTGGAGTTGACACCGTGAATGTTTTCCTTTCTCAACCTATAACCTGATTTCTCATTAGCACCCTCCAATTAGTTCAAACTGGCACAATGATGCAGGTCACGGGCTGCAGGGAACGCCTCAGCCTCTCCCTGGTAGCAGGGGACTGTCCAGGTTGCAAGCAGGTGGATAATCTGCTCAGGCGAAGCAGCACAGCTACAAGGTGAGGCTGAAAGACTGCAAGATGAAATCAAAAGGCTTGTGAACATCAGGGAAGCTGAGGACGAGACTGACTGGTAGGGCCAGGCTCTGCTCACCCTGGAGAAGAGTCAGGTACACCTATTAAAAAATTCTGAGAATCGAGGGCCCCCTGTATCCTTCCTCCAACAGACTGAAGGCAGTAACCTAAAGGAAAAGAGGGAGAGGGGGCAGTTCCACGGTCAAGGCAGCAAACAAACTCCTGCCTTGCTCACCTTCCCACACCCCCTCAACAGCAAGCAGTGGCAACAAGCTCCTGCCTGGCAAGGCAGGAGTGTTGCCTCAGTTATTCCCCTAACCATCCCAGGTGCCCTTGCAGAATAGGTATGATGCCCTGCAGGTGCAGCCAGCCAATGAGGAAGATGAATCATCTGGCTTGGAAGCATTCCCAAGGTTAAGGAAGCCCAAGGCCAGCATCCAAACATCTTCTATTGAGAAAAAAGGGAGGAGCTGTTGTTATAGGTGACTCCCTTCTGAAGGGAACAGAAGGCCCAATATCCAGACCTGACCCACTTCAAAGGGAACTCTGCTGTCTGCCTGGAGAGTTAAGGATGTGGTAATAAAGCTTCCTACCCTGGTACAGGCCACAGGTTATTATCCATTATTAACCTTACAGATAGGCAGCAATGACCATGAAAGAAGAAGACTGAGGGCTGCCAAGAGAGACTTCAGGGCCTTGGGTGAACTGGTCAAGGGAGTTGGAGCACAGGTACTGTTCTCTTCTATCCCTCTCAGTCACAGGGGACAACCCAGAAAGACTGAGGAGGACTCACCAAATCATTTCTTGTCTTTGAGCCTGGTGCCACCAGCAGGACTTTATTTTTTTTTTGACCATGGGTCAGCTTAGATGATGACAGGTCTGCTGGGTGCATCCTTCTGAAAGTGGGGGGGGAAGGTTTTTATCACAAGAGTCAGCTGGGCTAATTAATCAAGCTTTAAAGTAGATTAGAAGGGGGAAAGAGGAAAAACCAGGCTCACTAGAGATAAGCCTGGGACATCTGTGGGGCAGTGTGCCAGCTCCACTGCCATGTCAGGGGAGGTAGGGGACAATGAGCAGGTGCTGGGGAAGATGCAAGGGCTACCAATGAGCTAGGACTCACAGTAGAACCTGACCAAGTAGGTGTCAAGTGGAAGTGGGATAATAATATCGTCAGGCCTTCAGGTGACAAGCTGAGGGCTGACACACCAGGGTTGGAGGGATGGGGACTAGTAGGTGCCTTCAGCCCATTGCCCTGCAGCATGCTAGGGACACAGCAGCACAGTCAAAGTCTCACAGTCTCCCACCCTGCCAGGGTAGAATCAGCATGCTCAGCTCACTCCCTGCAGTGCCTGTACACCAGTGCAGGCAGCATGGGGAATAAACAGGAGGAGTCAAGGGGTTGTGATCTGGTGGCAGTTACAGAGGTGGTGGGACAGCTCACATGACTGGAATATGCTCATGGATGACTGTGACCTCTTTAGGAAAGACAGGTCCACAAGGCAAGGTGGTGGATTTGCTCTTTATGTGAGGGGGCAGATAGAAAGTATTGAGATCTGTCCAGGGGTGGATGAGAGGCAAGCTGAGAGCTCATGGGGGTGAATTAAGGGGCAGGTGAGCATGGGTGATGCTGCTGTGGGTGTTTATTACAGCTACCTGATCAGGACAAGGAAGCTGATGAGGTTTTCTACAGGCAGCCGACAGCAGCCTCACGATCATGGGCCTTGGTTCTCATGGGGGATTATAACTACCCAGATCTTTGCTGGAAGGTCTGCTCAGACAGCCACAGTCCAGGCAGTTCCTCCAGTGTGTTGATGATAACTTCTTGATGCAAGTGATGGAGCAGCCAACTAGGAGAGGAGCAATACTGGACCTGGTACTCACCAGCAAGGAGGGTCTGGTTGGAGAAGTGAAGGCTGAGGGCAGCTTCGGCTGCAGCAATCATGAGATGGTGGAGCTCAGAATCTTGTGCAGCAGGAATGGAATTCCAGGCAGGATTATAACTTTGGACATCAGTAGGGGCAGATTTGGCATTTTCAAGCAAATTCTAGGGGAGATCTCATGGGACAGGGTACTAGAAGGCAAAGGAGCCCATGGTAGTTGGATAACATTCTTCCAAGCTCAGAATCAGAGCATTCCAGCAGGTAGGAAATTGAAAAAGGGATTAACCCAGGAGACCTGCATGATTGAGTAGGGAACTGCTGAGCAAACTGGAGTGGAAGAAGAGAGTCAACAGATCATGGAAGGAGGGGCTGGACATGGGAGGAATATAGGGTGGTTGTTAGAAGATGCAGGGAGGCAACTAGGAAAGCTAAAGCCTCCTTGGAATTCAATCTTGCAAGAAAGGTCAAAAACAGCTGAAAGGGCTTCTTCAAATACACTGCAGGGAAAACTAACACCAGAGGCAATGTAGGCTCACTGCTGAATGAGGTGGATGCCCTGGTGACAGAGGATACAAAGAAGGTGGAGTTACTAAATGCCACTTTTGTCCCTATCCATACTGCTGGAGGCTGTCCTGAGGAGCCCCAAACCACTGAGGCCACAGAAGAAGACATGACAAAGGAAGAGATTTCCTTGGTTGATGAGGACTGGGTTAGGAAACATCCATAAATCCATGGGTCCTGGGGGGATGCATCTGTGAAGCACTGAGGGAGCTGGCACAGGTCATTGCCAGGTCACTCTCCATCATCTTTGGTAAGTCATGGTGGACAAGAGAGGTGCCTGGGAACTGGAGGAAGGCAAATCTTGCTCCAGTTTTCAAAGGGTAAGAAGGAGGACCCAGGTAACCATAGACTGCTCAGCCTCACCTCCATCCCCAAGAAGGTAATGCAGCAACTCACCCTTGGCACTATCTTTAGGCATATCAAGGACAAGAGGGTCATTAGGAGCAATCAGCATGGTTTTACCAAGGGACAGTCATGGTTGACCAACCTGATAGCCTTTTATGAGGACATAAGCAGGTGGATAGATGATGACAGAGCAGTGGATGAGGTTTATCTCGATTTCAGTAAAGCATTTGACACCTTCTCCCACAGCATCCTTGCAGTTAAACTGAGGCAGTATGGTCTGGATAGTTGGGTAGTGAGGTGGATTGGGAACTGGCTGAAGGAAAGAAGTCAGAGTTGTGGTCAATGGGATGGAGTCCAATTGGAGGCCTGTAACTAGTGGAGTCCCTCAGGGGTCAGTACTGGGACCAGTTCTGTTCAATATATTCATCACTGACCTGGCTGAGGGCACAGAGTGCACTGTCAGCAGGTTTGCTGATGTGCAGTGGCTGACACACAGGAGGGTTGTGCTGCCATTCATTGAGGCTTAGACAGGCAGGAGAGTTGGGCAGAGACTGTATGGAATTCAACAAGGGCAAGTGTAGAGTCTTGCACCTGGGAAAGAACAACCCCATGGATCAGTGCAGATTGGGGGCTGACCTGCTGGAGAGCAATGGAGGGGAAAAGGACCTGGGGGTCCTAGTGGGTGGGAGGTTGACCACAAGTCAGCAGGTGTGCTCTGGTGGCCAAGAAGGCCACTGTCATTCTGGGGTGTATTAGAAGGGCTGTGGTTAGTAGGTTAAGAGAAGTTTTCCTGTCCCTCCACTCTGCACTGGTGAGGCTACATCTGGAATACTGTGTCCAGTTCAGGGCTTCTCAGTTTGAGAAGGACATAGAACTGTTTGAGAGAGTCCAACACAGAGCCACAAAAACAATGGATCTCTCTTTGGAGGGGAGACTGAGGGATCTGTGGCTCTTTATCTTGGAGGAGACTGAGAGGTGACCTCATTCATGTTTATAAATATGTAAAGGGTGGGTGCCAGGAGGATGGAGCCAGGCTCTGCTGGGTGATGCCCAATGACAGGACAAGTGGCAGTGGGTGAAAGTTGAAATATAGGAAGTTCCATGGAAACATGAGGAGGAATATTTTCCTTATGAGGGTGACAGAACACTGGAACAGGCTGTCCAGGGGAATATCTCTCTCTAGGGATATTCAAGACGTCCCTGGACACATTCCTACGTGATCTGGTATAGGTGATCCTACTCTGGCAAGGGGATTGGACTGGATGAGCTTTTGAGTTCCCTAACACTGATTCTGTGATTCATCACCCTACAGCTGGGTCCTGGTTGCTACTGGCTTTCTGGGAGCAGGCTGAATGTTGTATGCCTGCTGGTGTCTGCCATTCCCCAGACTAAGAAAACGTAGTGGAGAGAGGGGTTTAAACTTACTGGCAGTGCAGCGAGGCATCCTCTTACCCTGGTAGCTAGTGAGATGTACAGCAAACTCTACGGGTCAGGCTCACCATGCATGGTCAGATCAGCCGCCTGGTGTGTGTGCACAGAGCTTTATATTATATCCTGCCCTAGCATGCCTGCAGAGTTAAACTAGTCGAGCTCAGTAGTTGCTATTTTAGACACCCTGGCATTTGATGTTGCTCAGTGTTTAGAAAAAGCAGTCAGGGCATTTTCGTTGGGGTGTGCTTATAAAGATGTGCGTTGGTGAAGTGCTTAAGAAGATGCCCTTTTTTATTCTGGCAACTACCAGTCTGCTTTGTGAGAAGCCATAAACCACTACAACAGTTGCCAAGCCAGTATGGTATTTGTACAGTTACTTTTTGTGTGTGTGTGCGAGATAGGGAGTGTGTGTGCTGTATAAGCTTTTTAAAAGGCCTGAACACGACTCAAGTAGCTAATAGAAGCAATACAATTACTGTAGATATCTGCCTTCACTTCTTTTGTATTAATTCCCGGGACGGGAGCAGTCTCTCACTTCCCGTATTTGAGTATTGTATCTCTGAACTCGGTGGCAGGGAACATGGGAGAGGACAAATGACTCATTAGAACTCTGTTATGTGGTTAATCTCAAATCAGTGCCCTAGATCAGCAGTGTGACTAAGGGACATATCACCTATATAGGAGGAGGGAGAAAACTTGATACTGAAAAATGAGGAAAAGGTGCTTAGAAGGATAGAACAGCCTTTCTCAGAGTCTGGGGGTGCTCCTGGTATTTTGGTCACATATCCAGGCAACTCAGCCACACTGCAGCACGAATCCCATAGAGCTGGCTAAACCACGTCGAAGTAAGATGCAAAACTATTTTCTGTACTCAGGCAAAATTTTAGCTCTCAGTGCTTTTAAATGATTTAATACTTCTGTGTCACCAGCTCCAGTGCTGTCAGACACTCACAGGCTACTTCATTTGGAAGGTCCCAGTTTGCCAAGTGCTGCAGCTCTCTCTCTCTCTCTCCAGCTGCCCTGTTCTCATAGGTATTCACCACTCTACCGATATCTTTCTCCATGAATTTTGTCCACAGCCTCTTTTTATTCTCAGTTAGTGAATAAATTGTTCGATAATATTTGGCTCAGGATTGCCCCCCTGAGAATCTCTACAGAGGAGGTCTATGTCTTTTGGCATTTTCATAGCAGCTGTTCTTGAAGCTGATGTGTTTGCTGGGGTGCCTTACAATCCAAAGTTGAGACTTGAACTCTCCTGCATCAGCACAGCTCTGGGTATTGACTCATTCACAGCTTCATTAAAGCTGGAAACCAAGTTTGGTGTTGGTAATCTCTTCCACAAGTCCAGGGTGACGTTTTCCCTTGTCCTCTGCATACCTGTGGGATCGGATGGGCTTTATGTTTTACTGAAAACCCTCTTCCTTCTGCCTCTGCAGTTCAGCTCGATCTGCCTGAGTCACTGGCTATCACTGGTGGCTATGCCCAGCAGTACCGAGCTGTGCAGCTGCACCTGCACTGGGGCTTCCCGTTGGGACATGGCTCGGAGCATACCGTCAATGGGCACCGCTTTGCTGCAGAGGTAAGGAGCCTTCATAGAGGTGGATGCATCCTCTCCTTTCCTGGTGCTGGACTGTTGTCTTGCTTCCAGCCCATGGACTTAGCTGTCACTGTGAATCCTGCAACCCCTGGCCAGCATCCCTGCAGCTTCCCAAGCACTCTGCAGCAGAAGAGTTCAGTGTGGGAGGCCATGCTTTGGTGCTGTGACAGGCTCATGCCACAGCCTGCAGTGCAGAGAGAAGGAGGAGTCCAGCCTCCAGGATTCCTTGCCTGTGTGAGCAGTGAAGCCTGTCCCTACACTGCAGCCTAGTCCTAGGCTGGTGAAGCAGGAGCTGCAGCGGCCCCTGGGCTAGAGGAGCCAGCTCCCCAGGGACTGTTTACTCTGTACACACTGTCCTTCTCCTCTGCTAGCTCCCATCTGGTTTTATCCCTCCTTCTCTAGATGCTGTCCTCAAACTGAGCCTTGTTCCACAGTATGACCCCTGGTATCTAGGGCAGAGTGCTGGTTTGCTCTCCTGGACTGAGGAAGGTCCTGCAGATACTTGCTGCTTTGCAGCAGCACGTTTTCTCAGCACCACCAGCATATTTTGCTCATAGGTGGGATGCTCATCTTGGGTGCGGTGCGTGTCTCTCCTAGCCTTTGCTCCAGAAGGCTGGAGACACATGAAGGTGAGTACCTCCCAGAGGTGGCCATCCTGAATGGAATTTGCATGTTTCCCTTCCAGATCCACGTGGTGCACTACAACACCAAGTATGACAGCTTTAAAGAGGCAATGGTCCATCCAGATGGCCTGGCTGTACTGGGAGCCTTCCTGGAGGTGAGTGCTACAAATCAGCCCTTGGCAATAAGAAATAGGAGCAGGTGGAGGGTAGGACTGGTGTGGACAGCCTAGCACAGCTTTGGGATCTGGCAAAGGTGCAAATGCTCCTAGGCGTAAGGATAGAACAGGCAGAGCAGCTCTGATAAAAGGAAGATGTCACTGGGTTAGGGTGCCTCTCACAAAGAGTGATTCCTCCCTGACAGTTATTACTGTCACTGGCTGCTCTCTGTTCAGCCCCTGTCCCTGTCATTCCTGTGATGTCTGTGTTGTAGGTTGGGCCAAGGGAGAACCAATACTACCGACAAATACTTGAGCACCTCTACAAAATCGGAAGTGAAGGTAAGGCCCAGTCCCACCTAGCAGCTTTCCCAAGGGCTGCAGCCCAGCAGAGAGACCTGCTGCAGCAAGCATTTGCCTTATGGTATGTGAGAAGAGCATTGGACAGCTGCTAGAGAAACAGCTCTCCAACGGGCCCTTTGCTCACGCAGTCTTTTCCTTGCCTCCAGGGCAAACCCATTGCTCCTTCTTCAATGAGTGTCAGCAGTGTGGACCCTGGCACATGCAGTGTCAGGCTGCCCATACTCTCCATGCTGGTCCTCCAAGGGGCTGCCCTAGTCTTACTCCTTGTGGTGTTTCTTCTCCCAGGTGAGGAAGTCTTGGTGCCTGGATTCAACATTGCGGGTCTGTTGCCTGCTAACCTGAAATTCTACTTCCACTACAATGGCTCTCTGACCACTCCTCCCTGTTACCAGACAGTGAAGTGGACAGTCTTCAACCAGACCATGCTGCTCTCTCATGATCAGGTCTGTCATGAACTCTGTAGTGGGTGTTGCCCAGCCTTGCTCCACAAGTGCACACCATCTGCACCGACTGGTTGCCCGGGGCTCCCCTGTCTCCGGAAGGTGGGATGCACCCCGCTCTGCTCATACCATTCTCCTTCCAGATGTCAATGCTGGTGATGACCCTGAGAAATGATGACAACAAACCTCTGCTGAACAACTACCGGCCAGTGCAGGGCCTCCATCGGCGACAGGTGCTGGCAAGCTTCCAGACCTCCCTTTCTTCAGCAAAGCAGCTGCCTTCTGGTAAGAACATGAGTGTGCTTGGGCTATACCCACCTGCAGGAGTGCAAAAATGTCATCAGATTCAGGAGCTGAGGCTTTGCATCTCTTACAGAAATGCAGCCTCTGTGTGTGTGTGTGTGTTAGCCCTTTCCAAGCAGGTGACTTAGAGTAGCATTGGTCTTGGGGTCCTGCTCTCACCCATTACTGCACTTCTCTCACACCTGCCTAGGGCAGGTTGGTTTCTATGATCTGTTTTATCCTTGAGTCTTGCAGAAATAACAGTAGTGAGACTAGAGGATGTTTCTCAAGGCAAACAGCCAGGTCCTAGCATCATCCCAGCTGGCTTCTTCATCCCCAAACACCACAGCTAAATGCAGTAGGAGCTGCAGAGGTACAGGTTTGCAGCAAGCACCCCACCTCCAAACACAAGGGACTCCTCCCTAAAGACTGTGTTCTGCCAGCAGGGCCATGCAGCAGCTGTCCTGCCTGCCCTGTCTGCCTGTTCTCAGCTTGTCCTTGAAGGCTTCTTAGTGCTTTCCAGCAACGAGTAGAAATCCCTGTTATTCCTCAGCAGTGACTACTGCTCTGCTTCACTCCATTCTTGCCTGTTGCTGCTCTCTGAAGGCACTGGGGTTTTTTTCTGTCCAGCATTCTGTTCCTTGTCTGTTTGGGTGGCATTTCCAGCTGTTGGGGAGACTAACAGGAACAGCACACAGGCTTAGTCCCAGGCCTTTGGGCAACACTTCAGTGACCACAACCTGCAGTGCAAGGCACTTCCATTCACCATTCCACCTGCAGCCGGGTCACTAACGGCTGCAGGCTTTTAATCACCCATGGTCTTCGGGCTGGGTAGCAGTTTCCCATGTGGCACCACATCAAATGCTTCACTGATGTTGGGAGAGATAAAATCTACTGCATTTTCTTTTGTCTAGAATATCACTTATCAAAGAAGTATATCAGGTTAGGCTGGCATGCTCTATCTTTGGTAAACTTGTTAGATACTTTATCATATTTTCCACTTACCTCCAAGCCTTTCTTTTACCACTTTCTTGCAAAAGCTGTTCCAGAGCCTCCGGACACTGTGGCTGGGGCAGTCAGGGAGTTGCCCAGCTCACCCTTTTGTTTTGGGGATTTTTTTTTCTTCCCCCCTCTTTCCTTATTTGTTATGTCTATCTAGTAACCCCCCACTTTAAAGAAGCCATGAAACCTTTGTTCCTGGAGTGCCAGGACACCATCCTTTACTTCCAGATAAGGTTACTGCTCGCACACTTTGTGTGTGGGGGATTGTTGGAGTTTTCTCCCCACCTCAGTGCTGATAACTGCCTGCCATAGCCTCAGGCTTGCTGAGTACTGAAGGCGGAGTGATGTGGGGTCATGCCTTGCTTCGCTTGCAGCTGCACCTCTTGCACCCACGCTTGTTGATCTTTCCTCAGCTGCCCCCAGTTCAGGAAAGCCATTCCTGCCACTGGGTGCCGGGTGAAGGTGGTGGCTCCCCCGCAGCAGCCGCATGGCTGAATATGGCCTGCAGATAGTGCCACTCTGCACACCATACCTGGGCTGTGTACAAACGATAGTGCAGCTGTTTAAAAGCCACACCGACACACTAGGTAAATATTTGCCCAGCGCAGCTCCTGCCCAGCATGTAGGGCAACCGAGACATCTCCTTGTGGGAGCTCCTGGGGAGCTGCTGACTGTCGCATTGCAGGCAACCGTCCCTCCAGTTGCTCCCTGCTGGAATCACTCCATGCCCCTCTCCAGGGTCTCCTGCAGAATCCGGTGCAGTCATGGGGTGCTGCAGTGCTCAGCACCCTGACTACCTGCTTCCTGAGCAGTGGCAGCAGTGATCAGGGAGGCTCTGGCTGGGCCCAGCAGGGCTTTCGCGTGGGCTGTCGTTCAGGAATTGTCTTTTTTATTTATCCCCCTGCTTCCCTTAATGGGCATAACTGTATCAGGGCTAGGATTCCTGCAGCAAGATGCTGCAAGCTACTGGGCATCCACCCTGCAGCTGTCCCATGCCTGATGGGGAGTCTTGCTGGCAGCCCTGCTTTGGTAGCATGGGCTGAAGCCTGGCAGGCATAACACTTCCTTGGGCAACCTCTTGACTGTGCTGTCTCTCTTCTAGGTAATGAAGGCTCAACAGCAACAGGTAGGTGAGGGGCTGCCCAGGACAAAAAGGTATGTAGGGAACATACCTGCCTGGGAAGGGGAGTCCTGACAGCTATATAGAACTGCGGAGGCAGGTAGTCATGGGGGCGTTGCAGGGCTCACATTCTCTCATCTTTGTCTCCTTTGCAGAAGGACACTCTTCATTTCACGCAGGTAAGTCTCTGCTCAGCTGAGGCAGCTGCCTTCCTGTCCCCTCTGTCTTGGGGCTACTGGCCTGCTCCAGCCTTGTGACATCTCTCTGGGCCAGCAGCTGCAGGAGACCATCCCTGGTGTAATGTGCTTATGCTTGGCTTGCAGGGGATGTGCTGGCCGTGCTCTTTGGGGTGCTCTTTGCCATCACAGCAGTGGCCTTCCTGCTGTACATCCTCAAGCACCGCAGTCAGAATGCACGGTGAGAGAGGGGGAGCTGCAGGAGGATGGCCTGAAGGGTGGCACAAGTCCAGGCCATGGGAAAGAAGGTAGGATGGGTTAGCAGGTTTGCCATGTCAACTCTAATGCTCCCATTCCTCCCCAACCAGGCTGGACTCACCAGGCAAATCCAAGGTCATCTACACAGCAGCCACCACTGAGAACACTGCATGAGCTTCATGCCTCTGGCACTGTCAGCCCCACTGGCTCAGCCTGCCACCCTCCTTCCCACCCTAAGCTGAGGGAGAGCCAGCATGCCAGCCCCACATGGCTGCATGGGCTGTCCACACACTGTTTCCTGGGGATATTTTTGTTATAAAATTGGTAAAAATTAAAAAAAAAAAAAAAAAGTCAAAATCTTCTGTGGTGCCATCTCTTTCACCTGTCCTTGTGCAAAGCTGTGGGGCAGGAAAGGGTACCAGTGGAGCTGGACCCAGAGTGGAGAGGGGTGTGGAGTGACCCCTTCCTAACCAGCAGAGACAGCACTGATCTCTCTGCCCTGGGCAGAGCTCCAGAGCAAGCAGCACAGGACTCCTTGCACAGTCCAGCCCTGCCCTCCATCGCTCTGGGACTTCTTCCTCCTCTTATTTGCACAAAGCGTACAAAAAACATAACAGCCTGGTAGGGCTGGAGAAAGGCTGAAGGTGGCAGAGCCACCACTTCCTTGTTGGCCAGCCCTCGCCCATCTCCCTCTAGCTCTACCATAGCTGGAGCAGTCCCAAAGCTATTGCTGCTTAACACCTTCTCCCAGGGCCTCCAGCACAGCTGGAGCCAAGCCCCAGAGAGTTCTACAGCCATGACAAAATAATGAGAAACAGGTATAGAACTGGAGAGGAACCTGCAAGTCTCTACCTCTCAGCAACCACCCCATCTCTATTAGGATGAACAGTGCAGGACCTCCAGGCAACCGAGGTCTGCAGCTGCCAGCTGCTCCCCGCCAGTCACATCAGATTCACATACTGCATTGGGTTGGAAGGGAGCCTCAAAGGTCACCTTGTCCAACCCCACCCTGCAGTAAGCAGAGACACCTCCAACTACATCAGGCTACCCTGGGCCACATCGAGTCTAACCTTTTAACATCTCCAGGGACAGGGGCTCAGCCACATCCACAGGCACACTGATCCAGTATTTTGCCACTCTCACTGCAAAGAACTTCCTCCTTATGTGCAACTTGAATCTGCCCTGCTCTGGTTTAAAACCATTGTCCCTCACTCTATCACTGTCCCTTCTAAACAGTCCTCCTCCAGACTTCCTGTAGGTCCCCTTCAGATACTGAAACGTAGGTACAGTGTCTCCCCAGAGGCTTATCTTCCCCACGCTGAACAGCCTCACTTTGTTCACCCTGTCTTCACAGGAGAGGTGCTTCAGCCCTCTGATCATCTCGGTGGGCCTTCTCTGGACCCTCTCCAGCAGGTTCATGTCTCTCTCATGTTGGGTGTCCCAGAGCTTGACACTCTGCTCCAGCTAAGGTCTCACCAGAGCAGAACAGAGTGGCAGAATCACCTCTCCTGCTCTGCTGGCCATGCTTCCTCTGATGTGACTGGCCTTCTGGGCTGCAACTGTGCATTGCTGGCTCATTTACTGCTTCTTATCCACCGGTACCCCCAAGTCCTCTTCTGCAGGACTGCCGTGTTTCATCATCCCCCAGCCTGCACTGATATCAAGGAGGACAAGCCCTGCTGCAGAGTGCTTTCACCCTCCCCAGGAGGGTTGTTATTGACTCCACACAGCCACCAAACAGCTTGCACGTGGTACTCCTTTTTATTGGTATAAAAGTCCACTATGGATAAAACTGCCTTCTCAGCCCTGAGCCATCAGGGCTGGTGCACACCTGAAAATCCCTCTCCAAATGCAGGAGAGGGCAATGATCCCCTAGAATGGCCCCCTGAAACCCCTCCCCAAGCTGTGCTGGCACCAGCTGTGGGGCTGCATCCCCTTCTGAGCCCTTCAACAGCCTCTGTGTCTGCTGGGCCCTTTGAGTACCATCTCTTTTCCCCATCCTCCTCCTTTCATCCTGGGTGCACTCATCCCCTCAGGTACCCCCAGCACCATCCTCCCTGCACCAGGATGCCAGTCCCCTGCAGCTACCGTAGTCCAACACTGGGAGCATGGCTCCCAGTACAGAAAGGCTGGGCAAAGAGGCAGGGAAAGTAGCACCACAGCAATCAGCCTCAGCCCAAAGCCTGGCCGCATTTTGCAAAGCTGCTTCCTCCATTCTGTGGTGAAGAGGTGATGCAGAACTCTCCCTGCCCAGCACAGGAGACACAACATCTTCAGGTTGAAGGAGGGGAGAAGTGGTGGTTTTCTTCAGACTCAGGTCTCTGGCAGTCCAAGATATCATCCTTCCAAGGCAGATAACTAGGGCTGGGCTTGTGGTGGGGCCAGCAGGGCCGGGTTCCCCAAAACAGCTGTTCTCTGGGGGCTCCCAAAGGTGTGGTGGAGCAAGCCAGCTTCAGCCGCACTGGTAGGCTGGCTGCTACAGCCAGATGCCAGTGCCAGGCCCACTGGGACGGGCCAGAGTCCCCCAGTTCAGGAGAAAACATATTGCAGAGAAGGTGACAACCGCTCTTGTCACCAGGATGAAAGGAAGGGCAAGGGTGACTGGGGACAAGAACATCCCACGAGGCCTCAGGATCCCGGCTGTGGGGTAGATCCGCTCCGTAGACCTGCAGGAACCAAGAGAAGAGAGAGTAGCTATACACAAGACTCCTTTACCCCATCTGCTATCCCCACAAGAGACAAAAACTCAGCTGCTGCCCCAGAACCCAGGTTCTCCTCTAGTCTGGCAGCCAAGAGGATGACATCCTTGTTTTAGCCCCAGGGGCACCATCTCCCCATCCCAGTGCTAGTTCTGGTACTCAGAGGGACCCATAGGGTCCCCCACCACCTTTATGAAGCAGAACTTACAGAGAAAGAAGCGCCGCAGGTTCTGGGTAGATCCCCCTGACAGTGAGTAAGCCCAGGCAGCGGCAGCAGCCATCAGTAGGTAGGAGGGCACCAGGCTGCCCACATACAAGGGGTTGCAAAACGTCTGAGGAGACAGATGGGAGACAAGAGGGATGAGCAAGCAGGAGAGGACAGGCATAGGATGGGTGACAGCATCACTACCTCCTAAAGCAAAGTGAGACAGGGATTTGGTTGTGAAGGGCCAGCTGCAAGTTCCCCAAACCCAACAGTTTTGCAAGTGCTGAAGGGTGTTCCCATTCTGGTACAAGGATCAGCACATACCAGAGCTGCCCTTGCATGTAAGTCCCAGCACAGAGCTCTGCTCCAAGCTACTCACCGACCCTGAAACAGCAAGATGCATGACAACAACTGCTGTGATCTCCCACCAGCGCCGATGCTCACAGCCATGGAAAAAGAGGATCCCCCAGAAGGTGTGAAGAAAAATCAGCACCATGGTCATAAAAGCTGCAGGGAGTGGTAAAGTGTGTCACCAGGGCACCACTTGCCCTCACCTGGCCTGACGATTCAAGAAGTGGTGGAGAGGAGCCAGGGAAGGGGAGCAGGACTATAGTTAGGTGGGACTAGAAGGTGCTGGGGCAGACGCTGAGTATGGACAGAATTAGGGAGAGAACAGGGAGGGTTTGGCACACAGAAATGGGACAGGGGACTGTAAAGAGCTCAGGTGGGTAGAGAGTGCATCACGAAGGCAATAGCATGGAGGGGAGAATCCAGCCAGTGCCCCTTGTCTGCCACCTCTGTGGTTCATAGCGTTCAGGTTGCTCACCTGAGGTCAGGAAGTAGAGCTGTGAATCCCCATGGATGCCCACAGTGCCAGGCCCTAATGCATCTGCCAGAAGATTGATCATGGAGAAGGCACCACTCATGAGCCCAAAGCCCACGCCAGCCACTGCCAGGACAGAGATACTATCACGACCTGAATCTCCCAGGGCCACCACAGATACTGCCCAGCCACCCCGGCCATGAAAAACATCTTTCCCCCTCCAGCAGCATGGCCAACCCTGCCCAGGTGACTGGGGTGCCCTGCTCTGCACAGAACTTACCATATGCCATTTGCTGGATGGAGATGGGGGAGCAGCCGTCCTCACTGAGGGCCACCAGCCCCTCTATGGCCTTCCTGTAGGGGAAGAACATGCTAGAGAACGCCACAGCCCAGTCCACTTCTCAAGAGATGGTACAGCACCAGGATGCAGCAGAAGAGACCAGAGTCTCACTCTGCATCATCCCACCCTCCTGGTAAGCTCCTCCATCACCAAGCTGCAACCATGGAGACCATCCATGTGACGACCCTGAACCACAGGACAATCCATGCACGTGAAAACCACGTGAAGCCACATAGAAAGATTTTCCACAGAGGAATGTGAATGCCTGCCAGCCCTGCAGAGGACGGAGAGCAAGACATTCAGTGCAAGCAAGCAGCAGCCTCACATGGAAAGCAGCCCCAGTGCATACGTGGGAGACAGGAGCTCAATCTCTGCATTCATACTCTTGGAAGATGTGAGGGGTGGGGCTGGGGCAGGGAGGAATACGCAAGGAGTGCAGAGTAAAGTTCAAAGAAAGAAAAATTATCTGGGGAGAGAAACTGGGAGAGGTTGGCTTCATAATTTTTATCAGCTAGGAGTTTGGCAGGTGAGAACACCACCATATGTCTCCTCAGCTCGGGAAGGACAGCAGCACATGCAACTGGAGATCTGCAGGACAAGCGAAAGGACAGGGTGGTTTGTGTCAGAGGCTGCTCGGTGGAGCTCTGCTCCCCTCTGCCTGCCAGTCTCTGACAGTGCCTTGCCACAGGGAGCAGGGCAAGCCTCTACTGCTGGTGCACTCAGCCTTCCCTCAGCCTCACACCAGTGCCCAGCCAGCTGGGAATTCTGGGAGGACTGGGGGGATGCTGACTCCTGTATCGCCCCCCTTGGCTGTCTGCCCAACTCCAGCACCAGCATCCATCTGTCCATCTGCGTGCATGTGCACACCCAGCAGGCAGCACAAGCCAGCTGGCGGTGCCAGGCAAGCCAGGAGCTGCTGAGGCTGCACTGAGACTTTGCCCTGGGCTGCCCAGGGCACCATGCATGGAGCTAGCAGTAGTATACTGCCCCATAGAGCCCCAAAGCCATCTTCAGGCTGCCCTTGCTCACACAAAACAGTGTCCAAGAAAGGAATGGGACTTCCCAGCAGATGAGGGTTGATCCCTAATCCTTCTCTGTCTCCCACACAGCAAAGCAAGGGCGTTTCCCAAAGCCTGGAGTCTGCTCAGGCTGTGGGAGCACTGCTGCTGCTGCTGCTAGTGACCTGGGCAGAGAGGATATGACAGGTCCTGCAGCAGCCCAAACCCACAGCCTATCTGTCCCAAATTCAAGGAAATACTGCTAGACACCTCAGTCCTGGGTCTACCAGACCTTAGGGTTGCCCTGTTCCACCACCTGAAACCCACTTGAGGTCATCATGCTCACACAGATACCATAGGCTCCTGGCAAAGATCAAGGTGGCCTGATACCATGCTTGGCATCCAAACTAGCTCAGACAAAATCTGGCAACTGCTGTGGCTCAGAGAATGGGAGGATCACCCAGCAGCACTGGAGCAAGGTGGGAGACACCCTTACCTGAGGAGCTTGTAGTAGAGGAAGCGGAAAGCCTCCTGCAGCAGCACAGAGAACATCACCCCAAATATCAAGAGCCCCTTCTGCAACGATTCATCCTGGGGGTCACTGGCCTTAACAGCAATAAACCAGATGAGGGAGGAAAGCAGCAGCGACACCAGCCAGAAGAAAGCTCTGCATGAGAGACAGAAAGCATCTGCTGGCATTGATGCTGGTGCCATGCCCGTCAGCACTATGCCTGCACCCCTCTGTGTTGGTTCTGGCACTGGCAGCTTTGCCCCAGCCTTGCCCACTCTACCAGTACCAATGCTGTTCTGGGACAGGTGGTGCCTGTACTGGTACTGATGACGTGTCTGCACCATGCTGATAACCAGAAGTAGAACAGTGCCCTCGTTGTGCCCACACCAGTATCAGCATCAGGCTCAAACCTACACCGGGGTACCACTTCCAGTACCACACTCTGCTGATCCCACAGCAGGGCCCCAGTTGCAGACATGCACCAGTACTACCACTACCCCACTGCACCAATCTCATTCCATTACTGATACCAGTGCTCCCCCATCACGCCTACACCATGCAGTGACCACACTGGTACCAGCACAATACCAGTACCAGCACCCCTGCCATGCCCACAATCGTATCTATACAAGCACTTATGCTTCTGCTATGCCTGCAATGGTACTGGTCTAAGTATGGACGCTGGTGCCCCTTTCAGAGTCACAGTGGTACAAGCATGTGACCACCAACCATCACGATGTGTACTGGTTTCCCCAATGCGCCCAGAACTGTACCAGTAAGAGACACAATACTGGCGGCCATGTCATGCAAGCAACGGCACCAGTGTAAGTAGTGGTAGCCTCATCGCACCCACAACACTGCACGAGTACCTGTGTCCCAGTTGTATCCCCAACAGCACTGGCACTGGTCCCTCCGTTGGTCCTTTTCCAGTACCAGCTACATCCCTGTCACACCCACAGCGGTACCAGTCCTGTGATGCCGGCACCTACACCCCATTGCACCCATACTGCTACTGGTACTACCAGTGCCGCTCTTACAGCCGTATCGGCGCTGATACTAACACCACTGGCATGCCTATACTGGTAATAGCACCAGCACTGGTACCAGTGCCCCTGTTACATCCACACTGGTGTTAGCACCGCCACCTAATACCTGCGTCCCTGGCACGGCGATACCGGTATCAGCACCGGCACGGCTACACCAGTACCGACACCAGAACCAGTTGCCCCACCACGCCCACCCCCGGATCCGCGGTGGCACCGACCCTGCGATAAGGATGATGATGCGGAGCGGGTCCCGAGCAATGGTGAAGAGGAAGAGGCCGAGAGCCGGCCCGAAGGCGATGAAGGTGCAGCCGAAGAAGACGGCGAGCGTCATGGCGGCGAGGCCCGGAACACGACAGCGTGGACGGAGCCTGGAGGCTCGGTCCGAACAAGCCCCAGCACCCCCTCC
>VWZI01000957.1:780230-813272 GCA_013396835.1 Psilopogon haemacephalus | reverse complement strand
TTTTTTGTTATTCCAAGAAATTGTTTTCAACAATATTATAATGTACAGCTATTTTTTTTCCCACCAGAATGGCTACTTCCAGGAACAAAAATAGCTGTGCTTATTTTGTTAACACTTAAAAATGTGAGAAATTGCCTGAAGTTTGCTCGCTTTAGTTACTCACCTTGGCTTAAGCACATGAATATTTGCCAACTTGCTCTTTTCTGTCCTTGGCAGGCAGTTACTGGACACGAGGAGTGTGTGGAAGCATTGCTTCAACATGGTGCTAAGTCCTTACTACGAGACTGTAGGGGGAGAACCCCTATACACTTGTCAGCTGCATGTGGGCACATAGGTGTTCTAGGAGCTCTCCTGCAGTCAGCTACATCTGCAGAGGTAGTACCTGCAATAGCAGACAATCACGGCTATACATCACTGCACTGGGCCTGCTATAATGGTGAGATACTTTAAAGTTTAAAAATAAACTCTAAATGTTTGTGTTTGTTAATCATGGATTTGCTTTGGTTGGAAAAGACCTTTAGGATCATCAAGTTCCAGCCATTGTTTAACTTTACCAAGTCCAGTGCCGAACCATTGTCCCTCAGTACCACATCTATGCATCTTTTAATCACCTCCAGAGATGGAGATTCAATCACCTCTCTGGGAAGCCTCTTCCAGTGCATAATAACTCTCAGTGAAGAAGTTTCCTGTAATACCAAATCAAAACCTCTGCTGGTGCAAATTAAGGCCATCTCTTTTCCCTTCCCTTCCCTTCCCTTCCCTTCCCTTCCCGTCCCTTCCCTTCCCGTCCCGTCCCGTCCCGTCCCGTCCCGTCCCGTCCCTTATCACTTGCTCCTCCCTAGTAACAACCACCACCTAGCTACAACCTGCCTTCAGGTAGTTAAAAAGAGGCAGGTCTCCCTTCAGCCTTTTGTTCTCCAGTCTGCACAACCCCAGATTTCTCAGTCACTCTTCATCAGACTTGTTCTCCAGGCCCTTGACCAGCTTCATTGCCCTTCACTGAACCTGCTACAGCACCTCAGAATCTTTCTTGTAGAGAGGGCATTAAAATTGAACATTACTCATGAACAGCTTCACTAGTGCTGGGTACGGGGGAAGAATCACTTCTGTGGTCCTGCTTGTCTCACTGCTACAGGCCAGGAAGCTGTTTGCCTTCTTGGCCACCTGGGCACGCTGCTAGCTCACCTTTGCCCAGCTGTTGATCAACACTCCCAGGTCTTTCTCTGCTGGGCAGCTTTCCAGCTGCTCCTCTCAGTTCTTAAATGCAGCCCTATTAAATACTATCAGTGAGTTTGAAACATTAGCACAAAGTATTGCTTCATCTCATTTACATATATGGTTTTTATTGCAACCTGTAATGAGACATTTTCTGGGTGCTTTTTTGTTTGTTTTTTTAATACCTGCCTTCTACGTTTGCTTTAGGTCACGACAGTTGTGTAGAGCTCCTCCTGGAACAGGAAGTTTTCCAGAAAATGGAAGGGAATTCTTTCAGTCCGTTGCATTGTGCTGTGTAAGGAAGTACAAAACTACTCTTCAAAGCTTTTTATTGCTGTATTTAACAAAAGATTTATCATCCTGTAAATAACAGCCTTTTTAATTCATTGTAGGATAAATGACAATGAAGGTGCTGCAGAAATGTTAATTGATACACTAGGTGCTGGTATTGTAAATTCAACAGATTCAAAAGGAAGGTAAGAGTGTACACAGTGGAAGAATGTCTGTAATGTAGCAGAGGGGCTCTGCTGAATTCTGCACTCATTTGGGGTTTTGTATTTGCTAAACCTAATTTCCCCCTTCCGTCTGTTTTTAATCTTGGAAGATTTGTTTATTATGGCTAGAAATGTAGACTGTTAAAAATGTGACTCGATGCACTTCAGTTGACTTGGTTATTATGCTGGCAGTTTTGAGCACATTTAAAATTGCATTGCTCTGTGGGTAATACTTTACAGCTATTTTCTTTCTGCTGGATCCCATTGTTTCTCTGTTGTAAACTGCATAGAGGGCATCACTTGAAACCTGGAGGTGACTTTCTGAAGGCAGCAGTCACAGCTCCAGCAATACTGGTTTCAGATCATCAGTGAGAGGGACTGCTGAGACTTGTACCTACAAGGATCACAGTCAGGATGCCTCTTTGAATACAATAGAAAGCACAGCTGAACGTGGCCATGTTGTCTTTTTGTCTGTTGTAGAACTCCTCTTCATGCAGCAGCTTTTACAGACCATGTTGAGTGTCTACAGCTTCTGCTCAGCCACAATGCTCAAGTAAATGCTGTAGATTCCTCTGGGAAAACACCTTTAATGATGGCTGCAGAAAATGGACAGACAAATACAGTTGGTAAAGAGAAAGCTTTAGATATTTCTGCTTGTGGGTAAAGTTGCCTTAGAGTTAATGTTCTTGGGGATGTATTTTGTCAAAATTATGTCTTCACTTTGCACAAATGTAAGCCATTAAGACTTTAAGGAATATGCTTTTAGTTAATACAGATCTTTATTTCCCCAGAGGTGCTGGTTAGCAGTGCTAAAGCTGATCTGACTTTGCAAGACAGTTCTAAGAACACAGCACTCCATTTGGCTTGCAGCAAGGTGTGTGCATAGTCTGACTTAACAGTGCTGAACTCTGTGTTTTCAAGCACTGTTAGCAAAAGTATTAACTCATTACTTTGAAAGGCATTCAAAGCAGTTTTTGGAGAGTATTTGTTATGTGACATATATTTGTTCTGTATTTAGGGTCATGAAACTAGTGCCTTGTTAATATTGGAGAAGATTACAGATAGAAACCTCATCAATGCCACCAATGCAGCCTTGCAAACGTAGGTATCACCTGTGAGCGTGTTTTACAGATGAGTTTTGGTGTGCATCCTGCTCACAAAGAGGCAATTGAAATGCAGTTGCTTGATAGGAATCAAGAGCTGATCTGACTTGAAGTGATGTTTCGCTCAGACTTCAAATTCTCATTTTAGCTGAGTGAAAGGGATAATTAAATAAGTCTTACAGGGAATCCTGTGTGGAATTACTGCACTCCACTGAGACTACCTGTAAACCAATACTGGGGAATATATGTCAGGTTGGCCTATTAAAATGACTCTTCTGCATATTTTTTTTGTTCCTTTAAAGACTGTGGTATAGACGCATACAAGGTTGAGCTATGTACGTGAATTGTTAAACTGCTTTAATAATGCTGCTGGAGACCATTTAGGGGAAAGGGAAAAAAAAAACCAAAACAAAAACACTGGAACTTTTAAGTAACCCACATACTTCTCTAGCCCTACCTCCTTTCTGGAATCTGTCAAGTGCAAACCCCTACTCTTCTTCCAACTATTTCCAGAGATCTGCTTGAACATAAGGAGATAGTAAGAATTTTTCCTCTGCTCTTGCTGCTCACCATGGTGCACCTCAGGCAACATGAAATAATTAGAAAGCAGGAAAGGGTGATCTGGTTGCTTCATCTCTGGCTAGAAGCAGGAATGTTTTCAGAGAAGGAAAAGCAAAATGGGAAGAGAGATGGGAACAGGAATGGGAAAATATGGTACCACAGGCTCATGTAATTCCACCCACATGTCTTGGCTCATGTTCTGGTCAAGAGATGTCATGCAGAAAAATAAGTACATACTCACACCTCCATGAACCAATTTTGAAAAAGATTTGCCTAGGATATTTGAGGTAAATCTACACTTTTCTGCTAGGCAAAGTCACTGCAAAACATGGTTAAAGTTAATAGTTTGAGCTTCTGAAAAAAAAATAAAACTCTGCTTTTCTTGCTTCACGAATTATACTGCAAATTGCTTTTTTTCCTCTGGTCAGAATGGAATACAGTAGCTTCTAACAGGCAGATTGATAAAGTGCTTCTACCTTTGTCATGGTGATGTCAGGTCAACTGTTGGACTCGGTGATCTTTTCCAACTGAAATAATGCTGTGGTTGTGTTCCCTACTCCTATAAGCACTTACATGCCATAATACCTGACTGCCATTCTGCTCTTGGTGGTATAAGGTTCACTGCCAGTGATACTCAGCAGCTCTCAGATGTGACAGTGTCTGTTACAACAGTTCAGTGAAGGATCACTCAGCAAGAGGGTAGCAGATGTTTACAACTTTCTGACATTGATAAAGTTCATGAGCAGGCACTGCTTTCCTCTTTGCTGTGTGGTGCCATAAGGAAGGTGCACAATAGTTACTGCCTCATTTCTTTGCACTAAGAAATTTGCTGTTCTTCTCATTTCACTTACTGCATCTGCAATGTTTATGTCATGTGTAGGCAACGTATAAGTTCTTCAATAATGATTTAACTAGGTGCAAGCTACCTATCTGACTGTCTTGTTCTGAGGTTTATATAAGGGTTTGCTTGTCTTCACAGGCCTCTGCATGTTGCTGCTCGGAATGGACTAACGGTTGTAGTTCAAGAGCTCTTAGGGAAGGGAGCAAGTGTACTTGCTGTAGATGAAAATGGTAAGAGAAGTTGAACTTTGTCTCCCCATAAGTAGCTGTGTTTTTGAACTTGGGTCATTGTAAAGAAATAAGAATTTGGGAATTTCCTATAAACCTTACAGTAGATTCCCCAAGGAAAAAAAATAATGCATTGCTGAGGTCGTTTCAGCAAAACAGCAGAACCGAAAGGAGAGTGAAAATTCAGAAGATTTCAGGTTGCAAGATAGAATTGTTTGGTTTGCATTTGTAGTTTTGCAATGTATAGCCTATAAATACACTGGCTTTGGCATACATAAAAAGGTCATAAAAACGTAATGCTCAAAGTAGAATACAACTTCCAGCTGTTAAGCAGCTGGGTTGAATTGCCATTCCTTCTGTCATGGTAAGTCTATTCTGGTGTTAGTATTGAAGAGCAAGTACAAACTGCAGATCTCATTTGCTGGTCTCAAGCTTCTGGCTCTTTAGTGGGTTTTGGCACACTGAAGTAAGAAAAAATAACCATTACCAAAGAATAAATCCTGTACCTGGTACAAACGAAAGAGAATTAGATCTACTGACTTCTTACTTATTTATTTTCGTTTAAGACATCTGTGGTCCTCTGAAGCTGTGCTTTGAAAAACATAAGAGCCTCATGCTCAAGTGTTTCTTAAGTGAAAGCAGTAGCTGGGAGGTGGGGCTTGCTGTTTGGTTTCTTTGTTGTTTGTCCTTTCCAGAAGGGATGTGCCTAATTAATAGCTCTAAATATATTTCCAGTTTGGAAAGCTTTCCCTGCCTCAGTGTTTACTGTGATGCTCTCTGTATGTATCTCAAACTACCCTGCTTAAAGTGACATTGGGTGACTTTAAAGATCATTCCTTGACTGAAATAGGGGCCAGAGGTAACTGCTTAATGAAACTCCATAAAATTACCAGATTGGAAAACATCTTTTTGATTGCTGTTTCTCGTCACAGTTGTGCTACCTGGAGATGTCTGCCTTTATTTGTGGGCTTTTCCTCTGCAGCCAGCCAGTCCCTTCTCAGGGTGGCTCTTTTGGCATAACAGAGGGAAGTGTTTGTGGAGAAGTCACAGTTCTCTGGCAGCCTAACTGCAACACGATGAAACTTCTTTTTCATTCTGCTCACTCTTAAATTTTAAAATAACTCCTGACTGCTCATCTTGTTCCTTTCTGTGGTTCTTTTCTTTCCAACAGCAATTACTTTGTTTATTAAATTTTAAGCCATCTTGAGAATATTCGTAATGGAATCTTTTTTTTGTTGTTGTTGTTTTTTTTTCCTGCTGGCTGAATGTGCCAGCTCCAAGTGCAGTATGTGCAAAGCAATAAATACTTTTGGTTGTGAGAGAGCAAGAGAAGTCTTTCATGGGATTGGCTTCATCAATCTATTTGTCACTGTAAGTTTTCTGAACTCTTTGGAAGTGGTAGTCTGTCACCAGGCTTGCTAAACCTGTTTTACAAGCTGCCTTGATTTCCATAGTGCAGGTTTTTATATTTAAATGGAAAAGCTGGCAGTAGTGCTAGCCAGGTTCTGCTTTAGGTCTACTTGTCTTTGATTTTAGCATTTACTGGTAGAGTGTTGAAGTCTTTCTAAAGATGAACTGGGACACTGAAAGGTAGATGGTGACTGCTCATTTTTTTCTTCTTTTGAGCCTTTTTTTTTTCCCCCACATCATTGTTAGTGAAGGAAATGGTGTTGAGTATGACCAGCTTGAATAAACTCACTTTGTGTCATCTTGCCTTCATACAACCTCTAGCAACTGTAGATATTAAATTGTCTGCGTTCGAGTATTCAGTGCTGAGCCTTCTGCTTCTGCCTGACGTGCCTGAAACTCAGACTTTGTCCAAGCATAGCAAGCTCTGGCCCCTGCTTCTGAACACTCTCAAAATGTATCTCTTCTGCAGACTGTCAGTGTTAACTCTGAGGTGTTTAAGTGCTGTGGTACCTTACTAACAATGAACACATCTGCTGCGCTGCACTCCGGCACGGCCCTATCGCATGGTCAGCTGCTGCGCTTTGTGCTTCAGCTACCTCTTTCCTTGGGTCCTGTGCTCCTTTGGGCAGTGCTCACTCTGTTCCAAGCATCCGAGCACAAGGTCTGTTCTGAGCCTATAATAATTCAACTGCAAGATTGTCTCTCCCCCTGCTTGCTGTTTTCATAATTTCTAGCTACAGTTGGGTTTTTTTTTTTCCCCCCCGTGATGTGCCTACTAGTTTAAAGCTGTGCAGTTGTACAACATGGTAACCACTCCTGAGCTCTAGCCTAACACTTGGCCTGGATCTACTTCTACAATAGAGATGGTTCCTTAGTAGTTGAAACTCTTGCTGGTAGAACAAATGTTGCCTGGTTTCTATGCTTTCCATAAGCCTTCTACTATTTAAAGTCAGGAGAAGTGTAGCCAGCAGGTCGAGGGAGGTGATTCTTCCCCCTCTGCCCTGGTGAGACCCCACTTGGAGTACTGCATCCAGTGTTGGAACCCCTGGGACAAGAGGGATGTGGGCGTCCTGGAGTGTGTCCAGAGAAAGGGCCATGAGGATGCTTAGAGGACTGGAGCACCTCTCCTACAAGGACAGCCTGAAAGAGTTGGGGCTGTGCAGGCTGGAGGAGGTTCCCAGGGGACCTTCTTGTGGCCTTCCAGGATCTGAAGGGGGCTACACAAAAGCTGGGGAGGGACTTTTTAGGCTATCAGGTAGTGACAGGACTAGGGGGAATGGAGCAAAGCTGGAGGTGAGGAGATTCAGACTAGACATGAGAAGGAAGTTGTTGAGCATGAGAGTGGTGAGAGCCTTGAATGGGTTGCCCAGGGAGGTGTTTGGGGCCACATCCCTGGAGGTGTTTGCAGCCAGACTGGATGAGGCTGTGGTCAGCCTGATTGAGGGTAGGGTGTCCCTGGGCATGGCAGGGGGTTGGAAGTAGATGACCCTTGAGGTCCCTTCCAACCCTGACTGATTTTATAATCCACGAAAATTCCTTGTCTGCTTTTTACCTGGACATTGTACACCTTGAAGTTGTACAGCAGTACAACTGTAGCAGTACAGGACTTCAGACTTCCAAATGTTCCTCAACATGAGTCTTCCTGTTCAGCTTCTCATGGGGATGTCTACTGCATGCACTAAGAGGTGCTGTGAAGGTGCTACAAGGTGATCTGGCCAACCAAAAGTTAAACAAATTCTATTTGATAATGCATTTAATGCCTTTTGGGGTTTTAAACGGCGCAGAACCGAGTAATACGAAATCCTTTTGCAGCTGAAAGATTATGTGCTCTTGGAGAAATGTTTGCATTCTCTTTCTTTGAAATGAAGGTTTTGGTTTCTCTCTTGACTTTCCTAGGTTACACACCAGCTTTGGCCTGCGCACCCAATAAGGACGTGGCTGACTGCCTAGCTCTTATTCTGGCCACAATGATGCCTGTTTCATCGAGCAGCACCTTGCCTTCCCTTACCTTCAATGCCATTAACCATTACACCAACACCTCAAAAACTGTCACCTTCGATTCCTTGCCAATTATGAGGAGTGACCATAGCTCTTACTGTACTTTCAACAACATTGGCAGGGAAGGTGGCTACCCATATACAGAAGAAGACGAACTCAATGACTCAGATTCTGAGACCTATTAGAAGCTCCATTTCGTAGGTCTGGAGTGAACGCTCATGCTGGAAGGTCAGACCTGTGCTGTCACAAAGCTCTCCGTGTTTGACTACAAGAAGAGGACAGACCTTGGAGAAGATGTTTTGTTTTGGTTTGTTTTTTTTTTTAATTGTGGTTAATCTGTGAGACTCTAGGAGGATTTTTAAGAGCATATTTTGCAGAAGAAGCATAAATTCTCAGAACAAGTACTTGGAATCCACAGTGGGGGANAAACCTCCCCCTCGGTTTTGGAGATGTTCAAGTTGTCATTTTCTTTCTAGGGGGTGGAAAGAAAAAAAAAAAAAGAAAAAAAAAAAGAAAAAAAAAAAAGAATGTCAAAACTCTTTTATTTAACTGTGTTCTACCATGCTGTTGCTGGGGCCAGGAGTAATGTCTGCAGACTGGGCACCCTACTTGATGTAAATGAACACCACTGTTGTACAACACAAAGGATGCTCGACTTAAATATGAAACTAAAACCNNTGGAGAAGTTGTTTCAACCAAACCTTGATTACTTCTGGAAGAGGAGCTTAGATTTGGTTTTAAACATTGATTTTTTTTTTTTTTTTTTTTGTTTGTTTGTTTGTTTTAAATCATCCGAAAGCCTTCCGACACCATAAAATGTATCGTGAAAGAAAGCAGATGTGCTTCAAAGTTGTGTTTTCTTTTTCTCTTAAGTGAAGTGAAAATGAAGGCGTTGCTTTTATAAATACTAAACTCAAACCAGCTAACAAGGTGAAGTCAGGGTGAAAAATGTACAGTGTAAGAAACAAGGGAAGGGGTGGGAGATGTGGAAGGGAAGCAGTAATTGTTGCACAGGTTTAGATTATTTTAATTTTTTTTTTTTTTTTTTAAACTTTTGGTTCTTGGGTTGGGTTTTTGGTTGGTTTGTTGGTTTGTTTGTTTTTTTACTTAAAAATACACTAGTAAACTATCAAATCAACATGTCTTGATAACCCCTTGTTGTGACTGAGAGTCCTTTGGAAGAATTCGTCCACTTCCTTACATCATAAATTTGTGTGTAAGATGAAAAGTTGTATATCCCCATCACTTTTTAAAAAAATTTTTTTTAATTCCTGGAGTTGCAAGGGGGAGGTGGGGGGGAAGTGAATTTAAGAGTATATTTCCCTATTAGAGAAGCAAGTACAGTGTTGGTCTGTGGGAAAAGCTGTGTACCTTTGTCGTGCTCCATTTAGAAAATAAACAGCAGAAACAGGTCCCTGTAATGTAGTTCAGGCTTGCCCAAATTATTATTTTTTTTTTTTTAATTATTTATAACAGACTACTGTGGGGTTTTATAATTGCCTGAAGAACTGAAAACTGACATAAGTAAGCCGAAGTTTCGTCTGTTAAATATGAACATTTACTTAATTTGGCTCTGCTTTAACTCTTAACTGCTACTTTACAAGTGAAGTTGTTTATGTACATGCAAGGAATCCTTGCGTGTCCTGGTAAAGTACAAATAAATTACTACAAACTGATTTCAATTTCCTTTTTAGCCTTTTTGTACGGTGAAACTGGAAGCCTTTATGATATTGTAAATTACCTGCTGATTTTTTCTGAACATAGTGTGAAAACACGGGGCAATATTTTGATCTATTTGATAACTTGGTTGGGGTTTTTGAAGACCTAAAATGAGCATGTACATAGAAATAGTGACTGCTTGGATACTGTATTTACCTGCACTCTTTCAGTACTTCCAAGATTCCTGTATATTTTACGGAGTGTAATAAAACTCAGATGTGAGTTCTACTAATGAATAACTTTTGTATCTACTCAGCATTTAACGACAAAGTCTCTTTTGTTGAACTGTTAGAGTTTATAAAATAATCTGCTTTGCAAAGGCTTTGCCAGCATTTTCATTCTGAAGCAAATGTCAGCTCCTTCAATTTGAAGTCATTCTAAATGTTGAACTACTTCATTACTCTTTTAGGCTTCCTTTTAAATATTACTTAACCATTTGTGCCTGTGTTCACTGTTTGTATATGCAGGATGTTTCTCTGTGAGGCAGATTAGATGGTGTCAGAGAGAAATTCCTGTAGGTAGTTGCCTCTGATTCTCTTGAGTATGGGGCTGTGTGGGAGAGATGTAAGTGCCTCAGACGAGCACACAGCAGTGCTCCAACAGTCCATTTTGGCCTTTCTTGGGAATCACTGCATCTGTTTAAATACAAAAAGGTTGAAGCAGCAAGGACCCATTTTCCTCGGGATCAGAGTGCCAAGAAGCAGCCTGCTATTTAAAAGCTAACAACTGCATCTTTCTGCTAATGAAACTCCAATGTTTGTTACTTGAGAGGAATTGTCAGCAGATGGTATTGTGCCAACTCTGCTTAGCTTTCTGTGTCCTCTGACTTCTGGGATGTTTTGTGGGTTTTTTTCAGTTCTCAGGATAAAGGTTCTGCAGAAGGAAAATGCCACATTAGTATTAACTTCCCAGGTTGATCTGTAGATTTTGGTTTGGGGGTAGTGCTGGGCTTTTTGGGGTTTTGTTGGTTTTTTTCTTCAGCATAGCATGGTAGCATAAATGGTAGATGCGTGCAGAGTTTGTCTTGTCTTCACCACCACTACCACTCCCTGAATGACTTCACTGTAATCAAAAATACTTTCTTGACCTCCCTGTATCATCATCTTTGCATTTCTTCCTATTATTTTTTATTGCTTCTCTACTCCTAGATACCTCCAAAATAATAACATGAATACGTTTGGAACAATCAGAGCTAGAAATATGCACATTTTATACTTGGATCTTGGTTGCAGTGGGTTTTTCTGGTTGTATGTTTTCTCATTTTATATTCTGACTTGTCTGAAATGCTTGGTTAAAGAAAAAAAAACTATTTAAAAACTAATGACTTCAACATTTTGCTGGGTTTAGCATCTACACAAGGGGCATTGAAAGATCCCAGAGCTTTTACCCAAGTTTTATGGAATACCTCTAAAAAGGAGTGTGAGACGATCTTTACAGATTCTTCAACCCAATAGTTCTGGTGTTGAGAGGATTCAGCCTTCCTGTCTTGCCCAGAAATGATGTCCATTTAAAGGCAACAACTTCTGGAGTAGTCCAGGATAACATAATTCTATTTATACTCTAGTCTTGCAAAAAGGGGAGAACGTTCATTAAATCCAGCTGGCTGGGAGAACACAAGTGGTGTTCCAATTGCCCAGCTCCTTTTATTGAAGGGGAAAAAAAAAATTGGTGACCTTTCTGTTTTAAGCATGCAACAACTGTGTGAGAGGGTAAGTGCAGAGAGACTGTAAGCAACAGTGAACTCTTACAAAACACCATTGTCTAGCACATGCTTAGAAGCTTTTTCATATACATGGCATTTTTAGCAATGCTAAACATGTCTGGGGGTGCCCATGCTATGCAATTCCACATTTGGATCAGGAAGGTTCACATCTTAAAAAGAGAAACCTAGATAAAAGCGATGTTTATAGAAACAGCAGCTCTGAGAACCACAGGATGTGCACTTTGGCACAATGTACCACAGGGTGAGGGAGGGAGCTCCTTGGGCTTCCCCAGCAGCTGCTGGAAGAGGAGGAGGAGGAGCTGGCAGGAGTACCCTCCTCATTTTCCACCACTGTCTGCTCTGTTGCTCTGCTGAGAGTACATACCCATTTCCCAAAAGAAATTCCATCATTGGTATCTGATAGCAATAATTCCTGATAATCAGCCCTGGATGGAGTCAGACTAACAACCTCGGAGCTCTGGGCCTTTGAAATCTCTTAATAAGCAGTTTCAGCTTGAAACACCACTTCCATAAGTCTGGATTTAAATTCAGCAAAAATAATATCAGGAAGAACTCAGTATTTAAGTTAAATTGGTCCAGCAAATTCCTATAAAGCCTTAAATTCCTTATAATCCTTTAGTATGCTGTGGAAGCTGATAGGACAGCTGGAGACAAATTCTTTCAGAATAGAGTCTAAAACGTATGGGTTTTTCTAATCAATCTGTAGCTACAACTCTGACTGGGACAAGGTAAGAATTTATAAAGATGAGTCTCCTTTGCAGACTGAAACCTGAAGAGGTGGAACACAGGCCTCTCTGCTAGATGATAGCATTGGCTTTTTCCTTATGAAGAACATTAAGGAACCACCATGCCTGAATCTGAAATGGCAAAACAATTGCTTATTCATGTAGAAAATACCCTATTTTATTATATTTATGATGATCTGTAAGCTTTATGACAAAAATCTCTGTTTTACTGCTAAACAGGAGAAGCAAGTGCCTGGCTGGATGTTGTAAATGCCACCCAAGCCTCTGGTCTGATCTGTGTATCCCTCTCATGCCTAGCATGAGAAAAACTGTCTGAAATAGCAGCCTTGGAGAGAGTGTTTCTCTCAGGTGTTCCATCATCTAGAAACTAGGAAAAGGACAGGAGTGGTTTGGTTTCCCTTTCCTGGGGAAAAAAAAAAAAACAGTAGTTGCAGATGTGATGAACATTTTCAAGCCATGGGCTTTTTCTACAACTTACATTCCTGATGGGGGAAGAAGGTCAATGTTGCTGCTTGCAGAAGGTGAAGATGTCTTGCAACGCTTCCAAACCCAATATCCTGGTCTCTTTAGCACTGTCACCTGTCTTTAAATAAAGCAGTATTTAAATGTCCATTTTCCTAGTGCTGGGTGTCATTTTACATTAAGATAGACAGAGCTTCCATGCTGCAGTTTTCAAGCCAAGGCTGGGAAAGGGATGTTGCAGTGTGTCACTAGGTAAGTGTGCAAGTTTACAGATCTATAATATGGAATGTAAAGAGCCTTTCAAACTCTTAATACTGCTAATGTCACTAAGTGAAGGAGAAACCTCTTCCATTCTGGTTTTTTTTTTTTTTTTTTTCATTAAAATTGCACTGACAAGAAATTTTGCTGTTCAGTTTCACAAGCCCCCCACTTTCAAGCCTTATCAAATGACAGATTTGCAGGTTTTCTTTCCATTTTACCTGGGAGTTAACTTGGAAAGCTTTAAGGCACTAAGCATTTTAGATGTTCTTTTACATTAAAAGCATCGCTTTTAAAGCAGAATCTAGGGACTCACATCTTGTGTCATAGATTTACTATCCCTTGCCAAATGTTGTTACTGTGGTTTGGCTCTGTTGCACTCACAGATGGAAAGTGCTCAGGAAGCTCTGATCAAACGTGCATCTGCTGAAGAGGTGATGGATGATGGGCTGCAGTGCAGCGTTTTGTGAACCTGCCCGTGAGAGCATCAGCCTTGCTTTTGAAGGCTTCCACTTTCCCACTAAACGGTATGTAGCTTCCCTCGTGAACACCAGGTTGTCTGGAAACAGTGCATCAGGGCAATGCTGGCATTGCTGTTCTAGTGCAGGCTTCTAGAAGCTGCTGATCAAGATACAAGAACACACTCCTAATACTTATGCCTGCTTTTCCCAGGGAGATGGAGCAACGTGCCCCGTGCAAATGGTAAGACCAGAAGGTCTTGTTTTCTGTAGTTTTGACATACTCACTGGTGCTGTGCAATGCACTTTGCAAGTATCTCACAGACAAACATCTTGTTTTCCTGTAAGCATAGCAAACGTATGTAATGTTATTTATTTGCTTAGCCTACTTTACTGTGATGACAATGACCTGCTGTGGAACTAAATCCACAACTATCGAGTGTGGGCAGCACATTTTTCAGTCTACAAAGTGGAGTGGGGAGGCTTATCTTGAGAGCTGAAATTCTCCGGCTGTTCACTGCTCCTTTCTTTTAGGCTTGGTCATATGGTAGTATAACCAGAAGCACAAATAAGCACCACAAGCGGTTTTTTGTTCTACCCTGTGTGCTCTGGAATTTGCGCAAGAACCCCGCTATGGGTGCCAAAGAATTAATGATTCCTAATAACCCTGGGGCAGGGTGGCCTACTTTTCCATCGGGAAGTTTATGTCTAATGAGATACAGACACTCCTCTCACCATATTTCTGTCCAGAATGTGCTGCAGGATAAACAAGCCTGTTGTGCTGCTGCCTCAAAGCTGGGTGTGAGTAGGTTCCAGCTCACGGTAATACAGCTTGAAGAAGGAAGGTTTGATAGAGCCCAAGGTCATCACTCTTTACAAACATGAGATAGGAATCTTGTAGTTTCTTGGTTGGTTTCTGAGACCACAAGGTAAGTTTGAATCAGGATCTTACTGGGCACCGCTCTGTATGCACACTTGTAGCTGTCGCAGTAGTCCTGAGTCTGAACACGTCTCTGAACCAACACAGACCACCAAAAGAGAATCTCAGCTCTCCCGTTGGTGTTCTGCTCCCCTTGGCCTGACCAACAGACTCGGCAACTGCAACACGAGGGCTTGCCAAAGGAACAGTTGTGTTTATTCCACAACTCAACCAGTATTAGGCAGATGATAACAGCCAGTAAAACCACACAAAATTATAATTCTTGAGAAGAAATTATTTTATCTGAACCCCTTTGAATATTCTCTTGCCCACTGCAGTACAGTATTACAGCACCTGCTCTGGAGAGAATGGAATGTTTTACTCATTCAGCAGCAGGAGACTGCTGCACACAAAGTATTCATGTAAAATCCTTGTCCCACGGTGTGATTTTCACAGCTCTTGTCAAAAGAATACAAAAGTCAAAGCAGTCTTGAAATTACCTCCTTTTTAAACTGGGAAACCAAACAGTACTTAACACTGTGTGACACAGTCTTTGGTATTTGTTGCCAACATTTTCTTAAAGCACAATTCCTTGCATGGTAGTCTGAAAATTGTCTTAATGCAGTCTACTTTTTTCATGCTCATTTGATACCCTCTTTCCCAGACTAGATGTTTGTAGACATTCTCAACTGCAACATTCATTTACTGTTAAAAGTATAGGAGAAAATTCACTTGAGTTTTCTAAGAGGATTATAGACAGCTAAGTGGCCAGAAAATGGTAATGATTTCAGATGTGAGTTTTTTTGCTGAGGAAAAAATCATGGCAACCTAAGCAGAAATCAGAACCTCACCATATGCAGCTTACAGTATGTATGTCTATGTATGTATTTTCATGCATGGTATGTGTCTTTGTTCTCTTCCCTCCTTTTCTTGCTTTTGCAGTGGTTTTCTATTCGTTCATTTCCATACTCCCAGCCAGGGCCCCAGAAAACCAAAGGATGAGATTAAAAGGAGCAAACTCAGTTGAAATGAGACATGCTATTTTCCCAATATAGAGCTTCTCAGCACGCTGCAACAAGCCTTTTAACTTTGCAAGGCAGTTCTTTTACTCCTGCTAGGGCATAAGCTGCCAAGGTACAGGCTGTACTTGCAGCCTCTTAAGTGATTTCCTTATTTCAGATGTGGAATTGGATCAGTCAGCCCTGTCATAAACATACCCAAAGCCATGGGAAGTACAGATGTTCAACAATTCACATGAAGATGTATATTCTGAACATATGGGCTGTTGTTTTCTGATTCAAGTATTTGTGCTAGTCTTTTTCATACCACCGTCCATACAGAGCAGCTGTCAGTAGGCCAGAAGATGTTCTATTTTTGCTTATGAAATAGTGGTTGTTTTTCCAGCCCCTGTGATCAGCAAAGTCCAAGGTAATGCCAGATGTCAGCAGCAAAGGAAAGATGTAAGGGGTACTCATATTTCCCCATAGCTGGAAATCTATCAGAGCAGTGGCATCTGTAACCTCCTGTCCACAAGTGCTAAAGCTGAGCCCACCACACTTCACTAATGCACAAGCCTGGACGTAGTACGTGCCGTGCACCGTGTGGAGCCCATCAAAAACTCCCAGTGCATACAGTTCATCAGTTAGAACAGCTTTCTGGTAGCTTAAGTAACAACAAAGGGTATTGGCACAAACCTGGAGCTCTCCTTTTTCCCCCCATACAGGAACAAAAGTAAAGTTGTCATACATCATTTCTGCATAAAATAAGGGAGGTAGCTCTTTGCTTCCTTTTGCAAATACTCTGCTGGGGGTCTCTTCTCCCTCCTTAAAGCAAACTTGATCATCCAGTGAGCTGCTTGTAAAAGTCTTGCATGAGTGATGTAAAGTCTCACTGAATCTTTCATTATTGTCCAAACTGGTTTCATAATCTGTGGTAATGACAGGAATTTCTGCTACTAGGAGCTTACCACCATAACTCTCCATGTTGTGGTAGGTGAACGACTTGACTGGAGTATATATGCCGCTCCCTGTCATGCCCAAGGTAGGGTGGTGGATATTAGCTGCTAAGACATTGATGTTGAAAGCTGTTGCAAAAGCTTGTTGAAACTCTACAGCGGACAGGAGCGGGAGCTGGTTCATCCAGGCAGTTGGATATGCAATTTGTTTCAAATTGTATTGTTTGATGAGGTTTACTGCAGGCTCAAAAAAGAGTATATCGAAGCAAGTGAACATGCCAAACTTGCCAGCAAAAGGGGTATCAAAGAATTTATAGTCAGGCTCCGGAGGAGTATCAAAAGCATATTCAAAGTACAGATTGTGTTTGCGGTATGTGGCTACCAGCATACCCTCATCACTGAATGCCACGTTGGTATTGAACTGGTATCTTCCATCAGATGGACAGTGAGGATCGCTCTGCTCACAGGGTTGCTTTGTTCCCAAGTTTGCCACAAGGAATATTTTGTTTTTCAGCGCCATGCAGCTCAGACGCTGAAGAACCTGGAGAACAGAATGGGAAACTGTAAGCATTTCAGAATACGCAGGAATAACTTTTACATAAGCAGTTAATGACTCAAGAGTTTTTAAATTACTGTTTTCATATTATGTAATCACACTTGGCCTGTGCTAAGTTGTGGCTTCTACCACATTATTGTGGGTCAAGTCCTATTACTTGTGCTAATCATTTAACACAGAATCGCTATGTCAGAATGTTCTGATTTCATTAAGTCACTGAAAATAAGAATGCATCAAACCTGACAATGCTGCTATATTGGCTTACATAAAACAGGGTTCAAAGTAAAACCACACACGGTGTATCTTACTGGAGAGTGTTTACCACTTCATAGTTTGGGGAGGAGGAGATGACAAATGTAAATGGCTTATAAACAAGCTAACCTTGCAGGAGACCAGCATAAACTGAGAGCATGTGAAAACAGAATCTAGTACTTTGAGTTGCTTACTTCCCTAAACAAAACTACTAGAGCTAGTTTCCTACTTGAAGCACAAATCTAGCATTCATTCCACCTCTTTGCAGAAATCACTCCTATGTTTACCTCTGTGTCATTGAACAAATATGGCTCTCTGCATGGATTCCACTTCACAGAGTGTGAATGCAGAACAAAATCTAAGTAAGGATAAATGGAGCTTCTGGTGAAGTTGAATCCATGGATTCCATCTTCAGGAAAAACAATGATCTGTGCCCCCTGTATGTAAAAAAAAGATATGTGTTGTAGGCATAGCAAACAACATAAATACGAAAGGAATAATGGGAACCTCATGGGTAAAAAGAGCTGAAGACAGCTATGGATAACCCAAATGTGTTTCAACAAGAACGTAGTTTGAAAATAGCCTTTCTTTGACTTCAGAGTAGATGTAACTATGTGTTTAAAAAAGATCTGATTTAACTTGACATGTATCTTTAGCTTGAAAAATGACTTAGTTGACATTATTTAAAGGCCATGCAAACAAGAGGAGACTTCATCTAAATTCTTTAAAAGCTATTATCCATGCACATGAGTCAAGAGAATGACATCATTTAGGTTAAACATTGATGATGTCTTCTTTTTTTTTCCAGGATTACACTATTTGCAGATGAACTTTGTCAGAGGGGCTGTATCTGTGTCAAAGGTGCAGCATCACTTAGTCCGGACTCCATACCTCAATTAGACTTAACAGGTTGTATATGAAGTAAGGCTTTCAGAAACAGCTTGGCTGTGGAAGCAATGCAGATTCTGATTGAGATGTAGCCATGCCAGAACTCGATTGTCTCTACCTGAAGTTCAGGGACATCTGTTCCTAAACATATAGTGGATTCCTCTTAAATCAGATATGGCATGAAATGCCTGTGGCCATTCAAAAGTCAGTTCAAACATGTTATCTGTTCTATGGCTTTGGGATAATGTCTTGGATGCAGTACTGCATAAAAATAGCTATTATGCTTCTGGACTGTGATGCCCAGATATCACTCAAAAAAAAAAAAAAAACCAAAACCCAACCCAAAACAAACAAACCAACAGAAACCCCAACACACAAAACAAAACAACAAAAAAAGCCCTTTCTCAAATTATATGAAAGAATTAATTCTTCTGATCTGTGAAACGTGCAGGTCAATTATTCTCTGCAAAGGGACAGCCATGCCTGCTTCATTTGACTAGAACCAGCTGTGGGTTTTCTCAGGGAGGGAAGGAAAGGAGGCTGTGTGTAAGAACAATCAAAAATACTAATCTCTCTCCTCTACATATATTTAGACTGAGGACCATCACAGGGATGGTAGGAGAAAGGAATGGAAAACTTTAATTCCACAAAGTTGTTAAATGCTTTAGAAATGAATGTTCCTCCATTAACTTTCTTAGTTGTTAGAATCATTCTGGAATTTCCACTGAGAGCACTGGAATAAAAGACAGCTGTCTGTAAGACAATCTTTTAATAAAGGCAGTCCATTTAAGAAAACAGAAAGGAGCCAGGTATTCAGCCAAAATAGAAAGTTGACTTCCGTATACTAAATAACTAGAGGCATGTTTTTCCAAGCTTGGAATAACCTGAGTCAGGCGAGCTGCTAACTGGCCTGATTTTCTTCCGAGCTGCTGGCAGGTCAGAATGTCTGAAAAACCAGACCATAGTTACGTATGTAAATACGGCTTCAGTTGCCTGGGAACACAAACGTGAGAGATTCTCCTCAAATAGCACCTACTCTATATATGCATAGGACACAGGCAACTGCTAGTAAGCTGTGGCACACCTGTCTGGCAGCAGCCTCTGCTTGCTGTTCATAGATGTCTAGGTTTCTGCCCATGAGTTCCAGCGCAGACTGTCGATCAACCAGAGCTGTTGGGGTAGGACTCAAGATGGACTCATGTTCATACACAGCAGCAACGTAATGTCCCTCCCTCTTAACTCTTGCAGAGACAACTTGATAGCAAAGAAACCAGACAGACAGCTTCCAGCACACATCCACCATGGTGTATGCCATAAATCTAGGGGGGGGAAAAACAGAGAGAGAAGAGAACTTGAGCAACAAGTCACGCCAGGAATTTATTATTAAATACAGAGCGTAACTGAGACACTTAGCAGTGTCTGAACTGAGTGTAGTGATTCTAAATTCCTAGATGATCATATTGTTTCTAAACCTTATATATATCTATATTGATGCTATGTCCATGTTAAAGGCAGTTCAGCTTCATACATAGTTCTAATGATTTCTTTGCTTGGTCTTCCTTTACAAGTAATTTTAGCATTCATTTATAGATTATTGCAGCATATATCAAAACCATATTTGGGAAAAGTTAAAAGCAGCTTGCACATTTGCAGCTTATTCCCCCACTTGGTGATTAAGGATGCACTTAGAAGTAGGATTTCCTAAAATTACTTGAACATTGTACTTAGTATTTAGGTTCTGTTTCTACTTATCAATTGCCAAGAGCATTACACTAGATGCTGCTCTTGCATTTATCTTTCTTTCAACCATGAAAATGCCTCTCCTGATCGATTCACTCTGTTCCAACAGACTTACTTATCTCATACACTGCAGCTCTTTTCAACATTCATAAAAATGCTGAGAACAACTCATATCTATGTTTCTCCTAAACAACACAGATAGTTAAGGTGAAAAACGCTTTCACAATAAAAACTACAAAGCAAAAATGCATATAAAATGCAGAAAATTTGCAGAAAAGTAAATAGTTTTTTGAGTCTTGAAGACTGCAGCCTTTTCACTTTCCGAGCTGGGAACTTACTTACACAGAACAAGGATGGCCTGGCACAGCCACATTATTCAGAATTACTCTCACCATAATCTGGTGACCATAATTTGTCACCAGTGCTGTGTACTAGTATCGCTGTAGAAGTGAATCTTTGACCATCAGTCAAGAGATGCACTGGTGCTACATATTGATAGCCCAGGGTCTTCAGTTCCAGTTACTATTTAATTGTATGTGCTCTCCAGTAACTCTTATCCAAGAAAAATAATGGTTCCAAAACACTCAGCACATTTCAGTCTTTTTGATCCACATCTCCCTGAGTTTTTCCAAAGCAAATGCAGACTGAAAGACACATGCATGAACAGCCTTCTCTAGTTCCCACTAGTTCAGGAGGAAAAAAAAATCTTATCTCATTTTTATTCAGACTATGTCAAATGTAGTTTTGTACCTAAAAAAAAAAAATAAACCACCAAAATTTATGGCAAGTTAACTTAAAATAGTTTTTTCTTGAATTTTAGAATGGAAAGCAGCTAGTAAGAAATCTTCAATACTGCCAGTTTTGGTTGGTTGGTCTAGATAGCAGCTGGTTTAGTGTCTAAAAGTGAAAACATGAAGTGTAAGAAAAGGGTTTTTTATAAGCATTAAATGCTGTCTCAGCTTAAGCCACTTGTTGGCTTCCATGAGCTCCACACATGCCATTAGCAACAGTGATTTGACAGCAACACAATCCCTGGTACAACAGGGAAATTGTAACCTTAGTGCCCATGGTGGGAAGAAGACTTCTTTGGTCAGTCAAAAACTTCATATGTGTAACACTTACAAGGGCCCAGGGGCTACATTACCTATTAGGTGCTGCTAAGTTCAGCCTATATATCCCTATTTTCTTGAGCTTTAATTTGAAAATTTAAAAAAATTATACATGCTTTTAAGGGTGAATTTATGTTACCTAAAGCACAATCAAAACAGAATCAAGCCTTGCCATTTTTGTACACAGTTCTGTTAAAGATATCCCATTAGATCAACAATTTCAGAAGTGATGTGCAGTAAGCTCCCTTTGCTATTCTGTATCTTGAAGAAAACTCTACTTTTTCAGGGGGGGTGATGGTGATTTGGCCATGCTTATCAATGCCAGAGGATCCTACTTCGTCCTGTGCAGCTCAGCTTTGCAAATGAAATACCGAGGGACATGTGATGATACAAAGCAGTAGAGGGGGAGGGAGAGGTGGAAAGCCTCTCAGTTAAGGAAGCCACTGAAAGTAAACATACTGCATTGAGCTTCACTGACAAAACTCTCTTTTCTATTTCTGTCATCCCTTCAAAGCCAAAATGCCTATTTAGGACAGGAATGGGCTCTAGTCAGCCATTCCTCAATGAAGCTGTCAGCTAAGATGTAATTAGAGGGCATCATTACTAGCAATGGAAAAAGTTGGGAGAGTTCTGGATCACAGGTTGGAACTGCTGTGTGTTTTTAAAAAAATAGCTTTTATTGCCTTCTAAGCTGAACATAGCAACACAAAAAATTAAACAGGTTCTACAAAATGCCTATAAAAAAAAAAAGAGTAGCAAAGCACTACTCCAGGTTCTCTGAAGTGATTAATAGCAAATGCCTGTTAAGCTGTTAAGTAATAATTATTAGGCAAAATAGTAAATTTGCTATGAAAAAAAAAAGTCTTTTTAACATTGATATTCATGAATCTTGATGTTGCTAATATGTAGAGTATAACATGATAGCCCCTACATAGATGTAAAAATAGCAAAACTTTTATTTTTCTCCACTGATTCTTCACATATGCTGCTTGTATATGCTGCAGTGTGTCTTAACACAGTACTTTGCTAGGAAGGGCTTTTAAGCAGTGCAATCATAGCTCAGTATAAACAGGGATCTTGCATTTCCTTTTCTGAAACGTGCTTATTCTCTGTGCAATGCATTCCATAATCTTGCTCTCATTTCCTGTCTTTTATCTAGAGGTGCAATCCAGTTGTAAAGAATGCTGCCCCTTCTAAGGCTTCACAGTAAGTAATTAAACGATCTGTATTAGCTAACCTAATAGAATCATAGAATGGTTTAGGTTGGAAGGGACCTCAAGGATCATCCAGTTCCATCCCCCTGCCACAGGCAGGGACACCTCCCACTAGAACAGGTCCCTCAAGGCCTCATCCAACCTGGCCTTGAACACCTCCAGAGAAGGAGCAACCCTGAGCAACCTGTGCCAGTGTCTCGCCACACTCACTCTAAAGAACTTCTTCCTAACATCCAGTTTCCGTCTCCCCTCTGCCACTTAAAACCCATTCCTCCTCGTCCTGTCATTACAAGGTCTTATAAACAGTCCCTCCCCAGGCCAGGAGCCCCCTGGAAGGCCACTCCAAGGTCTCCTGGAACCCTTCTCTCCTCCAGGCTGCAGAGCCCCAACTCTCTCAGCCTGTGCTCAGACCAGAGCTGCTGCAGCCCTCTGACCAACTTCGTGGCCTCCTCTGGCCTGTCTCCAACAGTTCAATGTCCCTCTTGCGTTGGCGAGGATGAACTGAACGGTGCTGTTAGTGCTCAGGCTCGCAGGACTCCAAAACGGCAGCACAGGTAAGGCATAGTGCGAGACAGAGCATACCGTCACCGTGTCACTTCTCCGACACAGCACCAGGAGGAAAGGAGGCGCAGAGCCAGCTTAAGTGGTGCGCAGCATCCTTCAGGGAGGGGCTTGGGCCAGTATCTCACACTGCGCTCCCCACTCTCCTCACAGAAGGCTGCTTCAGGTACCTTCACCTAACACAAACCTCTGCTGTGCCCCTTCCTCTGTCAGCGATCTCTGAATCCCAGTCGGCACAGCTGGAGCGTCAGGCGCCCGGCCCGGTGCCAGACGCGGTTAGCCCCGCGGATCCCGCACCGCCAGCTCGGCCCCGGGGGGGCTCTGCCGCCCGCTCCCGCCTCNGCCCGGCTACTCCCGCCCCCTGGCGGCCGCTCCGCGCTCCGCACAGCCACGGACCTATGGCTGCGCGGAGACGGGGGAAGGCAGGCACCTGCCGGCCTCTGACTGGGCGCCCGCTCTAGCCAATAGGAAGCTGCCTCAGCCTTCACTGAGGGGTCAGGGGAGGCTACTTCCGGCTTACAGGCCCTCCCCCTCCGCTCTCTCATTGGCTGGGCGTGTGCCAGTCAACTGCACCCGATCTTTGGCGGCGGTCCTGGTCGGTTTGCTTCCCCAGTGTCAGCTCCCGCCTTTGCTGGGGCTGTACGGAGCGGCAATGTCGTCTAGCGGCGGTGCAGACGGGGAGGCTGTCAGCGGCGCCCAGCTCATCGCCGAGTCCCTCAAGGCTCAAGTAAGAGCGCGGGGTGCACGGGGACCGGCGAGTAGCTTCCCTACGGCGAGCGAGCAGGGACATTTCCCGGCGGCCTTACAGCGCGGGGGACGCCCTGGGCAGAGCGGGTCAGATCACGCGTGCCCGCGGAGCTGCAGAAAGGCGAGTGTGCGCGGCCCGGCTCAGCCTGCGTGCCGCTGGCGCTCTGCCGGGGGCACACACAGCCGCCGAGCACGGCTTGCCTTGCCGCTCTGTGGAGAGGAGGGACGTGCCGCCGCTGCAGCCTGGCTCCGCCCTGGAGCGGACCGGTGACCTGTCCGCCGGGTCTCTGTGCTGCCGTGGACGGGCGTGAGGTAGTGACCCTTACGCAGCTTTCCCCGGACCTTCACTTGCTGGCCTGCCCCATAACTCTGTTAACCATCAAACAGCCCTGCCCGCCCCCTGCGGCTGTTCCTGTGGCAGCTTGGCGGTGCCTTCTGCGTCTGCTTTGCGAATACCGAAGCTGTGTTGTCTCTTAGCTTGGCGTGGTGCTGAACTGATGCTGGTCCCAACGAAATACGGTTTGACCTGCGATGCACAAAAGGGTCGGTCAGTAGAATTGTAGAATCGCGGAGTTGTCAGGGCTGGAAGGGACCTCAAGGATCATCTAGCTCCGGTCCCGCTGCCATGGGCAGGCACACGTCATGCTGGATCAGGTTGTTCAGATCCCCATCCAGCCTGGCCTTGAAAACTTAGAGGAAAGGGACTTCTACCACCTCTCGGGCAACCTGTTCCAGTGTCTCACCACAGAATATCAGGGGCTGAAGGGACCTCCAAAGCTCATGCACTCCAGCCCCCTGCCAGAGCAGGGTCTCCTATACCAGATCACACAGTAATGTGTCCAGGTGGGTTTTGAATTTCGCCAGAGAGGAAGACTCCACAGCTTCCCTGGACAGCCTGTTCCAGTGTTCTGTCACTCTCACAGTGTTTGTATCCCCAGTGTTCTGTGGACTTGTACCCTGAAACAATTCTGATTTCATTTTTGTTTTCTTTCTTTTTTTTTAGAATATTGAATACATGTTTGGTGTTGTTGGCATTCCAGTCATTGAAATTGCAGTTGCAGCCCAGGCAGCTGGAATAAAGTACGTAGGAATGAGGAATGAACAGGCTGTAAGTATGTGTCTGTAGTAAGACCAGTTCTTTGTTTTAACTGTTTTACGGCTCTGTCTCCCCATCTCTTGGGGATTTTGTTCTGGTTTTGATTTTGCCCCTTGCTTTGCCACTGCTGCTTTACCTAGAGCTAAACCAGTGGCTTCCCAGGTCTCAGAGCTGCACTTTCTCAGGGACAAGTGATTGGCCATTAACAAATTGTTTATTGTTCTGGGACTGCTGCTTTCAACCTGTGCCCTTATTTTCAAGGCTTACACTGAAGGTGTATGTGGTAACAAAAGCCACCAGGTACCAAGCTGAGGTTCATACAGCAGGCTCTTAGCTACTAAGTTGATCACATACCCTATAGGCTGCAACATAAAGCATTGGGTGGAATTATAAGAGCCTCAGAGCTGCTCCCAGCTGTGGCAGTACTGGTTTAAGTGGGCCATGGGTACAAAATTGTTTCACCATTGTTTGCTTACTAATATGTATATTAGATTGCTTATGTTTGAGTTCAAAACAGATTACTTAAGCCCTGCTTAATGTGCTCCTTGTGTGGGAGGAAGAAGGGCTCTGCTTTGGCTATAGTTCAAACCCAGGTGGTTCCAAGCTTTGAGTTCAGTGCCCACATCTGGAGTTCCCACGCTTCTCCCTGACGTTGATTGTGGTTTTGTTGGCATCCTTCTCACCTCTCTGGAATGTAATGATCTGGTTTCATCTATCAGCTGTGTTGTGACTGATAATGAAAGTGGAAATGAAGTGTGGAGGGGAATCTTGAGGTTTCTTCACATACACCTTATCAAAACACATCTTACGATGCAGAGGGTGAAAGGATGCTTTTACTTACTTTTAAGCTTGGGGGAAAGTCTATACCTGGCTTTTTTTTTGATACAACTTGTGTACAAGATACCAGAAAATACGATGATGATGATGATGATGATTATTGTTACCATTATTACTGTTAAATAACATTAACTCTGGTATTCCCAATAGGCCTGTTATGCTGCATCTGCTGTTGGCTATTTGACTGGCAGGTATGTTCCATGTTTCTTCCTACTGTAATACAATTTGTAATATGAAGTGTGTTAGACTCAAAAGCTAGGAACGTTTTACTGCTTTGGAGCTGGGTGGTTTTATTGTGTGCAGATGTAAGCCAGTTAAAATGGAACAAGGAGTTTAAAGAAACTGTCAATAACTGTTAATATTTTTGTTGCAATGATTAAGGGTAGACATGAGGAGGTGCTTAAAATAGAATAGAATAGAATAGAATAGAATAGAATAGAATAGAATAGAATAGAATAGAATAGAATAGAATAGAATAGAATAGAATAGAATAGAATAGAATAAGCCAGACTGGAAGAGACCTCCAAGATCATCCAGTCCAAACTATCACCCAGCCCGAGCCAATGGCACTAAGTGCCTCATGCAGCCTCCTCTTGAACACCTCCAGGGATGATCCTTGAGGTCCCTGACAATTCTGTGATCTTAATTATTTTGGTCTTGATTTATTTCCCTGTGCTCACTTTCCTTTTTTCTATCTTTTTCCTCCGTTTTTGTTTGTTTTGTTTTTCTTTAGACCAGGTGTATGTCTTGTAGTGTCTGGTCCAGGTCTTTTACATGTCCTAGGTGGAATGGCAAATGCAACCATCAACTGCTGGTAATTTAACTACCTTTTCCTTTTAAAATACTAATAATGACTTGCCATTATGTTTCAGATGTTAAGCTTCACAGTATTTAGTACAGGACTTCTTTCCTGTGGATTAGTGAGATAATGTGGATAAATCTTCATTTATCAATGCGGAAAGCAGTTTAGTTCCATTTTCCTGAATAAAATTCTTGATTTTTGTCCTGCCCTGTTACACATATGTTGGGAAATCTGTTGGTATACCTGATTGTAGGGATACATTTGAAAATGAAGTTGTTGGCCTTGAAAAAAAAAAATCATATGAAAACTCACTTTCAAACAGTCATGGATTTGGTTGTAAGGGAGAAGCATTTGTGGCACTTGCTTATGTATTTGCAAGAGAAATTTCTGTTTTCTGACAATCTTACTGATGTCTGTGATAAGGTCCAGTTACCTGATTTGATCTTGCATAAACCTCTGCATGAGGTGAAGAGAGATCTGAGACTCTTTAGCCTAAATATCTAAAGGGTGGGGGTTAAAAGGAGGGGGCTAGGCTCTTTTCAGTGATGCCCAATGACAGGATAAGGGGCAGTGAGTACAAACTAGGACAGTGGAGGTTTCACTGGAACATAAGGAAAAACTTAACCTACTCTGAGCAGTGGTCTACCATATAGCACAGTGGCATTTAGAAGTTAATCCTGTATTGCACTTTCTATTTCTGTTCACATCTGTGAACACCAAAGGTGCACAGCATGCCAAGAGCATTAAGGTTTGACCATAAGAAGAGTTTACAGATGTCATTGCAGCTATAAAATAATTTTTAAGCTATAAAATAAGCTTAAGATTGATTGTTTGGGTTTGTTGGTTTGGTTTTTTGTTTTGATATACTTTTCTAGGCCTTTGATTGTTATTGGAGGCTCTTCTGACAGAAATCAGGAAACCATGGGAGCTTTCCAAGAATTCCCACAGGTACACAGATGTACAACTTCCTCCAGAAAAGTTTCAGTTAAATAATGGGTGTTGCTTCTTTATTGGTGCAGGAATAACAATCCCAAGCATTCCCCTTTGCTAACAGATCCTACAATGCTGTTGATTTTCTCACTTCACTGGTCTGAAATATGACATACTTGGTAATCTGCTGTATTTACACAATGTCTTTGCCATACTTATGATAGGACACATCCTTTGTTTTGGGTTTTCAGCTGGTGTAAACTGCATTTCTCTCTCTGTTCTGAAGTGGAATAAAGCAAAGTAAAATTTCCAGGAAAAAAAAAAGCACCACTTTCTGGAAAAATACTTAAAACAAAAGAAATTGCTTTAGCACTTTGGGGAATGAGTGTGACTTGGACATTTTTTCCATCAGCTAAGGAACTGCATCTTTCTATGAAAATCTTTAGCTCGATGCTTTCTATTTGGAATTTCTTCCATTTTATCAGTGTGGAATTTCCACCATTTTATTCATGTTGAAATGCAACAAGGTAATCACTTTGATAAATTAATATAATGGTTATATGCATTTATTCAGGTTGAAGCTGGTAGGCTGTACTGCAAGCTGTCTGTCCGTCCAAGCAGCTTAGAAGTTATTCCTGCTGTTGTTGAGAAGGTATGAAAAAGTGCTAAATCAGCAACAGAATGCTAAGTGCTCATCTCCTCCTCTGAGGCATTATTTTATTTTATTTTTTAGTTGTTGTAAATAGTCTGATTCTGCAGATGTCAGGTGATGGTTCATAAGTAAATTAACAACCAGTGAGGTTTTTTTTTCCTATAAATAATGCTATGGAACAAGTTAGAAATAGGTTCTGATCTGGTATGGACTACCATGAGGGTAGTGGAGATATTCAAGGAGAGGCTTGAGAGGGCTCTGGGCAACCTAATCTAGTTGAGGATGCCTCTGCTTACTGCAGAAGGGATTGGACATAGGTGACCTTTAGAAGTTACTTCCAACCTTGACCATTCTGTGATTCTGTGATGCTTACTACAGCATTTTGATTTGCCTCAGTCAGAGCTGATTTTTTTTTTTTTCCTGAAAGAAGTGGTTTTAGGGAGAAGTACAGTAACTAGACATGCAATACTGTGAATTTCAGCTCTTCTGCCACTCGTGAGGAAGATTTGGAGGTGGCAGGGTGGGGGCAGTAGAGGTGATTACATTTGAATTTTGAGTTTGTTTGTTTGTTGGTTTGGTTGGGGTATTTTAAGAGAGGAACATCCTTATCTCATGCTTCAGAAAGGGTCCCTAAAGTTTATTGCTACAGCAACGCTTCATCCATGTCAGCCTAAATTCTGCACACTATGATGCTGTTTCCAGAAGTGCTAATTCAGCAAAGCATCTACCTGTAATAGAAGAGCTGGAATCAAAAGTAAGAAAACATGGAGGCATTGGTTGTCTTGGTTTTTCCTGTTCGTGCTACTTTTAAATTAAAACTTCCACGCTGAATTCTATTTATAGTTCCAAGTACAACAGCTGATAATGCAGTTGTCTTACAGTAAATTAAGCAAAAAAACCCTAGTCTAATACTGTGAAAGGTTCAGAAGCCATGTAGAGGAAAATGTAAATAGATATCAAGATGTGAATTTATGGCTGTGATTCAGTCCATGGGAGGTTTCCTTGTGGGAGTTCAGCAACATGAAACAGCAGGTATCTTCTGTGCCTCTTCACCGTGAGGGTAGTGAGACCCTGAAATGCCCAGGGAGGTGGTAGAAGCACCATCTCTGGAGGTGTTTATGACCAGGCTGGATGAGGCTCTAGACAGCCTGATCTAGTGTGAAGTGTCCCTGCCCATGGCAGGGGGATTGAAACTAGATCCTTGTGGTCCTTTCCAACCTTGACTGATTCTATAGAAGTTTTTTCTTGGGTTTTGTGCCAAGATTTTATAAAATCCTTTCAAGAAATGGTTAAACCTGTGATTATCTCTTTTCTAGGCTGTAAGAACCAGCATATATGGTCGTCCAGGTTCCTGCTATGTTGACATACCTGGGGATTTTGTGAATCTTCAGGTGAATAAGAGCTCTGTCAAGTGCGTAATTATTATATTCATTATTTTTGTTCCAAGTCGCTGAAAAACAAGTTTTATTTGAGCTGCTTTTGTATTTTCTTAAAAATGATAAAAAGATGAACAACAATAGATAATTTGCCACGAGGCTGAGATGGCACTCAGGATCTAGCCTCTACATGTAACCTCCAGATGTGTGGTGTTGTGATGAGATGCACAAAAAAGGAATGACTGAACCTGATGGCAATACAGTGGCACCACTTTGTAAATCCCTGGAACAACACTACCTGTAAGATGAATGAAGCATACAAGAACAGCTTCAAAGCCTGTCTTAATAAAATATGTCATATTCTAATGAATGCTGTGAGGAAAATGTTGTGTAGCAGCTGAAAAATAGGTGTTAACCTTCACACAGTTGCTATTTAGCTTTTTTTTTTTTTTTAAGAGCTTCTTTTGCTTTGCTTCACTTCCAGGTACGCAGAATGCTGCCTGCCACCTCCCATCAGCACAGCTGAATGCTCTGCAGTATCCAAAGCAGCATCTGTCCTTGCTCATGCCAAGCAGCCTCTCCTCATCATTGGTAAAGGTAGGGTGCTCTGATGTAGCTTTGAACTGTACCAGTTTGGAACAAGAACAATGACCGTTGCATGTAGTTATGAATAGAATTTCTGTTTAAACTTTGCAATTATATCCAAGCCTTTGTGTGAGCATTTTTCTCTTACCCCTTTTTGGAAGAGGTAAAAGAGCATCTCTCTTGCTCTAAACTAAGACAGAGCTGTCCCTAAAGATGGAGAATGATTGTTCTCTGTGCTGGTTTGTTATTTTTTGTCCCTCCTTGTGGAATGTTAAGTCACTGCAGTGAAGATACAGGTCTGCTAGGAACAGAATTGAAGTAACCAAGTTGGTTTACCCAGGCTGTTTTCTGCAGATTTGGGAATAACCTGTATCTTGGAGAGAAGTTCTGTGTTAATCAGGGAGCAAAATGACTGAGGTGAGGTAGGTCTTATCATTGATTAGATAATGATAGAGTAGACAGAAGGCAGACCAGGAGAAGTGAGGTTTTTCTCTCTGGCTCAACACAGGTGAACAAAAGGCTGTTCCTTGAAAAAGTGGTGGAGAGAGAACTCAAAAATACCTGATGTATTTTGTTGATTTCAGCCATTGAGAATATGGTGAAATGTATCTGTACTTTCTGCTGTATATTGTCACTAGCAGAATTTTTAGAAGAAATACAGACGCTTGTTCTTCAAGGATTTCAGACTTGCAGAAGGACCAATTGTTCTAGATTGTCTGTGCAACCTTAATTCAGCACCCATGTACTGAAGGTAGCATCACAGCAAATATATGCACAAACCCATACCTTTACAGGGTCATCTTTTGAGCTGCCTTTAATAAAGGGTTATAGAAGACAGCTTTGGGCAGATTGGCGTGGAGCCTGTTTAGAAGTTACTTCCAACATTGCCTACACCAATGGCAAAAGGAGTTGTTCCTGATAACCATCCAAACTGTGTAGCTGCAGCAAGATCATGTGCTACAGCTGCATGCAGAGGGCACACAAAACAGGGCATGACACAATGCAAAGGTTGCCGCTGCAGAATTCTCTGCCCTGTAATACCAAACTTCACCCACTCAAAACTGATTTTTAGGTTAATGAAATCTCCCATTTTCCCCTGCCCAGCTTCACAGAAATAGCTAAGTAGTTCAGATGATGAATTAAAAAACAAACAGACAAAAAGGCTGCTGTCAAAGATGCGGGAAAATTGAACCCAAATACCCTTTAGCTTGGCATGCTGCTTTGGGTTCTCCAGAATGAAAAACAACAGGCAGCTTTCATAATGGAAAATAGTCCTCCTGCCATTAGGGTAATCAGGTTAATCAAAGTTCAAGTGAATGCAGCAGGTTTCTGTAGTGTTAAGCAATCTCTCTCCTTTCTTTCAGGTGCTGCTTATTCACGCGCTGAAAACAACATCAGAAAGTTGGTGGATCTTTGTGGACTGCCATTTTTGCCTACACCAATGGCAAAAGGAGTCGTTCCTGATAACCATCCAAACTGTGTGGCTGCAGCAAGATCAACGTAAATATAAACCAAGGCTTCTAATCTTAGCTTCTGGGCAACAACTAAGAATTACAGTGCTCTACAGGGAAGACAAAATGCATACAACAGGAAATTGTCAACCACGTTTTGCACCTCATTTTAGAGGGCTGAAGATCTTGCTTGGAAAGAGACAACGGATTTAGGTGGATCACTTTTGACAGTGCTGGTCAGGAAGATAATTTTTTTCTGAGAGCCAATATTCTGGTACTATAAAACCTATGGCAAGCAGCAGGTTCTGAAAGTGGTGAACAATTTGTTAAACATTCAACTTAGTGCTCTAGACAAACTAACAGCTTTTTGTTTTGTCACCATAAATAGAAGCTTAAGATGCAGATGCTACCTGCTGGCATTTGGAATACATCCTCACTAAATTGCACATTAATTTTAGGAAAAAAAAGGTATTTCAGGCTACACTGAAGGACTATGTTAAATGTCACTTCCAAGAACTTTTTTGGCTTTTGGCAAAACTAATACAAAGGGACTTAGAAGAAGCCTATTAGGAATGAATATGCACAGTCAGCTTGCAGGTGGAACATTTGGGTACTTGAGCATTTTAGCTTTGTCTCTGTTGAGCACATTCTTAAGAAAAATGGAGAATAAAGAAATATAACAAGTACTGCCTACCCAGCTGGAAGGTAAATTATCAAGAGCCTAAGATGAGAGGTCCGCAGCAATCTTTATTTTGGTGCTCACTGTTGCCAGTGTCACGGTACTACATCATTTGTTTTAACCTCAGCATCTTTACAGCTTGTTGTTAATCTCCTAGAGGAACGATTCCTCTCCCAAACGCAGTGTATCAGCAAAACAGTAACTAATTTTCTTCTTGAGTTCCTGAACTCAAGAATGGCTTCATTACTTTGTTATGTGGAAGGATGCAGAGTTTGGGAGCTAAGGAAGCATCTTAGAGGAAGGGAGGTTTATATTTATATTCTGGGTTTTGCTGTGGTGTTTTGAAAACACTTAATAATAACTGACCCTTACCTGATTCTGTTGTTTCCCTTTATTAGGGCATTACAGCATGCTGATGTGGTTGTCTTGCTCGGTGCAAGGTTGAATTGGATTTTGCATTTTGGTCTTCCACCAAGGTTTCGACAAGATGTAAAGGTGATTCAGGTAGGCAAGGCAATGATTCTCATTTGAAAGAAGTCCTCTGTGTTTTAGCATCACCTAGAGCAATTACTGTTAATTATCTTGGTAGTGTACTTCATGTGGCAAATGCTGCTCCAGGGACAGTGCAGTACAGTGGATACAGTTATTGTAGTTCTCCAGAAATACCTCTGATTAATTTTTTTTTGCTCCTTCTTTTTTCTAGAAGTGGTTACAGCATTGTACTTAGCTATCAAGAGCTTGGTGCTGCTGTAATACAAGATTAGACTCATGATACTTGTATGATCTGTGACTGAAGGAAAATTGTCTTGAAATTGGAAAACCTTTCATACTGTTAGACTCCTCTCTCAGCAGCTTTTTTTTTTTTTCTTTTTTGAAACAGAATTATTTTCCTGTCCAGAGTCAGTCATAAGAGCTCTGTGACTCCAAAACATTAGCAAAAGTAAGAAAGGCTATTTAACAAACTAATGTATTTAGCAATCTGCCAGCTCTGGGGAAAGGACAAATCATTAAATTGTTTAGGTCCTTAAAGTCTGGGCACAGTCAAGGGTTATTACTGAAATTCCACTTCAGTTCATAGTCTGTATGACCTGATCATAAGTTAGTATTCCCTGTAACCTTAGAGTCTTATACATCAGTTATAAAGAGTGCAGAAGCTTCTTTAGTGGCTGCAATTTACTTTTTAGTTTCTTCGTACTAGAAAAATTACTTCTTTTTTTTTTTCCTCCCCAGTAAGAGGCTTAGTGTTTTGTACAGACTTCAAAATATACTTTGGCCTAGATTTTTAGATCCCAGATATTTATCACTAAGATCACCTTCTCCGTAATGTTCTTAAGTCTGCAAGAGTCTGGAAGAAGCAAACAGGCAATTCTAAGTGTGGGTCTATATATATAAATTTAAAAATCATATGTATATAAGTATATAAAATATATAAAAAATCATATCTATCTTAAAAATCATATATACATATATAACTTTATA
>VWZI01000957.1:745955-770541 GCA_013396835.1 Psilopogon haemacephalus | reverse complement strand
TCCAGTCTGAATCTCCCCACCTCCAGCTTTGCTCCGTTCCCCCTACTCCTGTCACTCCCTGAGATCCTAAAAAGTCCCTTCCCAGCTTTATTTGTAGGCCCCCTTCAGATGCTGGAAGGCCACAAGAAGGTCCCCTGGGAGCCTTTTCTCCAAACTGGACAGCCCCAACTTTCAGTCTGTCCATACATATATATATATATATATATATGTATAGTATATATATCTATAGTCCCATGGTAAGTGCTAGCTGATTTGTAGCTTGAAAGGCAAAGTCTTGTAGCTTGAAAGGCAAGGATGAAAGAAGAAAGGGGAAGCACAGTGATGTCAGTGTGAAAGCTCAGTGGCTGAATTACTGTTTTAAAATCGTTCTACCTCATTGTGCCTTCCAATATTTCAAAGCCACGATGAGGTTCTTTGGATCACCCTGATGGGAGTCGCTTGGCATCATCCCATAATCTTCAATCACGTTCGTAAGCCCTTTTATGCTGTAGCTTGTTCCATTATCACCAGTGGAAAGAACACAAATGTATGCATGATGATTACGCATAGAAGGAAGCAAGTGAAGGACTTAGCCCTTGAAATATGGCTAAAAGTTCAAGGAGTTTCAAGCTGAACTTTCTAAAAATAGGGTGAGAGCTGAGCTCCTCTGGAAACAAATAACCTCTGTGAGATGTACAGATAAATCCTTTCCCTAGCCAGTTTTGCATTTCTGAAAGTGTAAAGTGAAAAGAGGAGAGCAGAAGGCCACTGCTCCTTGTATGATCTACACAATTCAATCACCTTCCCTGGGCAACCCATTCCAGGCTCTCACCACTCTCATGCTGAAGAACTTCCTCCTCATGTCCAGTTTGAGTACTCAGTAGGAGTTAACACCCAGGAGGACTTGTCATCATCTCTGCCAATGAGTACTTTGCCCAAATGTTAAAAAAAAAAAATCTTTTTTGTATTAATAAAAAAGGTTTCCATGTTTGTCTTGGAAGGAACAATCACAGGATCATAGAATGTTAGGAGATCCAACCCTCCCACTGGAGAAGGACAACCTAGAGTAGGTCACACAAGAACACAACCTTCCCGAGAAGGAGACTCCACAGCCCCTCTGAACAGCCTGTTCCAGGGTTCTGTCACCCTCACGGTGAAAAGGTTTTTCCTTATGTTCACATGGAACCTCCTCTGCTCCAGCTTGCACCCATTGCCCCTTGTCCTGTCATTGGATGTCACCGAGAAGAGCCTGGCTCCATCCTCCCAACACTTCACCCTTCACATATTTGCAAACATCAGTGAGGTCAACGATGTGCAAAGGAAGCCACCTCTGTCTGGAAGGGAGGGAGTAAGGGTGTTTTTCACAGCAAAAGAGTACCTCTGCTTTCCAGGGAAACCATTGACAGATTCCAGGCAGAAAAGCCAATCCCTTCAGGGGATGAGAGGATTTATTTGCAATGCCCTGCAAGCTGCAGTAGGACACAGCAACAACAAGCTTTTGTGCAGGTGACAAAGGGCACACGTTGCTTTTCAGAGTCGGAGGTTTGTTTTCTTTCCACAGCGCTGTGTCATCTCATGTGTTGACAGTCACCACCCCCCGGAGCTGAGAGCATTTTACTCACCCCATCATAGCACACATATTGTTTCTCCCACCTGTTGCACCCTGTCAGTAAACTCTTTTTGCAGTCCTATGATGTCTGGGCACTATCAGTGATACTGTCATTTTCACTAAATCATCTGCGGTTTGTGAAGTCTTTATGGCATCCCCCTGCCTGAGCTGCAGTCAGGAGATTAGTGCAAGGCTTGTAACTACCAGTGGTAAGCAGATGTTGGGTCACTGCCTCTTATTAAGGCAATTAGTGACCTGTAGAAGATTATCAATCGGGGATTTTATCCATCTCTATGGCTGCATCTGGTTGCACCAAATGATGCTGTTTATAGTCCAGGTCATAATTTCTCCCCTTCCTGCTCATCATCATTATTCTTATCCAAAGGGTATTTTTTGCTTCTGTTATCAAAAGCAGAATCCCCCATGCCCCACTTTTAGCAGCTAATGGTTACAATAGGGGCAACCGAGCCAGTGCAGGAGTTAAATATAACTGTGTCTAGTGTAAGGAGAAGATTTAATGGGAAATGGTTGGCATTCTTTCTTCCTAAAGGCACAGGGAGGGGAAAGAGAGCCAGAGAGAGAGAGAGAGAGAGACGTACACACACACACACCCCACAGTGAGGGAAGAGCAGAGAGCAAGCAAGGCAGAGAGGGAGTGAGGGGAGAGAGAGAGAGAGAGATCCCCAAAGCAGCCCTGCACCTCTGAGTGGGACCTGCCAGGGCACAGCCAGCATGCTGGTCCTCAGCCTGCTTGTCTGGGGATCTTACCTGCAGCTTTTCTTCTGCTTTGCTTTATCTCAGACTGCCTACGTTGACAATGGCTTCTCCGTTTCAGCAGGTAAATTGCTTTAAGTCTCGTTACTTTTACTTCCTTGGAGCTCTCTGCACTCTGATTTCTGCACTTTCTGGCGATTTGGAACGCAGTGGGGAAAATACTTTGACTCACAGATCTTGGTGGAGGGATTTTTGCATTGCAGACCTGTTTTGCCACATGCTGGGACATTTTGTTGCTTGATTGTTTTTGCTTTTTGCTTTATAATTCCTGCCTTTAAACCGCTCCCTTCCCTTCGAGAAATAACAGACAAGATCCTCTAAAATGCTTTTATTTCCATTGGCTTCTGTGGTGCTGCGCTGATTTATGGACCTCACCCAATTAGTGTATTGCTTGCATGTCTGCGTGTTTCTTTTTGTTTTGAATGGGCTTAGGCAGATTACAGCAAGGGAAAGAAAATTAATCTCGATGTATATCTGCTTCTATAAATAGAGCCCTGACCTCAATGAGCACTGCCAGAGTGAGACTGGATGTTAGCAGCATAAACATCATCTGGCTCTGGCTATGACACTAACAAATACTCAGATGTCTTACATGTCAAACAAGAGTCCACGGCACGGAAAATCCCTGCTAGGCAAAGGCAAAACAAATTAGTTGTCAGCTGAGCCAGGGCACTGGAAATCCCACTAAACAGATTTTACAGTTTCATCAGCAAGAGTTTTCCTCTAGCCGCGTCCTGTGCAAAGGGAGGGGGAAATTGGTGAGAGGATGCTTCCTCCAGCTCTCCTTTGCAGAACTTTTACCAGACTATGGCAAATTGCTGTCTCCCACCTTCTGTCTGTTCTTCTGACTCTCTATCTGTCAACAGAAATGCTTCTAACTAACACACTGGATTCCTTCAGTGTCACATTTGTGATGGTTCAGCTGAGATTTGTTAAGGTGACCTACCTCTGCAGACCCTCCCCGTGTCTTTCACATGAAGGCAGCGGCTAAAGGGGTGCACGTTTTAAGACTGTACATAACATGGACCTGAGATGTGAATCTGAAGACACATCACATGGCCTTCCTCTCTCTCTCTAATGTCTCTGATGTGACCACAGAGTCCAGTGGTTCACATTCAAGGAATTTACAAGGCTGATTAGGAGGGTAGCTAATATGAGATGATAGATTTCTGCACTAAGTAACAGTAGCAGCATGGATGATATCTTCTAAGGGTTTGGGTTTGTTTGTTTTGTTTTGTTTTGTTTTGTTTTTTTTTATAAAGCTTTTAAACAGTGCAGACCTGCTCCACTGTGTTTCGTTCCCAGTGGCTTGAGCAGTCCATTCATTTAAAGATATTAAAAATAATAAGATTTCGAGGGCCACAACAGTGATGTAGATATCCTTTGGGGGAAAGTCTGACAGCATTTAATAACACAGCCATTACAGTTCTGTAGCCATTTCACATGGCTTTTAAGATAACATCTAGGGAAGCCTAATGTTTGGAGAAGCTCATCCTGATAAACAATTTAATTAGTTGGGGTTTTTTTTCCCAAATCTTTAGGAAATAACAATTTATATTTTAATTTTTTCCTGCTAAGCTCAGTAAAATGTTAAAAAGCATTTAAATTTGTTAGCATTTCTGTTCAGCTGGATGTGTTTTTTTTCCAAATCTTTAGGAAATAACATTTTTTATTTTATTTTTTTTCTGCTAAACTCAGTAGAATGTTAAAAAGCATTTAAGTTTGTTAGCATTTCTGTTCAACTGGATGTGTTTTTTTTCCAAATCTTTAGGAAATAACATTTTTTATTTTATTTTTTTTCTGCTAAACTCAGTAGAATGTTAAAAACCATTTAAGTTTGTTAGCATTTCTGTTCAACTGGATGTGTTTTTTTTCCAAATCTTTAGGAAATAACAATTTTTAATTTTAATTTTTTTCTGCTAAGCTCAGTAGAATGTTATAAAGCATTTAAGTTTGTTAGCATTTCTGTTCAACTGGATGTGTTTTTTCCCAAATGTTTAGGAAATAACAATTTTTATTTTAATTTTTTTCTGCTAAGCTCAGTAGAATGTTAAAAACCATTTAAGTTTGTTAGCATTTCTGTTCAGCTGGATGTGTTTTTTCCCAAATCTTTAGGAAATAACAATTTTTAATTTTAAATTTTTCCTGCTAAGCTCAGTAAAATGTTAAAAAGCATTTAAGTTTGTTAGCAATTCTGTTCAACTGAATGTGTGTTTTTTTCCATCGTGTTGAGATTGCTTAATGCTGAGATACAAGTACCATCACAATTCATTTTCCCTGATGTATTCTGAATTGCTTTGCAATAATGCGTAAGTTCACGGACCATGGGTTCCTCCTGTGTTCCCCTATTCCTCCTGATTTAATATAAAGGCCAACTCATTTGGCTTCATGTGATGAGCTGATCAGGGCAGAGGCATCCTGAAGTCCAGAAGCCAAGTTTGAATTGCAGGAATCTGGGGCTCTACTGGTGGCCAGTTCAGATATTAGGCATCAGATATATTAGGTATCAGATATATTAGACTCCCAGGTGACCTTATTGTGGCCTTCCAGCATCTGAAGGGGGCCTACAAAAAAAGCTGGGAAGGGACTTTTTAGGCTCTCAGGGAGTGACAGGAGTAGGGGGAAATGGAGCAAAGCTGGAGGTGGGGAGATTCAGATTGGATGTGAGGAGGAAGTTGTTCAGCATGAGAGTGGTGAGAGCCTGGAATGGGTTGCCCAGGGAGGTGTTTGGGGCCAGATCCCTGGAGGTGTTTGCAGCCAGGCTGGATGAGGCTGTGGGCAGCCTGCTCTAGGGTAGGGTGTCCCTGGGCATGGCAGGGGGGTTGGAACTTGATGATCTTTGTGGTCCCTTCCTTCCTTGGAGCACTGGAACAGGCTTTCCAGAGAGGTTGTGGAGTCTCCTTCTCTGGAGACTTTCCAAATCCACTTGGATGCATTCCTGTGTGAACTACCCTAGGGGATCCTGCTTTGACAGGAAGGTTCGACTTGATGATCTCTGGAGGTCCCTTCCAACCTCTAATGTTCTCTGATCATCCTGGATAAGAGTTCCCAAATGCCAGTCATGATGAGAAGCAAGCAGTCAGCAGCAACAAAGTTGAGCTCTGCAGCAGCAAAACTGAGCACTGCAGCAGCTTGTCTGAAATGCATTCTCTGCTGAAGCAACCATTGCCAGTGTACCCAGAGATTCACTTTCCTGAACTGTGGTCTGGACCACAAAAAGTTTGAAAATGGCAAAGCCTTTCTATTTTAAAGCTGACTATTGCAATTCTTATGTTCTGGAAACAGCTGCCGCTTAGGGAAGTCCTGGTGGGGGGGAGTTGTTCATTTTGCCATCCTTCACTATTCCATATCAGATCTGTTCTTTGATATGGAAGCTGTTGAAAGGGCAGTTTCCACACAAGATGTGTAAACACATGCTCTGTGTAGGCAGGGTCTTCATACTTCACAGAAAACGATGACAGCCCTATTCTTGGACTGAGATTTTTTCCGCTGATGGGAACTGGAGCGTTCTGATTCTGTGGTTAGCACACAAAGCTAACCTGGAGCCTAAAAATACACATTGCAATTGCAGAGAGCCTGTCAAGGTAAGCCTTTTCTGGTGCAAACCAAGCCAATACCGTAATGGTTGCACATCGTGGACTTACACAATCCATAGCAGTGAAATGCAGTGCTTAAAGGAAGAGTGAGTTGTAGCAGTCTTAGAATCAGAGGTTGGTTTAGATTGGAAGGGATCTCAAATCTCATCCAGTTCCAACCCCCCTGTGCCATAGGCAGGGACAACTCCCACTAGAACAGGTTGCTCAAGGCCTCATCCAACCTGGCCTTGAACACCTCCAGGGAGGGAGCAGCCACAACCTCCCTGGGCAACCTGTGCCAGTGTCTCACCACCCTCACTGTAAAGAACTTCCTTCTAACATCCAGTTTCAGTCTATTCTCTACGAGTTTAAACCCATTACTCCTCGTCCTGTCATTACAAGACCTTGTGAATAGTCCCTTCCCAGCCTTCCTGTAGGTTCCCTTCAGATACTGGAAGGCTACTATGAGGTCTCCTGGTTGGCTTTGTCTTCCTAGAAACTTAATTTAGGGGTTTTCTACTAATATCATATATTTCACTATGGGTTTTGATTCCTGCCTACGTTTGGCTCCCTGCCACTCTTTGGTTCACAGACGTTCACTCCATCTACCACTAGCCAGAGGAAGGAACCAACAGACATAAGTAAATGTTTGCTGTCCTTGGTGAAACCTCGGCAGAAGGCCTCTAGGCTCTTCAGAGATGTCATTTCCAAGGTGTGACAGTTTGGCAGTTATCCACCCACACACACTTCTGAAATAACCCAGGCTAGACTCAGCCGCCTGGAGGGTAATAAACGAAGCTTTATACTTAGAGCTTTGCACAATATACAAGCTGATATTTACAATATATTACAGATATTTCAGATATATACAGTAAAAAGGTAACACAGAAACATCACAGCCCTCCCAGACATCAGGGTCCCCAAGAGGGGTTTCCAACCACCCTACCGCCTTCCCCCCCCACTACCCAATTCTTATCCCAGTATCTGTCTTACATGCCAGGTAAACAGGGGAGATCAGTCAGGGGGATTAAAAGTAGAAATTGATTAGTTGAGTTACACAGATCCAAATAGAAGTCAGAGAGAGAGAGAGAGAGACCAGCAGCCAGAGTGACCCAAAGCAGCTCTGTCCTATTTATGATTTGGTTCTTACTCTTATACTTCTCAGCAAACCTACCAGTGGAGCAGACACAATTTTGTTTTCCTTTCTCAGCCTATAATCTAATTCCTCATAACAATCCTCCAATTAGCCTGAAACCGACACACAAGGAGAAAATAGCTTCAGAAAACCCCCACAGTAGAAGTCCATCATTCTCACACCATTTCTCCGTGAATCTTTGGTTGCAGCTTCCAAAACTATAAGATCATCTTCTTATTCTGTAAGAAATGTTTGTGGTTGTTCAAGTCAACAGATGAGTGTTTGTATTGAACAGATCTCCCATGTCTGGAGCAGAAGCAGCAGCTCAGCAGAGGAGCATGCTGCCTCCTTGGCCCTCCTCCACCGCCCATGTTTCCACCACCGCCATTCAGGCACAACTGGAGTACTGTAAGTGTAGCCCTGGAGCATTTCTCTGCTTTTCACATGACTTTTTTCTGTATGACAAAGACTGAAGCAGCCTCTCCAGCACTGTTTCATGGTATCATTCAGAAAACCTGTCTGGCCGTGTCGATATGGCTCTCTTAGGACAATTATTCAACGTCCCAGGTTGGGGCTTGAAGTAAATCTCAAGGAGATTGAGGAATGAAATGAGGCTGGATTTGTTAGGGCAGTTAATTCAATTAATTTAAAATATTCTCCTTGCTCTGTTTTGAGGTCTTTCTGAGAGTAAGGCAACCCTCAGCTATGTCAATTGCAGTAGTGAAATGACAATGAAATAAACCCAGGAAGGACAGAAAGGCAATTTTCCGTTCTTCAGAGTGATTTCAGGATGTGCATAATGTATGTGTCCAGTTTTGCATCATGCTTTTCTTACACAGCAGGTGAAATCAAAGTCCTGAAATCTTCTGTGGAATCTTTCTGTGGCTGGGGACAGAGTGGCTGGAGAGCAGCCAGGCAGAGAGGGATCTGGGGGTACTGGTCAACAGGTGACTGAACATGAGCCAGCAGTGTGCCCAGGTGGCCAAGAAGGCCAATGGCATCCTGGCCTGGATCAGGAGCAGTGTGGCCAGCAGGACAAGGGAGGTCATTATTCCCCTGTGCTCAGTGCTGTTCAGGCCACACATTGAGTCCTGTGTCCAGTTCTGGGCCACTCAATTAAAGAAAGATGTTGAGGTACTGGAATGTGTTCAGAGAAGGGCAGCAAGGCTGTGAGGGGCCTGGAGCACAGCCCCAAGAGGAGAGGCTGAGGGAGCTGGGGGTGTGCAGCCTGCAGAAGAGGAGGCTCAGGGCAGAGCTCATTGCTCTCTGCAGCTACCTGAAGGGAGGTTGTAGCCAGCTGGGGCTGGGCTCTGCTCCCAGGCACCCAGGGTCAGAACAGGAGGACACAGTCTCAAACTGCTCCAGGCAGGTTCAGGCTGGTTGTTAGGAAGAAATTCTTTACTGCAAGAGTGATTGGCATTGGAATGGGCTGCCCAGGGAGGTGGAGGAGTCACCATCGCTGGAGGTGTTTAAGAGACTGGATGGGGCACTGAGTGCCATGGGTTAGTTAATGAGAAGGGTTAGGTGATAGGTTGGACTTGATGCTAAAGGTCTTTCCCAACCTGGTTAATTCTGTGATTCTATTCCCATCACTTCATGCTCAGAAAGAAAGATGGGTTTATGTTGCTGCTCTGGAGTTTTTGCTCACCCACCTCTATCTGCTCTATATGATGTGTAGCCAGGCACATGTCAGCATGTGCAACGTACACTGAACACTGAGTGTATGATATTGGGTTCACCCAATTACTTTTATTGCCAGGGTCTGTTAACCCCAGGCATACTGCCCATTCCAACACGAAGAATTTTTCTACCTACTCATTAATTCCTAATTCTTAATTCTGCTATTAATTTCCCATATGAAAATATAGTTGGCCTATGTTTCCAGGGAAGACCACATTTGTCACAGGATGTAAATCAGCCAGCTCATTCCTGCAAGCCTATTTTTGAAGTGAAAAGATTAGACATTCATTGATAATTAAAGGCACTGGCTCTCATCTGCAGTGAGTGAATGCCTATGGGTTGGCATCTTCTGGAGCGAAGTTCACGCTGCCTATACCCTCACTGAGCATAGCATTTATAATTAGAGCAAAGACACTATTTCTGGAGAGGAACTGCTGCTTGTGAATTGAGACAGAGAGAGCAGGGTCAGTTCTAAGATTAGTCCAGGGTCTCACGCTGTCTTGGAAGGCCATGCTGCAGCCTGGCTCTGATGTGCCTCTGGGAGAGAAGGAAGTGTGGGGCAGGACGCTAAGCTGAAGTGCTAATGTTCAAGCATCCATGAAGATGAAGATGAATGTTCAAGCATCCATGAAGATAACCTTGTGACAAGCCCTGGGCTTCTCTATTAAGGAGCAAATGTACTCTCCTGGGGCTGTAGCATTTGATGCCTGCTTTTTCATGTGTCTCTCTGACGGGCTACATATGGCTGCACATTCACCTGGATGTCTTATGTTATGTAGAAGCTGCTAGCCCTGGAAGTGGAAGAGCTGTGTCAGGAGCTCAAGATGATACAGGCTTCCTCTCTGCCTGAATCCTATTGCCGCTCAGGGCCTCCAGGCCCCCAGGTGAGTGATGCACTTGTAATTAAACCACATCATTCCCTCACTTGTGCCAAGGTCCTTGCAAAGCTGTAAAACATTGCAGATGCCTTTTACCATTCTATAAGCATAAGAAGCCCTGGCTTAATTTCACTTTGATATTACTGTGCATAAATCATGTAGGATTTTTACCAGATGTTCTCATCCCTGACTTACTTACTTTGGCCAGTTTCAAGGTCACCATTTGGTGGAGTTTTAGAGTGGGTAGCACTTAGAAAAAATCCAGGAGGAGCTGTCACTTCGTTCAGGGGATCTTAGTTATTTTTTTCCTCTGCTTTAGGTTCTCTTGTCCTTGTCATGGAAGATCCATGTCCTGGCTTGCCCAGGCATAATCTCATGGTTCCTTCCCTCTGCTAAGGGGGAGGAAGCAGAGTGAAGGGAGAAGACAAAAGGCTTGGAGACTCCCATTTTGAGGGTCCGAGACTTGCCCAGACTTGTTCCTCTCAAATAAAGGAAAGCAAGCTCCTGACTTCACCTAATGTGGTCAGGTTTGGCAAAGTGCCATTATGATTGGTGAATTTATGTGGCCAAGGGGACCATTTACATTTGGGCAAACAACAAACAGGCTTCTGCCACATGCCTTTCTTCCTTTTGCTTTTACTTTTGCTTTCCCTGCTCTGCCCTGCCACATTATGCTCTGCTTTGCCTGCAACGACTTTCAAGACACCAACAGAATTCCCTTTGAGTTTTGGGTACTGTCTGAGGCTATTTTGTGAGTAAACATTCAAAGCCTCTCTCTAAGAAATTCTGTAACTAGATTCTGTTGTGCCTTTCTGCCTTAGTAGCAGAAAGGAGCCTCTCGAGTTCCCTGGTGGGCAAGAGGAATATTTGAAACCAAGAACCTTTTCCCAGTTTTAATGTTTGCATTTGCTACTTATTTCTTACAGTGTTCCAGTTTTGCCTGTTCCCTGTGTGTATAAGTATCCAAATCCTGCATTTTGAACATTGTAAATAAGTTTTCTGGTGAGAGAGGTCAGCCCAAACCCACTACAACTGTTCTGCCATTTGGTCTTTGCTTAGATGGCAGGATGAGGCAGGTTCATTTAGCACATGAAGGTGTGAAGAGAAGCAATGGGAAGCATTAATACTCTCCTCTATGAAAAAAAAAACAAAAAGTCTTTTCTGCATTATGAAACAACCCTGCAGTGTGGTTGGCTTTAACCCAGAGTTGCAGTGCATGTGAAAGCAGCAGTTGGTACTTCACTTGGCTGTCTTTAAAAAAAAAAAAAATCAAAACAAAACCTTCAAATTGGAAGAACAGCAACATTTTCTACAAGGTTCAGCGCTATAAATAAAATGAATCTTGAAACCAAATGATCTGTGATCCCTCCGAGAACATTTTTAAATAGAGTAGGCTGGCAGATTTTATCTCAGTGGCAGACAGTAGGGTGGGTATGACAGGCTTTGGAATTTTTAATTAGAAATTGCAGGACTATGTCTTGTAACAGGACAGTGTCAGAGCCAGCTGTCCTCTGTGCAGTACTGTCACTATGGTGGCCACCTGAAAAGAAATCCCACTATTGCAAAACAGATATCTAAAAAGTATTCCTGAAGTATTTTCTACTATAGCTCTCAATTCAAGAGAGATGTTGAGGTACTGGAACGTGCCCAGAGAAGGGCAGCAAGGCTGGGGAGGGGCCTGGAGCACAGCCCCAAGAGGAGAGGCTGAGGGAGCTGGGGGTGTGCAGCCTGCAGAAGAGGAGGCTCAGAGGTGGCCTCAACTACTTAAAGGGAGGCTGTAGCCAGGTGGGGTTGGTCTTCTCTCAGGCAACCAGCAACAGAATGAGGGGACACAGCCTCAATTTGTGCTGGGGGAGGTATAGGCTGGATGTTAGGAAGAAGTTCTGCACAGAGAGAGTGATTGGCATTGGAATGGGCTGCCCAAGGAAGTGGTGGAGTCCCCATCCCTGGAGGTGTTCATGACAGGAGTGGATGGGGCACTTAGTGTCATTGGCTAGGGCTGGGTGATAGGTTGGACTAGATGAGCTTGGAGGTCTCTTCCAACCTGGCTTATTCTTTCTTTTCTATTCTATTCTAGTCTAGTCTAGTCTAGTCTAGTCTAGTCTAGTCTAGTCTAGTCTAGTCTAGTCTAGTCTAGTCTAGTCTAGTCTAGTCTAGTCTAGTCTAGTCTAGTCTAGTCTAGTCTAGTCTAGTCTAGTCTAGTCTAGTCTAGTCTAGTCTAGTCTAGTCTAGTCTAGTCTATTCTATTTTCTGTTCTATTCATGGTGCCCAAAGAACTTGAAAAGCAGATACTGTTGACTCAGACCTGAATGCTAACAATGCTTTCCTACGAAGGAGAACTAGATTTGCAGTGATATAACTCAGAATCTAATTTCTCCTGTGTGTAACCAGAGGTAAAACGAAAAAAAAAAAATAAAAAATAGATCAAATCTGGCCCTGAATCTACTAGGATGCAGTCTGATTCACACTACTGAAAAGCTGACATAACTCTACTGACTAAAATAATTAGAGTAATTTGCATTTGAGAGCACACTTTGCTCCTGTTGATGTACAATTTGCATCATGGTTTGGGCAGTGTAAGACAGTCAGGATCCAAACACGGATCCAAATGATTTGGCTGGTGAAGCTGATGCTCCTTTGGTGTAGGCTCATGGCATTTTTTCCTTAATAATTAAAAAATAAAGGGTAGTCTGTGAATTAAAGTGCTCTGGAAACAGAATTGGTTTACTCATTGGTTTGGGCTTTTCAAGGTCTCCTGAATTAAGAAGTCTCCTGAGAGGATATTCAGGATCCATTAGTGGTGGAAATCCTCCATGTCCATACGACACTGCAGAGCCCTTCCTGCATGTTCACGCCACTTCCCTTAGCACCTGCTTTGCCAGCTGATGTGGTGTTCCCATGTCATTGTCACTGGTTCTTCAGGACTCCAATAACCTCTTACCCTTCCTTTGACCCAGGCCTTAATTCTTTCTGGTTTTCTTCACCTAGAAGATGCCCTGCAGTTTTCCTGTCAGCCTGGCTCTCTGCCATTATGCAGCGTCTCTGACCTGCCATTTAAGAGGCCACATTCGAATGCCACATTCACTACCCCAAACTTCTGGATTCACCCTGTTCCCAAGAGACAAGTACAGGAGCAAGGGCTGAGGGAAGACAGCCACCAGAGCCTCCTTACTGATGCAGCTTAATAATTGCATTCTTTTTCCTCTGCAGGGTCCACAAGGGATTCCTGGTATAATGGGACCAAAAGGGGAGAAAGTAAGTGTCTGTCATTATGGAGTTTGGGGTGGTTTTGAGGAGCAAAGAGGAGGGTGCTCACTTTTTTTCCCTTGGCTGTTTAATGAATGGTGGACCTCAGACATGGAATTTGAATGTAAAGCTGTGAATTGGTTTGAAATGATAATTTGAAGATTCACCTTTCAGTGCTCGTTTTCAGTCTAGAAATACTCTTTAAGGCTTCTCACGATAGCCTCCTCTGTCTAGAGTATGTGTTCAGAAATCAGCTCGTGTGTGCAGGTCTGGCCTTTGCATGCCCTGTGCCCTTGGGAGCAGGTGAGAAGCAGAGCTCTCCCATGCACTTGTAATTGGATGGGTCAGCTCATATATTAAAGCTGTCCCCTGTCTTGTTGAATTATGGCTTCATATTTGCAAAGCATTTGCTGCATTATGATATTAAAGAGCCCTACCAATTGCATATGGGCATATAATTACATGCTTTGCTATACCAGGGGAGGACTGTAGATTTGGGGTTGAGAACAGCAGAGAAGACCCAAGGAGCTCTGGTAATGTAATTCTCTTCGTTTTGCCTCCGCAAGCAACGTCTTGAACACAAAGATATTCTCCATGTTTACCTAGGTATTTAAAATGAATGCATTCATTAATGAGCCACTGTGCATCGTGTGCTGCCTGTGAGACTAACATATTCCTTTCTCTGGCAGGGGGAGATTGGCAGGCCAGGAAGAAAGGTATGAACAAAGGTGATGTCTCTGAAACCTGGCTAATACCTGGCATGTAGCAGCTGCCAGAGCACTGTGCAGACAGTAGTTAAATGAAAACTGGCTAGAGGAGAGGCTGAGGCAGCTGCAGTTGTTCAGCCTGGAGAAGAGGAGGCTCATTGCTCTCTACAACTACCTGAAAAGAGGTTGTAGCCAGGTGGGGTTAGGCTCTTCTCCCAGGCACCTAGTGACAAAACAAAAGGGCACAGCCTCAAACTGTGCCAGGGCAGGTTCAGGCTGGATGTTAGGAAGAAGTTCTACACAGCAAGAGTGATTGGCATTGGGATGGGCTGCCCGGGGAGGTGGTGGAGTTCCCCATCCCTAAAGGTGTTTAAGAGGAGGCTGGATGAGGCACTTAGTGCCATGCTTTAGTTAATGAGAAGGGTTAGGTGATAGGTTGAATTTGATGATCCTAGAGGTCTTTTCCAAGCTGGTGAATTCTGTGGTTCTCTGTGTGTCGAGGCTTAACCATTCTGTGATACTTCCCCTGGTACTCAGGGTGGGTGGTAGGTCTGGGTGGTGCAGGTCTGGAGAGATGTCCCAGCTGGTTTGAATTCATCCATTTCCCTCAGCAAAAGCATGCTGCTCTGGCCAGAGTTAGAACAGGAATTGCCTGAACTGTGTCTCTGTGAACAGGGGAAAAGGAATAGAGGAGCTATAGTTAAAGACACAATAAAAAGATCCCAAAGCAAAATCAAAGATCTTACTCCTCCACAGTCTTACTCCTCCACAGTCTTACTCCTCCAGAGATCTTACTCCAGAGTCTAAACAAGGCTCAGCCAAATGCCTCTGAAGGAAGGAAAACCATTAGTGAAGACATTTACAGAATTTTGGCACCAATGCAGTATGATGATTAGAATCCTGTGCTTGGTGACATAAAAACCCCTGATATATTGTCAAAAATATGTGTCCCTACGTGTGATGAAACAGAAAACCTTACCTCAGTCACTAAGTACCTCCATTTAATGTAATTAACTTTAAAGGAGGAGAGAAATGCTGGATGAAATCGGAGATATGCAGAGGTAGCCCCTAACCAGGAAAAGAAATAACCTTCTAATAACACACCGAGGATTTTAACACCCTTCTAATAATACACCAAGGATTTTAATACCACCTACCAATCAGTAATTCAAATAAGCGCAAAACAACATATACAAGAGGTCTTTTGTTTAATCTAAATTGCAAATTCCCTGCAGTAAACACAAAAGTAAGTGTTCAAAATAGAGAAAGTCAGCCACCAACTCACAAGAGCATGCAAACCTTAAACACAGTACTTTGGTACTTACTCTTCTGACACAAGCTTGTAGGTTCCAAAAGAGAAGTTGCTTAGGTTTGCCATGAACCAGTATAACTCTGTCTAAAAGCTGTCTGGCTCATGAAACTTTTAGCACCTAATATCATGATTCCAGAGCAGTGGAATCTCACTGCTCTGCAGGCATCAATTACAGGGGTTATTTAGAATAGGTAAATAGCTGTATGTATGTAGTTATTGCTACTCATATAGTAACTAGTAAAGTGCAATTATAGCTAAAAGCAAAAAAAAAATTGAGAATATTCAGAATATGAAAAATAGTAAACAAAAAAAATCTTAGTTCAAGATTTGGCTTTTGTGTTTTAATGCAAATTTGATTCAGACTGGTACCTGCAGGTCTTTTTTTTTTTTTAATCTACATCGTATTATCAAATGAAAAGAGGATTTAAGTTACTGATACTGGGGGGTTGGGGTGATTGTTTTGACTGCATGTAGCTGATCTTCTCTGAGTCTGTATTACCTGCTATTTCTGCAAGCCCACACTTCCTCTGGTGGCATCAACATGTATTATATAGTCGGTATAAAACGGTGGGTATCAAAACCCCTGGGTTTGTAGGTCTTCTCCTGAAGACTTTATTCTCCCATCTCTTCTGTCTGTAGTGGAGTCCTGTGTGTAGTCATGATGTTATACCAATCGTTGTGATCCCTGTTTTCCATTCAAGGGTAGACCAGGTCCCCAAGGTGTCCCTGGGATGCCAGGACCAGTAGGATGGCCTGGACCTGTAGGACCGAAGGTAAGACTAAAATTCACATGGAATAACCTTATCTGAACAGAACACTTGTCTGAGCAAGTTTCTACATTATTATCTGTTGGAGGATGGGAAGCTGCAGCAGTGCAATATGCATCTGCTGCTCTGCAAAAACCTGCCCAGTCTGAGGTTAGGTTACTCCATCTTCAGCCTAGTCCCTGGAGCACTTACTATGTTGCTTGAAATATGTGAAAGGCAAGTGGAAAATCAATCTAATGAAGACCTATTGATAATTACTGGTGTCTCACAATCATATGAATCACTGTTCAGAAACCAATCCTCATCTTTATGATGATCTCTTTGCCTGAATGTGTGCTTCCTGGCACCGTGACTGTGTCCATGTGATCAGAGGGGAAATATCAGACTGGTGTCAGAGGACAAAGATCACAAAACATGAGGACTGCTGATCACATCTTTGAAGTTAATTCCCACACAAACAATCTCTCATTCCTGTGGTTTGCTTTTTTTTTTTTTTAATAACCAACAGCAGAAGAAATGGCAGGACATGTTTGGCTATTGCAGAGTCCTTGCTTCATCTGCACTGCTTATAAAATAGCTGCAGGAGAGCCCTTCATTGAGTATTGTCTTATGCAAAAGTATACAGATCTTCACAGGAGCCCCAGTATATGGAGTTTCTACCACAACTTTTGACATAACTTCTTTTTCTTCAGTCCAGTATGCATCAGGCAGAAGGGCTGCACAGAACGTTCAGAGGTCTGCACACGATGTTCAGAGATGCATTTTCCAGTAGAACTTTGACCTTTATTTTGCTCCATAAAGACTGGTTTCCTCACCTCAGAGGACATGATATAGTACTCTTTCTACTTCAAGAATAATAATAGATGACTTCTGAAGTCAGGCCACCTCTGGGGAGCAAACCTCCAAGCTCTTGACAGCTATGTTAGATGGAGAACATTCTATTACAGTGTGGGAACGTAGCAACCAGCAAGATGGTACTTACTTAAAATAAGCCAAAGTTCACTTTGAAAAGGAAGCCCTTTGCTCACATCCTAGTGCTGAAAGCAGAACAGTCAGAAAACTCATTCACTTGGCCCTTTCCTTTTAAAAGCTCTGCTTTTATCAAAGAAGTCCTCCTAAAGCTGATTTTATCTCCCCTTGGTCTGTTAAGCCTTTTCATCACAGTCCTAGAGTAATTCCTCACATTCAGTAGTAATGCACTTCACTTTGACTTCCTGTACTATTGACTGTTTGATTCCAATTCTCATGCTTTTATTGTCACCTCTGATACCTCTCCTCTCTGTTCTTTTGATGAGATACACTTTCATTTTGTCGAGTCATTCCTGCCTCTTAGTGAAGGCTCCACTCAAATAGAGGCCAAGCAGATCTCTGTGCTAGCATCCATCAGTTGTGTCTCTTTCCTTCCTTTTCTTCTTGTCTGATCTCCCCAAATTCCTGATACTCATCTTCACTGTAGCAATTTGCTGCATCCTCTTCCTGATCTAAATCTCCACTAAGCTGCTCTTTGGGTTGATTTTCTCATTACCGTTTCTGTGTCTTGTATTTCTTCAGCTCCTTACTTGCCTTCTGTTTCTTTGCCACAGCCTTGGTCCAATCCTTATTTTTCCTACTCTGTTTCTTCAAGTCTTTTCTGAACTTCTGCCACAGCAGCAGCCAGTGTGAAAATCATCTCCATTCTAGGGCAGTGAAAGCCAAGGGAGAATGAGAGGCAGCTGCGGGTGGGTAGAACTGGTGCCCATCTGCTGGGGCTACTCCAGTTCACACCAAGTGTAATAAAACTGGCATCAGACAGAGGAGTTGTTGTAAAGCCTTTTCATGATTTACTGGCCCCAAAGCACTGTAAAGCACACGATTTCTCAGAACAGAACCACTATGCCTTCCCCCAAGCCATAAAGACTCTCAGCAAAACAACTTTCCTTTTCTGCAACTCAGTGGGAGTCAGGCTGGGTAGAAACAATTCACCTTCATGCAGAACAAAGATCTGCTGCTGCTGCTCTTAATTTGCTCACCTGCCCTTTGTCAGCAACTGGCAAAACTGAAGCACAAGCTACACACACATGAAAGAACAAACAGGAGAATAAGGTAACATAGGAGGGCTCAGGCAGAACGCAATTGCAGTATAGACCTTTGATTACACTGCTACACTGAGGTCAGGCTTCTCTCAGATCTGACATAAAACCTGAACCACTAAACTGTCAGACATTCAAACAGACCTCACCAGAGAGCCACAATCAATAACTCTCTTTATTGACCCCTTTAGGGTGAAAAGGGAGAGTTGGGTGTGATGGGATTGCCAGGTACAAGAGGACCAATGGGCTCCAAGGTTTGTTAACCAAACGCTGCATTTTCAGACATTGGTTTCTAATGCTCTGCTGACAGCTGCTTCCCTCATGAGTTTGCTGGAGAGCATTTATCAAGATATATCTTTTCTAATACAGCTAGAAAGAGATGTTCTCCTTCAGGCAAGGTTATGTTGTCTGTTTGGGCTTGGCTGTGTTTTTGGCTTCTCATAAAATTGCTTTTATATAGACTCTTGTGATGCAAAGAATTAATCTGAAATCAAAACTTGTATTCTATAATTGTATCCCACTAGAAAACTGGAGTTCTTAAAAATGCCTGCAGCATGAAACCATGCCTGCAATGTTTTCCACCCAGCTCATAAGACTGTGGAGGTCCTCTACTAAAAGTATGCCTATATATTAATTGTGTGTGCACATCACTGTCTACAACATAGCTGCTGCCTTTACAAATTTAATGCACAACACTTTAAGGTGCTTGGAAAAACAATTATACAGTCAGTTCATTCAAATAAAAGATGGGAAAGAAGAGCTGAACATCACTGTTTGCTCTACAGCTCTTTAAAAGAAATTAACACCTCCAATAAACTTCACATTGGAATATGACTGAAGTATCATTCAAGGATGTTCCTCCCCAAGACACACACAAAAACAAACAACACACAAAGGAGGAAAAGTTATTACTTCAATTAATGTATACTATTAATTATGTAATCAAAGGTTGTATTCACTTTCAGTTACATTTTTCCCTGCCTTGTTTCAACTCTAAAGCAATATCAAACCTGCTGGCTGTACCTGGCTTTTTTTTTTTTACATTGGCTTTTGGGCTGAGTTGTCTTGCCTTCATGTTTCATAGATCTGTTCCAGTGCAATTTTAGAAGCTGTGAAGTATTCATTTGCATTCCCATGTCGATGCAATCAATTATTTGTGCTTTATTTGCATTCACATGTCGATGCAATCAATTATCTGTGCTTTATTCTTTTTCTTTACTTCGAAGTCCAGCTTCTTGGGTGAATCTTGAAAGGCTAGAAGCATTAAAATATCTCTTCTTCCCTTTAGGGCTTTCCTGGGACTAGAGGAGAAAAGGTCAGTGTGATAATAACGTCAAATTTGACAGTTGGAAATAACTATGTCAAAAAGGCAACCGTAGAAATTAGTTTGGGTTCTGATGGAATGAAGTATGAAAGAAATTAACACAAGCATTGAGAAGGAGCAGCCTCGTGGCAGGGATGTTGAATGAGTGAGTTTTACACACCTCCTTCCTGTGAGCAAGTCACTACAGTGCACCCCAGGGCAGCTTCCCCATCTGTAGAATGGGTATAGTAATCCTTAATTGCTGCTCTGGTTTATTTAGGCTGTGTATAGACTTTGGCACAGAGACAACTCTTACTGTAAGACCTGATCTTGGGTGAAGCAAATTTGGGGGGGAGGGGGGAAATCCAGGAAAGCATGTGTCAAAAGTAATTATCTGGGGATAAAGAGTCCCTTTTTCTGTAACCCTTAATTCTAATGTCAATGAAAATAATATGGAAACATCTTAAGGTATCTACCATATACCTCACTCTGAAGATGCTGCTGTATCCTGTGCCAATCCAAATAATGCCTCTTGTAGAAGAGATATGTTTTGCCTCCTCGTGAAATGGTGGTAAATGAGATATTGTCACCCTGTTATCTCTCTCCAGGGATCCAGAGGTGACAGGGGTGACAAAGGAGTCAAAGGAGACCAGGTAATTTCCTTTATTCCAAATGACTGCAAGCCTTAGCTGAATGTGCACATGAGGACTTACATACTTCTGATAGCAAAACCCAGGCGTGGTGTGGAGGAAGGGAGCCTGGAGGCATCTTTCTGGAGGGGCAAGAGTGTTGATGGAGGACTGTGAAGCAGCCTCTCTGTTCCTGTGAACCCTCAGCCTCAGCACATAGCAGGGTTGGTGAGTCAGAAGGGGATTTCTCTGGAGGTAACCTAAATCTCTACAAGCCCTGCAATTCAGACTCTCCACAGCTTGCCAAAATGCTTTTAGCTGGTGATATGATAATGCTGAGGGCGAGTGAGGTTCATGGCTTGGGAGTTCTTTTAACTGCTAAAGAAAAAGCAAACTGCTTTTGGTGTAAATGGAGAAATGCCATTCCCAAATGCAGGCTCTGGGAGTTGTCCAGGTAGCAGGGTTGCCTATAGACAAAACCAACATCAGGATGTTTTTGCTGGAGGAGAGAAAGCAGGTGTCAGAGGATCAGACAGAGGGGAAGCATCACAGTACAAAGGACTTGGCTGCAAAATTCTCCTTGTAATTCTCTATCTGCTACCTCACCTGCAGAACTGAATCACAGCGTGTTGTTATTAAGCTGATACCAGTGCATGGTACTTGGTTTTCTTCCTCCCAAGGAGGGAGAATGTCACTCTATATTTTAAAAATTATTTTTCTCCTTTTACTTTGCAGGGAGAAATAGGCTTCCCTGGAATGCTAGGACAAAAAGTAAGTAGGCATGATATGCTGGGGAGTGCTGGCATAGCTTTAGAGAGTGGCTTCAGGATCATCCTGGAAAATACAAAACATGGAAGGTGTTACCTTTTCACCTCAGAAACATTGGTTTGGTCATAGCCTCTTTTCCTTAACAAAGGCAGCTCTTGGTTCCATATTCATCACTGCCCTAATTGCTTAGCTTTTGTTCTCTTGAAGCTAATAAAAGTTTCCTTCTGGGCAGTGCTATAAACAGCAGTGACAACCCTGACCAATTTTTATGTCACCACTATTCTGCACTTTAAAAAATCGTCTAAATTCAGGTGCTGGCTTATGGATAGAAAGGCCTAAGAAAGGCTAATTTTATGACATAATCATATATTGTCCCTGCAATTAGGATAAGGAAATAAAGAGTTGCTTCTAAGGAGGCTGGCAAACTACTGAATCCACCTCCCTTGCCCTGACTGATTTTGTTACACGTGCATCTGCCCAGCAAAAGCAAGGTATTGCCAAGGGGTCAGAGAGTTTGCTAGCCTTGACCTCTCCAAGTCTCTGAGCACGTTTTTGATCTCCTGTTTTGAAAGGAATTTTTCAGGGAAATGAGTGTGAATTTGTTGTTGGTTTTGTTTTGTTTTGTTTTTACTTTATACTTGTTTCAGAGTGTTTAATTCTGATTTTTGTTTCTGATTTTGGATCAGTACCAGCATGATCTAGAGGAATAGTGTGAATGAAAGCACTGTCTTGTTTAAGGCAGGTGTCACCACGTACTTACATCCTATTTTGTTCCCTCTGCACCCACCAAGGGAGAGATGGGCCCGAAGGGACAATCCGGAGTACCAGGACACAGAGGACCTATAGGAAGACCTGGGAAGCGAGGCAAACAAGTAGGACCTCAGTGGTTTTCTCCTCATAACTTGTGGCATACAACCATGCCTTCCTTCTGTGCTCTCATGCTTCTGACCACTTTATCACACAGGGAAGGGATGGAGCCCTGAGACACCTCAAAGGCATGCACAGGCTATGCAAGAGTTTAAACCCCAGCTTTAGGGCTGGAGCCTTTTCTGTAGCATTCAGCTCCCTGGCCATCCAACATGGAGAAATTTCTGCTTTTCCTAAGCTTGCTTAAAAGCCTCATTGAATACAGCTTGAGCAGACCTTGAAGCCCTCCTTTGAATCCTGAGCAATGCAGAGCTCCATTCCTAGCTTTACCTGATGGCTAGAGAGTTGGTGCTCTGAATTGCCACCTGAGGAATCTGTTTCTGTCTGCTGACTAACAGGAAAGGGAGCCTGGTCTCACTACACCAGTGCTGGTGTTACTGTACATCTGCTCAGATACAGGAGCTTGTAGATGCAGTAGAGTAGAGTAGGCCAGGTTGGAAGAGACCTCCAAGATCATCCAGTCCAACCTAGCACCCAGCCCTATCCAATCAACTAGACCATGGCACTAAGTGCTCCATCTAGTCCTTTCATAAACACCTCCAGGGATGGCAACTCCACCACCTCCCTGGGCAGCCCATTCCAATGCCAATCACTCTCTCTGGGAAGAACTTCCTCCTAACATCCAGCCTAGACCTCCCCTGGCACAACTTGAGGCTGTGTCCCCTCATTCTGTTGCTGGCTGCCTGGGAGAAGAGCCCAACCCCACCTGGCTACAACCTCCCTTTAGGTAGTTGTAGATAGCAACGAGGTCAGCCCTGAGCCTCCTCTTCTCCAGGCTAGACAACCCCAGGTCCCTCAGCTGTGATGAGTTGACTCTGAGTTAAATGTTTGTCCAGTCATTTCCAATAGCTCCAGCAGGTGTGCCTGCACCTGTCCTTTAACTTATTTTTCATGTATCTGAAATAATGACAGTGACTCCTGTGCAGCTTTGAAATTTAAAAAAAGGAAATGGAAAATAAGGAAAATGTATTGTTTTTTTGCCTTTCTACTAACTTGAAATGAGCTGCAGTGACACTGCCTGACCAACCCCCACCTGGCTACCACCTCCCTTTAGGTAACAGGCTTGGCAGAAAGTATTTTATTTGCATTCTAGTTATGCCCAGCACTGCAAACACAGGCACATTCCCATTTCACTGCTGCTCTGATGCCACCAGCTAACGACTGAAAGGAAAGAAAAGCCATTGTAGGGGGGGGAAATTAAAAGTTGAGCTCTAGGGAAGGCCACCAAGTAAGGAATGTATGTGCAATGTAAGTGTGCTGGATAGCCCACAAGACACATTTCTTGTCCTTGATTTGTCAGGTTTCAGGGTTAAGGTGTGCTCTTTGCTTGTTTCTTTTGGGTTTTTGTGTCCTCTTTGTAACCTGTGCTCACTGCCAAAGTAACATGCACAGAACAGAATGTCTTCCTCTGGGATGTAGCAGCTGAAAATCAACTGGAACCCAGTGCACTTCTTAACTTGACCTCAGATGTTTTGTCACATGGGAGGGTCTCTTCATCAAAAAGGTGGTGGCATATGGTGTGCCATACTTTGAGCCAACAATGAGTGTGACTAAAAGAGCTGTAGTCTGGCCCTGAACTAGGATTTCCAGACACACATTCCAGTACACAAGCTCTTTTCTGGTGTCCTGAAAGCAATTTCAGCATTGATCTTCTGCATGAAAACTGGGTTCCCCTTTCTGTAATTGGTGAGCTAGCAATTTCTTTTCTCTTTTTCTAATCCCCTGAAAAAAAAAAAAAAAAAAAAAAAAAAAAAAAAAAAAAAAAAAAAAAACACAAACACCTAGGGCGGCNTGGGTGGTTGATCCAGACACCCTTGCTGGCAGCTCTGAGGACAAAGCAGGAACAGATGCCACTTCTTTTTCCCAGTGGATCGGGGACTGCAGATCCGTCTCAGCACTCTTGAAACTTTGGAAACAAAATCAGCATTGGAAATAAATTCCAGAAGCCATTAATCTGTCTCACTTCTGACATGAAAGGATAAAATATAGATCTGTTAAAAAAAAAAAAAAAAAACAAAAAAAAAAAACAAAAACAAAACCCAAAAACCCAAAACCTTGAGAGCTGCATTTTAAGGCTGGGTGAAATCTGGCTGCTACCTTTAAGCACTGTAGTTGCTTGTTGAGCTGAGAGGATAGTTTCCATCCACATGGGGCCGTTTCCTGTCTCTTGATCCAGCTGGCACTCCTAGATGACAGCAGCTAAATTAAGAAGGTGTCACTTCCACTTCCATTTTGATGTGCATCTTGATTATCTCACCGGTTTCTTCAGCTCTCCCTTGCCTTTGGGGCAGGCTGTTCCGAAAAGGTGGCCAGCAGGTGGGAGTCACAAGCACCAGGCACTGCCTCCAACTGAAATACAACACCCAGAGCTTTGGGAATTTGGAAACTAGCCCTGAGGAGCATTTTTAGAGGTTCATTCTTGATTAGGAGAAACTTTTTAGATAATGTTACTTTTGGAAGAAAGGAGAGAAATTTTAATGTTGTCCATGGGAAAAAAAAAGCTTCTCTGGATGTCCTGTGTGCATGTAATAAGAAACAAAGCAAAATTATTAAATGTAAGTGTCTGGTATTATTATTTACCTGGGGAGGGACTTTTTAGGCTATCAGGGAGTGACAAGACTAGGCGGAATGGAGCAAAGCTGGAGGTGGGGAGTTTCAGATTGGATGTGAGGAGGAAGTTGTTCAGCATGAGAGTGGGGAGAGGCTGGAATGGGTTGCCCCTGCAGGGAGGTGTTTGGGGCCACATCCCTGGAGGTGTTTTGCAGCCAGGCTGGCAGAGGCTGTGGGCAGCCTGCTCTAGGGTAGGGTGTCCCTGGGCATGGCAGGGGGGTTGGAACTGGCTGATCCTTGTGGTCCCTTCCAACCCTGACTGATTCTATGATTTAGTCTCTCTGTGCTAAACAAGGGAGCATTAAGCAATCATTCCTCCAAAGCAGCTGACACAGAAGGCAACTTATTTTCAGGCAGTACATGTAGGAACTGCAGTGCCTGGCCTTTGCCAGATCTCTGTTTAGCATGTGAGGGGAAAGAGGTTTCCCAACAACCTCTTTGGAGCTGCACAATCCTGGCCTGCTGCTTCTGTGTTGCATAATGTAAGAAGTAATTAGGGATCAGCATCGCTGACATTCACATAAATCCTGGAATCTTTTGATGGCACAGAGCTAACCTAATAGGATTAAGCAAAGCAAATAATCAATTAGGTCTTTATAAGCTGTGGCAAAAAAAAAA
>VWZI01000957.1:701814-745944 GCA_013396835.1 Psilopogon haemacephalus | reverse complement strand
AGCTGGAAAAAAAAAAAAAAAAAAAAAAAAAATCAACTTTCCTCTGTTGAAATGGTGTAAGTGACATGCAAATGTACAACACGTTACGTAGCAACAAAGTACTTCAGCATATATTAATACCTATGCTTGATATATTAATGTATTTAGCATATATTAATACCTAGACGTGCAACCACGTGGGGTGCAGCTGCAAATGTACCATCACCTGGGATTCCACCACCTTCAAGGAATTCAACTCTCTGTGATCAAAGGGAAGCTTGCATTGTACATAGTGGTTTTGTCACGCTAAGTGATGCGTGCTGTTGCATATATAAAAAAAACAAACAAAAAACAGATCCTTAAACTCTAAGCTATACAATGCACCTCTGAAATATAAAGCTGAGAAACTCAAGCCTTGGAGGGCACAGGAGCAGGAAGATAAACGTAGTTATTTTTAATGTGTCACCATATTAAATTCAGGAGCGAAAACAGGAAGGTGCTGAACAGTTCTAAGGTGGAACTTCCAAATGCCTAAAGGGTATGACTGAACAAACGAGCTCCCAGGAGGGAAATTAGGGCTGGTTGTACAGATGGCAATAGTGTGTAAGCTCATCTCCCATAGGCAGTTTTACAGCATTTTGGCTGAGTGACAAGCTAGAAGAGGGGCACAATTTCTCAGCATGATGTTGACACACTCCAATTTGCTGTATTGGTCCTACTTAAGCTTCCCAGAGCCCAAAGCCCACAACAGAACAATACATTAATAGGATGCCTTCCTCTCTCCCCTCTTTGGAAAGAAAGGAGTTGGATGTAGAGAATGAAAAGGGATAAAACAACAACAAAAAAATAGCTTTGATTTTATTTGGAAGTTGAAAGCAAAATTTACAATAAATAAAAGGTATTTTAGGTAAGGGGAGTTACAAAAAAATCACTGTGGAAGACCTTGCCTACTCCTTAATGAATTTTCTGGGTTTGGTTTTGGGTTTTGTTTTGTTTTGATTTTTTTTTTTTCCCCTCAGTGTATATTATGACAGAAACTAACAATTTCCAGGGTCAGCTGTTTCAGCTCCATCAGCCCTTTCCTTCTGAGCTGCATTAACTCCTTGAGTGCTACTGAGGGTGGAAAAAGGCCACCTCAAAGAAAGGCTATCAAACAGTTGAAGTCAGAGTAGGGTGATTTTTGTCTCCACACAGAGCAGATCTCTGTTCTCATTTTGGTCTTTCCTGGACATGCTTTTCTCCCTCCATGTATAAGAGGGCATCACCTCTTGCCTTGCAGGGTGGCTGCTGTGTGCTTCATGCTTCAATCAGCAGACGTCTTGGCTTTCTTGAAAGGGAAGCCAGGGGTAGCTGGAAGAGGCTGTGTGTTGTTAACAGTTTAGCAAATAAATGGATGTCTCCTCTCTCCTAGGGATTAAAGGGAGACATTGGACCTGCAGGTGTTATGGGTCCACCTGGAAGACCTGGTCCTTCTGGCCAGCCAGGCCCTCCTGGACCTTCAGGAGCAGGTAAGCTGTATCCCTGCTCTCCATCCCCTGACTCATCACTTTACAGAAAGTGCTGTAGGGCACTTCCTGCACTGACAGCAAGGAGAGGATTTCTCCTGAGGGTCATGCCACCCTTGTGGGCATGACCATATGGGAGGTGCTTGGGGTCACATCCCTGGAGGTGTTTGCAGCCAGGCTGAATGAGGCTGTGGGCAGCCTGATCTAGGGTAGGGTGTCCCTGGGCACGGCAGGGGGCTTGGAACTGGCTGATTCTTGTGGTCCCTTCCAGCCCTGACTGATTCTATGATTCTATGAAATGCACAACAGCTCCTTGTACTGCAGCTGATCTGTTCAATGTCCTCTTCCATTTTGCTTTTCCATTTTACTTCCTTGCTTACATCAGTGGGCAGGAGGTCTCTTGTTGTGGTGGTGTGGAAATGGTAGATCTGCAGAGCTGAGGGAAGCTTCAAAGTCTTCACATGTTTCATGTCTCCCATTATGAAACATCTTTGTCTTGAGTAAGTGAGATGGAAGTTTTCAGAGGGCAGAATTTTCACCCTGTCAACAGGAAGGCAGCCAGGGTCTTGAGATGACTTCATTTCATCCACAGTAATTCTATGTGTCAGACTTGTTAATCTCTTTTCCCCTAGAATATAAATTCTGATCCTAAAAGATCTTTCTGTGATGATGTCACTGCTTGCAGATGAACATCTTGGCTCACAGTCTGTTTCTGCAGAGCTGCACATCCTTGCCAAAGTTTGAAAGTCAGTGTGGTGGGTTAGGAACTTCATCCCCACCACTACTGGAATCTACCAGACCAGCTCAGACAGCTTGGAAGTAAGCTGAAGCTGTATTTACAGCAAAGCTAATTTTACAAGCATATAAACACAATCTACTTACAACTATTTACAATTATATGCAAATTGAAAATAATACAGAAATCCAAATTCCCTCCCAGACAAAGAGACAGCCCAGAAGAGGCTCAAAGCCTCTCTTTCTCTCTCCCAGACAGACAGACAGACCATCAGCAAAGCTTCCTCATTACCTGTTAGTGGAAGATGTTAGAGCAGAGCAAAGGTGAAGTGAAAGGAGCAAAGGTTTTGAAGCAGAAGCAACAGAATTATTTACATTTTGGGTTTTCATCCCTTTCAGCAAGCCAAAGAATGATACAGATGTCATCATTATTTTCTTTTTACAACTAATCATCTAATTTCTCTCCTTAAAATATTCCAATTAGCCTCAAACCAGCACACTGAGAAAGCAGCACTTTTACTTGCAGCACTCCTCTATTTCTCATTGGGCTTTCCTGTAAGAGGACTGTACAAATACACAACTCCAGTGTGTTGTGGATGTGTACAGAGAGTGACTTCTGAACCTGCTGCATAGGTGCTGCTGCAGAGTGCTCTGTGCATTCATCATGCCCTGAGTAGAGACTGACTCTTCTGAACCTGCTGCATAGGTGCTGCTGCAGAGTGCTCTGTGCATTCATCATGCCCTGTGCAGAGAGAGTGACTTCTGAACCTGCTGCATAGGTGCTGCTGCAGAGTGCTCTGTGCATTCATCATGCCCTGAGCAGAGACTGACTTCTGAACCTGCTGCATAGGTGCTGCTGCAGAGTGCTCTGTGTATTCATCATGCCCTGAGCAGAGAGTGACTCTTCTGAACCTGCTGCATAGGTGCTGCTGCAGAGTGCTCTGTGTATTCATCATGCCCTGAGTTTCTCTAACCTCAGACAGGCTGGCATTTATTCTGATCAGATGGGCTCTCTTTTTCCTGTGTACAGCCAGTAGAAAAAAAAAACCCAAAAAACAAACCAAGCAAAAAAAATCTGAACCTAGTTAAAAAACTGACTGTGGCACAAACTCAAACCTTTCTCCTGAATTTCTGGAATTGGTGGCTCTAGTAATCCACTCCCTCAGTTCCCAGTGGATTTGGTGGGAGGTGTGGTATCTGAGAGCTCGGGTAGATGTGTATATCCTGAACTACACTTTCTCACTAAGGCTGCATTTGTGTTTTGTGTATTAACTCCATAACGAGGAACCCTTTTTTTTTTCCCTTTTTAATTTTTTTTTTTTTCCTCCCTTCTTAGGGCAATTTGCAATAGGACCAAAAGGGGAAAGAGGGCTTCCAGGGCCTCCAGGGAGGTGTCTCTGCAGATCCCCACACCATGTGAATAACCCATCATATGAGGAGTCTGTGTTTGGACACAGTTATCCCAAAGTCCCTGCGGTAAGCTGATTTTTCTGGCAGAGGGTGTGAGTGGTTCTTACTTTTATGTAAGAGGTGGCATGCTCAATTAATGCTTTGGATTTAACAGGGAATATGTCAGTATGTGAGCAATGTGTGACTTCCAGTATCCAAAACCTCTGAGAGCTGATAAAAAAAAAATGTGGTCTCCTAGCTAGCCTGAGGGTTGTGTGATTGAGGTGCTGAATGCAGCTGTTTCAAACCAATAGTAACGTAGCACTTGCTTCGAAATCTTTCCAACTTGAGGATGCTCTTCCATCTCCTACTGTACATATATAATCACTTTAGTAAAGTTATTTAATATAGGCAGCAAATTAAGGATCTCTTTTTTTTGCTTTTTTTCCCCCCTCTTTTTCTGCAAAAAGAGTGATCTCAGAACTGAATATTGGGGTTGGGCATTTTGCATACATGACAGAACTTCCTCCCAAAGCACAGACCACTTCAGAATTGAATATTGGGGTTGGGCATTTTGCATATCTGACAGAACTTTCTCCCAAAGCACAGACCACTTCAGGTATAGGCTGGATATTAGGAAGTTCTTCCCAGAGAGAGTGATTGGCATTGGAATGGGCTGCCCAGGGAGGTGGTGGAGTCACTGTCCCTGGAGGTGTTTATGAAAGGACTGGATGGGGCACTTAGTGCCATTGGCTAGGGCTGGGTGCTAGGTGGGACTGGATGATCTTGGAGGTCTCTTCCAACCTGGCTGATTCTATTGNTATTCTATTCTATTCTATTCTATTCTATTCTATTCTATTCTATTCTATTCTATTCTATTCTATTCTATTCTATTCTATTCTATTCTATTCTACTCTAATTGAATTTTTGGCATCAAGCATTTGCATACATGATAGAACTTCCTCCCAAAGCACAGGCCACTTCAGAATTGAATAGTGGAAAGGCTCCAGAGGAGGAGACTCCACAACCTCTCTGGGGAGCCTGTGCCAGTGCTTTGAGACCCTTCCAGTCAAGAAGTTGCCCCTTGTGTTGAGCTGCAACCTCCTGTGCTGCAGCTTCCATCCATTGCTCCTTGGCATTGATTAAATCCCCTCTCAGGGGGAAGCCAGGACATGGATCTTCCAGAACAACCTATTTGTGGGTACAGATGTCTGCTGGCAAACCTGGATTCCATGACAACCTAAAAGGGTTCTTGTGAAGCTTACCAATCCTGCCTCTTTCTGTGCCCCAGATTTTCGTGGTGAATAATCAAGAAGAACTGGAGCGATTAAACACGGAAAATGCCTTAGCTTTTAGAAGAGATCAGAGGTCTTTGTATTTCAAGGACACCTTTGGATGGCTTCCAATCCAGGTGAAAATATAATTGGGGTCTGAGAAAACTTGCGAGTGAGTGTTTAATTTTTAAATGCAGAAAATACTCCTGTACTTCAGATGCCATACAGAAAGCATGGGGAGGGAAATGGAGGAAAGGCTCATTTTTGAGAACTGACACTACTGCATATAGCCCTGTGATTTTTCTTTGCAGAAGCCTTAATTACTGAGGTAGTTGCTCATCACTTCCCTTGAATCAGGCTCCACTGGTGAACAAGCTGGGACTGAGTTCAGGGGATTATGGTACTAAAGAGCACTTTTTATTTAATACAAAATGAGGCAAAACTCACCAGGGTACAGAGCTGCAGAAAAACCAAACCCTGTGTTTCCTTATTGCCCCAAGCAGCTAAGTCTTGCTGGAATCAGGAGCAGGATCCTTTTTGTGTCCACTGGACTTTGAATCAGATTCAGTATAAACCACCAAATAGCAGAATGAAAAGCAGGTTGTGGGATCTGCCTGCCACAGCCCTTCACTTCTACTTGCTGGTCAGGCTGCTGGTGGTCCAGTTGAGTAAGTGCTGTGTGTTTGTTTGGCCAGGTCACCCCTTTCTATCCCGTGGATTACCACTTCAGGGGTGGAGGCACCTGTGGAGATGGGATCATACAGGATGGGGAGGAGTGCGACGACGGCAACACGGTCGTGACCGACGACTGTATAAGTAAGTTGCAGTGCATTGAGAGCAGCCTCTCCCTAGCAGGGAAGGTGTCCACAGGGTAGACTGTCAGACAGGCCACACAAGTGTTTCACTTACAGGAGTTTGTGTGGTCTGTGGACTGAGTGAAGGCAAGGAGAGAGAGAGAGGCACAACGGCCACTGAGTGAAAACCGAAGTCCTTCATGCGTGTGGATGCCACAAACAAGGCAGTGACAATGTCAAATACTTCTCATGCATCCTCACTGAGGACCACGTACCTCACTGAGCAGAGATGTCTGCAGTCAGACCAAACCCCCTGCATTTCAGAGCCAGCAGCTGGTTTACCTCCACACCTGGGGCCTGACAGCTTTGTAACCAAAAGATGTAGGATACATTAACAATGCACGACAAAACCCCTTGGGATAGATGCTGAAGCTGTCCCTTTCTAATAGTAAGCTAGGTACTGGGTCAGTAAAAGTGCTGTGGACTTTGTTACTCACTTGCACAGGGAAGGTGTCAGCCCCACTCCCTTTACTATCAGGATGATACCACTTGATTCTTTCCCCAGAGTGCAGCATTGCATCATCTGCAGCTGACACTCCACAGGTTTGGTACTGGGTTGATGCTAGCAAACAGATACTTCTTCACCCTGTCAGAAATGCTGTCAGCCAACACTGAAAGCTGCAGGTTTTCCTTTTTATTTATATAGCACTCCATTTTTCAGCCTAACTCTGAAATTGAGGTGTATGCAGCCACACTGTGTGTCCTTCCACCTATTCACCACCATCCTTCCCCTTATAACTGAGGGATTCACAACCAACATCTCAATGACATTGAAACTTGCCTGACTGCAGAGTAACCCAGTGAAGAGAGCATGAGCTCTCTGGGCTCCAAGCATGAGAAAATGATTCAATTAGATTTTGCAATCAAATGTGGGGAAGGAGCACAGAGTAAATTAGTGTTCACTGGCTCCAGTGCCTGCAAAATTGTACACTGTATGTTTGGAGGTGCATCCTGCTACTTTGTACTATACACTGGACAAATCTTCAAGTCAGACAAGGCCTTGCAATATAGAGACTTCTGACACTGATGTGACCCAAAGAGTCACAATAATTACAATGTGCTAAGCAACTTGCAAATGAGCACATTGTAATTATTCTGTTCCTGAACCGAAAGAAAAAGGTTAACCAAACATTAAGTGGATTTAATTGCAGAATTGTTCTTAGAAGTGTCAATTTCTAACACTGAACCAAAAGAAAAAGGTTAACCAAGTGTTAAGTGGATTTAATTGTAGAATAATTCCTAGAAGTCTCAATTTCTAACACTGAACCAAAAGAAAAAGGTTAACCAAGTGTTAAGTGGATTTAATTGTAGAATTGTTCCTAGAAGCATCACTTTCTAGCAAACAGATCCTTGTTTCAATTAATCAATGATTTCTACTTGTAAAGAACTCAGTTTAACTCTTTTAAACTCTCTGTTCTCGAGAGTCTTTTTTACTCTGTTGTGTTTGTGTTGTTCACCAGGATGCCGCCGAGCTTACTGTGGAGATGGCTACAGACACGATGGGGTTGAAGACTGTGATGGGAAGGACTTTGGATATTTGACATGTAGGACATACCTGCCTGGGTACGTATGAGCTGTGCTCACTTTGGTTTGGAGGTTTTGGTTGTTCTATTTTCTCCTTTCCAGCCTCAAAGCAGAAAAGTATTATCCACTCAAACTTTGTTCCACACTTTCCTGTGCATCATTGACTTTTAAGGGCTAAATCTCATCTCCTACTAATAAGCACTTGCCTCTTGCTGCGTAAAATGATTGAAGGTCATGCAGGCATGTGCTTGCCCATCACTTGGGAAGATTTCCTTTGGTGACATTACCATTGCATTAACGTTTACCCATGACATACCAACAGTAGGAAAGGGAGGGATCACACCAAAGGGCAAAATAAATCAATCCCAAACCACAACCTCTAAACAACCTCCTCTTACCTTTACTGTTACTCGATATCTTCGTTTCTGAATCAACCAGTCAGCAGCCTTTCCAAGGACCAGGAAACTCACTAAAGAGCAGCTGCAAAGCCATGCATCTGCTCAGCAGCCTCCTTCATTTGAAGCATCTGCTTTTTGTTGGCTTGCTTTCCCTGCCTTTGCTTGAGCAGCTTCCTCTGGTCAGCATTTTGCCTCCGACAGCAGTACCTCTATTTAACTGTCAGGTATCATTACTGGCTAACAGGAAACATTTAATCTGCAAATGAAGTTATGCACAGAGCCCTCATCATTCATGGAAGAATAATGTGCTAATTGACAGGGGGGAGGGGAAAAAAGAAACCACAGAATATCATTGCGTATTAAGTGTTGTGCTAATCCTTCCACTGCCATTGTTGGAGCAACCTTTCCTCCAAGAGCTCTGCTGCAACTGATCTCCCCATTTCTACTCTTTCCAGCCCCCAAATCCTTTCTATTTCACACAACTTCAGGTCAGAGTTTCACAGAATGCCAGGGGCTGGAAAGGACCTTGAAAGATCATCTGGTCCAGCTCCCCTGCCAGAGCAGGATCATCCAAAGCAGATCACACAGGAACACATCCAGATGGTTCTTGAATATCTCCAGAGAGGGAGACTCCACAATCTCCCTGGGCAGCCTGTTCCAGTGCTCAATTAGCTCAAACCAACACAGTCACCCTCACAATGTAAAAAATTCTTCCTCAGGTTCACATGGAAGGTCCACCCATTGCCCCTTGTCCTGTCAGTGGGCATCACCCAGCAGAGCCTGGCTCCAGCCTCCTGGCACCCACCCCTTGCATATTTGTAAGCATGAATGAGGTCACCTCTCATTCTCCTCCTCTCCAAGCTCCAGCTCCCTCAGGCTCTCCTCATAAGGAAGATGTTCAAATTCCTTCATCATTTTCATGGCTCTGTGCTGGACTCTCTCAAGCAGCTCCCTGTCCTTCTTGACCTGGAGGGCCCAGAACTGGACACAATACTCCACATGTGGCCTCTCCAGGGCAGAGTAGAGAGGCAGGAGAACCTCTCTCGACCTACTAACCACACTATAATGGCATTGGCCCTCCTGGCCACATGAGCACACTGCTGACTCAGGGCCACCCTCCCATCCACCAGCAGTCCCAAGTCCTTCTGCCCATCACTGCTCTCCAGCAGTTCAGTTTACACTGGTTTCTCAGATCATGGGTTACCCAACATAGCTTTAAGGATCCACTTAATGTCTGCTTAAGCCACAACTTGTGGATTGTCTGACAGATGTCTCATTAATTCAGACATTCACTAGCAACAAAAACTCATCAAAATGCCTATTTTTTATTAACAACTCTGCTCACGGTGTCAGTAGGCACTGTCACTGTAGCTCATTTCAAGTTAGTAGAAAGGCAAAAAAAAACAATGGATTTTTTTCCTTATTTTGCATTTCCTTTTCTTTAATTTTATTTCAAAGCTGCACAGGAGTCACTGTCATTATTTCAAGTACACGAAAAATAAGTTGAAGGACAGGTGCAGGCACACCTGCTGGAGCTATTGGAAATAACTGGAAAAACATTTAACTTAGAGTCAACTCATCACAGCTGAGGCAGCTGGGGTTGTCTAGCCCGGAGAAGAGGAGGCTCAGGGGTGGCCTCATTGTTGTCTACAACTACCTAAAGGGAGGTTGTAGCCAGATGGGATTGGTCTCTTCTCCCAGGCAACCAGCGACAGAACCAGAGGACAGAGTTTCAAGTTGTGCCAGGGGAGCTCTAGGCTGGATATCAGGAGGAAGTTCTTCCCAGAGAGAGTGATTGGCATTGGAATGGGCTGCCCAGGGAGGTGGTGGAGTTGCCATCCCTGGAGGTGTTTATGAAAGGACTGGATGGGCACTGAGTGCCATTGGCTAGGGCTGGGTGCTAGGTTGGACTGGATGATCTTGGAAGTCTCTTCCAACCTGGCTGATTCTATTGTTCTTTTTCTTCCCTACTCAGTTGCTGTGTGTGAGAGCCAATGCCTCCAGCACCCATCTTTGCATAACAATCAAGTCCCACTGACAAAGGAGAATTTATGTATGTATTCTCATTGATTTCACTAGGAACTGATCTTCACTCACAATTTCTCCTGGGCTCCTATTTTGATGAGCACAGTTGAGCACCGATGGAGATTATCCTCTTGTTTTGGGTCCCCTAGATGGCTGCACATGGCATTTTCTGAGGTTATTCACTCCCAGCTGCATCCAGAAACTACCCAATGTGAACTATGTCATGCACTGAGACTGAGCTCTTCTCTTTTCTCTTAGGTCTTATGGAAAATTGAGATGCACTTCCTACTGCTACATTGACTCCACAGAGTGTCGATATTTCACATGAGGGGAGCAGAGGTGGGTAGCATCCTGCATATTGTGGGGTGCCAGGTGCTACTACTGACTGGAGAAGGACTGGGACATAAAAACCTCACTCATCTCGCTGTGACAAGAAGCAAAGAGATGTCATGCTGCTGATGGCCATTTTTAAAGACGTCTTTCCTTTGTGCTTTTGTTCTTAAATCAAATCAGATTGGGACAAAGTAGGACCATTGCATCCTGTCTTAATAGAGAAGCATCACGCAGTGTTTGGCCAGTAAGACTTCCACGTGGCTGTGGGTGGCAGCTTGCTCTCCATCACCACTGCGACATTAAGCTACTGGGAAACAGAGTTTCACTAGCCAGGAATATTGTGTAACAATTACCTCGACTCAGCACTGTTAAACCTACATGTGAGCTCTTCAGGCTCGTTGTCTTCAAGCCTTCTCTGCATGAACACCCAGCACGGTGTTTATCCAGACCTTCTCTTCTGTCACAATGTGAACCTTCCAAGGATCCTGATGACTTCAGCCATGTTAAGGGTAACTGCACACTTTCACGGCAAGGGGGGGAAGGAGTGGAGGTCCTTCAGTAAGTGCTTTCAAGATCAGCAAATCAGCCACAGAAGCTGGTTGGCTTCACCTTCAGGCTAAGACATTTGGCTGGGTACGTCTGGGTGCACGTGAGGAAATGCAAGCAGCCACAGGAGGCCTGAAAATGTAGACCATAAAGGCTAAACTGGATGAATAAGCTGTGAAATAGCCCAGGAGTTGTCTCCCAGGGGAAAATTAGCTAAGGAAGGAAGACAAAGAAGGAAAAGTGTTTTCACCTCTGTCAAGCTGGCTGGTTGCTGCGTGATACTGAAGGAGCTCAGACAGCTTCAGTTACCTGCCTGAAAGTCTAATACTGCCTTTACTCTGGTTTCTATACTGGAAAGTCTTTCTGTTTTCATCCCCTTGTCCACCTGTGTGACTCTGTGACTGTGACCTGATCATCATCATTCATTTACCACTTACGCCTTGTCCTCTCTCCCCCTCTCTATGTCCTCCATCATGTCAGGGGCTACCCCCCCAGTGTACATTATCACTACAAATCAATCTTGGCATGGGGTGTCCATGGGTTCTCGTTCATGCTGCCTAACGTACCTGTGGTTTTGTTTGTTAGAAATTTTATTCAACTATATGAGCTCTGGAAGGAGTCAGGGCAATTACAGATTTATTTGTTAACCACCACTATATTAAAAAAAAAAAAAAAAAAAAAAAAAGCAACTTTCACGTGGGAAGCCTTTTAGGAAGGAATTACAAGCCTTATATGAAAAGGAGTCTGTAGCAGAAGAACATGAAACAAAGGACGTGCAGAGTTGAAGACTGAAAGCCCCAAAGTGTTACTTTCATGCAAGCCTCTCTCCTCTGCTTCACAGCAAATGCTGCACATGACTGCTTGAAATGGCTGCGACAGCTGCGCTCCCGCTGGCACTGCTGTGAAGGTTAGACAAAGGTGGATGTTGCATTACAAAGATCATGCATTAAAGCAGCCCAGGAAGTAACCAAGAAACATGGACAACTTTTACCACCTGCATAGAAGACTTCAACTCTGCATGTCCTGGAAATAATGAAAAAGAAACAAAGCAAAGAAAAATAAAATTAGTGTGCTCTTTGTGCCTATCGCTTACTTGGGCTATTTATATTGCTAAGAAGCTAAGCCAGCAGCATTTGGAGCCCGGTTCAACCACTCACAATGTTTCATCTTGGTACCTTTTGTTTGTTTGTTGTTTGTTTGGGGGTTTTTTTTGTTGGGTTTTTTTGTTTTGTTTTGTTTTTGTTTTGTTGTTGGTTTTTTTTTTTTTTTTTTTTTTTGTTTTTTTTTTTTTTTTTTTTGCTAAATTGAGGTCTTAATAAAAGGTCAAGGAACCACTGGAGCAAGGAACTTGTGGAAACCTGGGCACTTGCTTAGCTGCCTTCTAACCTTCTGTGCTTGTGCAAGCAGAGAGTTCCAGCAGTGTCACACTGTGCCCAAGTGCAGACCCCAGTGGGAGGCTCCCAGGGGACAGCTACACCCCCAGCAGCGTGTCCTGCTGGCTAACCCTCTGGCTTAAACCTCTGGCAATATCTGCTGGGTGTTGCCATCTTGGACTTGGAGCAGCTTCACTTGAACTCCTCACCCTCCCCAAGGAGTTGATCTGTGCTCCCAAAAAGGCTGGCAATTTGGTAATCCCAGTGACCTTTCACCTTCAGCTTTAAGTCACTTTGTTTTCAAAAGCTCCTACCTTCAAAAGACCTTGAAGTTGCAAAGCTAAGTGCATGAAGGGTAGGAGATGGAAAGAGGAGTTGTGGAGTAGAATTGTACTGTGCTGCACATGCTCAAGAGCAGGCCTAGCAACCTAGTCAGAAAACACTCACTAAGTACCCATGGGAAATGGACTTGATTAATACTGTCAGGTAAACTGTCCAGCAGCTTACCAGAAAACAGCTTTAAAAGCAAGCAACGTAAGACATTAAAAAAAAAAAAAAGGAGTCATGAACCAAGATTCTTGCTGTCATTACTGCCTTGTTCCCTTCAGATGATAAAGCAGGAGAAAGACATCTGCAAAGTGGTAAGTACCTGTGATTTCACAGCTGGGCTGCTGTCAATTATTCTCCCTTCTTCTCTGAGTTTCTTAGCACAGTGTGCCAAGACTGATTGAAAAGTCAACTGGGGGTAAGTTCAGCAGCAGCAAATGGGAGAGTTTTCTAACGGTTAATATGCAACCCTAGGCAAAGCAAGCCTGGTATGATCCTGTGCCATGCACTCTATTTCATGTGTATTTAAAACAAAAAAATAAAAATCCAGCTTTGCACTTCGTATCTCATTAAATATATGTAGTTACCTACTGCATGTATTAGCAGCTCCTGTCAATAAATGATGCTGCCTTAGTTCTGCTGTGTCCATGCTTTCATGTGGTTCACTTCAGGTTTAACAATGCAGTTTAAAAATGTAATTCCTTGGTTTAGGATGCTGGGGAGAGTGGAAGGCATCCTATTATTGTATTGTTCTGTTTGGGCTTTGAGCTCTGGGAAGCTTAACTAGAACCAATGCAGCATTTTCTCTGGGAGAGGAGAGCGGAGAACCCTGGAGCTGAGCCCATTGAAGCCTCCCACAGCAAAGCCAAGCAGTTCAGCAGGGTGGGAGCCTCTCTGGCCATCAGGCAAGAAGCAACCTCATGCCACAGCTGCATTGTGCCATCCTCAGGAAAAGCCTTCTGCCAGGCTGTGGCATCTCCTGCAGGGCACAGGGAAGGGCAGAGCACTGCCCGAGCTGCTTCGCAGGTGTGGCTGGAAGCCAATCTGCCTGGTGTGTGACAACACAAAATAGCCTCAACAGAGCAGGAATCTGAGGTAACAGCCTGAAAAATGAGCCAGGAGGAAGAGAAGGTAACATTAATCTCACACAGCAGCGTGCTCAGTATATTTAGAAACTTGGCAACTGATTACCCTCTCAGCCAGCCTAAAGTGTCACCGCTGAATAAATGAACAAACTGACATCAGTGTTAAATGCAAGCCTGTGACAAGATCTATGTGTTTGGCCCACGTGTCAGGCATGGGAAGAAGCTTTTAGGATTCATCTTGGAGAGGAGACAGAGACCTCAGGGTCCTCAGCATCCCCTGCGTGGACTGAACAGGGATGCCAGCTGTTCATCATCACCCTCCCAAGAGGAAGAGGCACACCAAGAGGTTCCACCTCAACACAAAAGGGAACTTCGTGACTGCAAGGGTCCCAGAGCACTTGAACCTGCTCCCCAAAGAGGTTGTGGAGTCTCCTTCTCTGGTAGCATTGACTTCACATGCTGCAACTGTACTGGAAATTAAAGGTGAGAGAATGAGCATCCTTAGACAGGCTGGGAAGGGGCAGCCAAACTGAAGGAAATAACTTGTACAATGTGCTGGCAATCCAATGTGTGGCTGTGACACTCAGCAAGCCCCTGAGGAGGAGACAACTCCTCACAGACAAGCACCTGCAGGGAAGTCCCTGTGCCCAGCTGGCACTTCTGCCGAGGCAGGACTGGTAATGCCTCAGGCAGCAGAAGGAAGCTGTGTGTGGCAGAGCATTCCTCTTCATCTGGCAACCATCTCCCGTCATGGCTGGCCCAGGAAAGCTCTCCCAGCTACCACAGGATTCAGAAGGGCACAGGGTTCACATAGCCATTCGTAACACTCTGCTGCACATGCAGGTGTGTCCTGCTCCTGGGGGTAAAGCTTCTTGGTTTGTTGGCTTCAGGAAAGCTGTTGTCAGCATGAAGTGTGTGGGACGTGGAGTGCTGGGCCCAGAGAGCACAGCTCAAATGTCACATCAGGAGAAGGCAGGGCAGGCAAGTGGTGGCTGTAGAGCACACAGCTTCCTCTTGCTTGCAGGAAGGAGGTCGAGAACCAGCTGCTAAGCACCAAAGCAAGTGGAAAATTATGACCTATAGGAAACTATGTGAGGCACGTCTGTGCTCTGAAGACTACAGATGAGCTGGCAACACCAACACTGGAAACAGATGCTAAATTGATTGGAAATTATTTTGGCAGAAAGCCATAGCTGGATCAGGAGCCTTGGTACAAGATAAATGGATGCGAAACACCTTCTGACATTTCAGATGTGTCTGATTTTGAGAAAACAGTGAGCTGTGGCCTTTGGCATCACTGCAGGACTTTGCAGAGGCCACACATCAGTGCATCTGCTGAAAGCAGTGAGGCACACGCTTAGAAAGTGGACAAACTCGTCTGGATGGCACCAGGGGCTCTGGCAGAGAATCAGCATCTCAGTGACTCCTGGACTGACAGCTCTGGAAGGCCACAAGCATCACTGCTTTTAGCTCCTGCAGCTGCAGGTGGAACTGCTGCACTCACACTGGTGCTCTGCTACAGCAATGCCTGAACAGCAGAAGACCCTGGAGAAATTTGGCCAGACCTTGCAAGCCACAACACCAGCCAAGTAATACAGGCTGCTAAAGAGTGAAGCTTAGGGAAATGCAGGAACACAAAGAAACTTGGAAATGGGGCCACGAGGATGCTCAGAGGGCTGCAGCACCTCTGCTATGAGGACAGACTGAAAGAGTTGGGGCTGTGCAGTCTGCAGGAGGCTCCCAGGTGACCTTCTTGTGGCCTTCCAGGATCTGAACAGGGCCTACAAAAGAAGCTGGGGAGGGACTTTTTAAGCTATCAGGCAGTGAGAGGACTAGGGGGAATGGAGCAAAGCTGGAGGTGGGGAGATTCAAACTGGAGATGAGGAGGAAGTTGTTGAGCATGAGAGTGGTGAGAGCCTGGAATAGGTTGCCCCATTTGCAACAGGCAAGGACTCACTCTCATCTGCTCTCCTCCAGCTGAGAAGATTACTCTGCCACTTCACAGATGTCCACCTGGATGTTGTCTTTAACAGAGAGACTTGCACCTGCTCGAGAGAAATAATCAGGTAGCACATATCAGGTATGCACCTTTATACAGGGGCTGTGGTCATACAGAGAGAGAGAAAGAGGTGGGGGGAAAGGGAGATGCTGCAGCCCCATGAAGAAGCAGTAGTCTTGCTCTGCCTCTCAAGGTGACCACACAGGAGTTCCAAAAACCATTCAAATCTCTATGGAGAAGATTCAAGTCCAGGCAGAAGAAGGAGGACAAACAATACATGCAACGATAAGTTCCTCTCACCCTGCCAGGCTTTTGTAACTACAGCCCTCACATATTTACACACTGCCCAAGGACCCACAAACATATGCCTGGCACAGCTTTTATTCTCACCACCAAAAGTGGGTGCCAACATTTTCCATACAAAGGCTTCGTGCGTGCCAACATTCTCCATACAGAGTTACAGACAGGCAGTTTTTGGGAACCAAATCCAGACTGCTTTTACCTGGTCACACAGTACCTAGAACAGATGCAGTCTTCAGGAGGACTTCAAGGCCCTCTTCTGGAATGAAAGAAAGAGGATCCATGCAAGGAGAAAAGCAACATTTTAAAACATGCTTATTTAAAATAAGTTTATTATAACGAAATCATATAAAAGTCTGACAAAGGTCTTAAACAACACTTCCAAAGAAGGGACAGATGATGCCTGTTGTGAAAGACAATACAGACTGGAAACTCCAAAGTATTCTGGACCAAGCTGCTTAGGACAGCACAATTTGTGCAATGCTTGCAGCAGAAGAGGTGATTTTAGAGGCATGACCAAGCCCTTAGAACGAAGGAAATTTAAAGTGTGAGGGCAATATACCTTCTTGAACTCTTCAAATCTACTTCAGGATGTAAGTCGTGTATTTTGGTACGTCTAAGTAACGCTTGCAGCAAAGGTCAGCTTGACAGTGATAAAAATTACACCCAAAATCTGCTTAAAAGAAACCCAAAAAGGGAGCCATGAAAGCAATCTGCTTTGGTCTTCGATTTAGTCAGGGTGCTCTGGAATGCAATTTACTTGTTTATCATTTAAAACAAGACACAAATCTCAAACTTTCAGGATGGCTTTAAGATAAAGGAACTGGTAAGTTCTGGACCTCCTGAATGCTGCACAGCAAAATGCAGTTAAAGTGTTAAGCAGAAGGCAGGGTATGAAAACAAGGAAGTTTAATTAATTTTTTTTTTTTTAATTCCACCTCTAGCACATCTGGAGTATCTGAGGGGAGAAATTCTATCCCAAGAAAAGGCTATTAAAGATGATAGTCAAAGACCACGTTTTGACTAACTGCATGCCAGTGGGAGAGCTGCACACATATTAAGTGAAGCATATGCCTGTGTTCTAACCTCAGAGTAAGTGCTTAAATCCTTGTGTGAGCTGTGAGCTGGGTCACCTACTGCCTGGGCTTGCTCAGAGGCAGTAAGTAGGCTCTGATACTCCTTTCTGCACCAGGGTGATTTTATAGTGCTTGAAATATGCAGTAGTTTGCAGGGTTTGTTCAGCCAGGGGCTACAGAAGGTAGCAGAGAGGCAAGAATTCAGTTATTCTGACCCCTCCTTTTGTTTTGTTATCTGCACCATGCAGGCAAGAGAAGAGAGAAAAACTCAATTAAAAAAATATAAGTAACCCCTGTGCATTCTCTCTTAAGAGGATGTGAGATCAGATTGGATGTGAGGAGGAAGTTGTTCAGCATGAGAGTGGTGAGAGCCTGGAAAGAGTTGCCCAGGGGGATGTTTGGGGCCACTTCCCTGGAGGTGTTTGCAGCCAGGCTGGCTGAGGCTGTGGGCAGCCTGCTCTAGGGTAGGGTGTCCCTGGGCATGGCAGGGGGGTTGGAACTGGCTGATCCTTGTGGTCCCTTCCAAGCCTGACTGATTCTATGATTCTAGGTACGACTAACAAGTCCTGAAGTGTCCCAATAAAAGTTCATTGGTGAAGTTAAGTTCAAAGTGGTGTGGTTTTCCTGGCAAAAATCCATCAAACCAGGGAGGAACTCCAGAGAAAAGCCACACATTCTCCATCTGATTGTACATTGGGTTGTCTGCCAAAGAATTCAGGTCTGACTTTCCAAGTTCACATTTGCATCACTTACAAAACTTCCTGCTTTGCACTCTCATGGAGAGATGCTTTGGCTTGACAACAGCATCTCTGCTAGCAAAGCAGATGACAAGGGATAGAACAAAGGGAGTGGGGACAAGATGGGGAAAGAGGGGGAAAAAAGACAGCCAGGTAGGAACATGTTAATCATCTTTCCTCTGTCTGCAAGGCAGTTTGAAGTTCCCCAAAGTTTTTCACCAAAGCTGAAGTGATAATGAAAAGAAAGGGTTAGAAGGCCCAGCACACACCCAACACTTTCTTCTATACTCCTCCACACCCTGTTGCCAAAGCATGCAGCAAACAACTGGAGCTCACTTTGGGCATACTTCTTAATACATCCAGCTAACCAAGTGACACTTTTCAAGCAAGCAGCTGTAACCTAAAATCCTGATGATGCTTTAAAGCAAGGCTGCAAGTGAAGGTATATGGCCCTTACTTTTAAGTGCATCCTGTAAAGGCAGAACCACCTCACAACAGTGTCAGGATGGGCTGCTTCAGGGACCCCTTCAGTTTGCACTTGAGTATCCAGTTCATACTCTGCAATTGTAACATCAAAGAATTTCTATATGCAACCAAGTATGGAGTCTTGAAGTAGCAGAGGAGGCTCCAGAACTTAGCTGTGGGGTGGTGGGTTTGGGGTTTGGTTTGGTTTGGTTGGCTTGTTTGAAAAGGGCAAAATAAATAAAATAAATAAAAGCCACCCAGTGCTAAGCAGGACTTGAGTGGAACAGTTTAAGAGCTCTGCTCTAATGCCAGTGGCATTGTGTTACACAGATGTGTGTATTGTCTCTATCCAAAGATGCTGACTGTCATCATTCAGCCCTAGATAGCACTTCTATGGGATTGCTTGGGGGTTACCATGTCTCAGCAAGGACGTGCACTGGATAGACACTGTCAGTGTCATACACTGTATCAGAGTTCTACACTCAGCTATACTAATTTCACAAAAATAAGAAACCCAAAAAACCAAACCAGCCTTATTCCCCTGGGAAAAAGGCTGTGATTACTCTTATTTTGCCATGGCTATGCAAAATCCCTGAGAATCTGCAACTGTTAGACATTGAAGGAAACAGCCACAAGCATTTCTGAAGGAAAGGGATGCAAAAACTTCAGGCTAGTGCAGTTTAAGAGAGACCAAAGCAGTTCATGTAAAGTACACAGAGTAGGGGTGTTGTTATCTGGGAGTCCCGTGGAGCTCTGTCACTACGTGGGTCATTTGCTCATACCTATCAGCTGTTACAAAGACTCCAAACCACCCTAACCAATCAGCAAACCAAACGAAACAGAACACACCAACATTCTCTCCCACTCTACATTTGAAGGCCAGGAGTTAGCTGCTTGCTTTCTACAATTATAAAAATCAAAAGCAATCCTCTCTGCTTGCCAAGCTGACGTTACAGAGGGAAAAACAAACACAAAGAAAACAAAACCAGGTGAGTTTTCTAGCACTTGGTCATCTGATTCATCCTTGGAGGTATAACCTGGAGTTCAGCTTTGCAGCACTCTGCATAGGTTTCTTTGTCAGTGGTGGTTTGACTGGAAAGAGACCATTCACAGGTCTAACAAGTGCCCAACGCCCTGCAAAGTGCAGTGCATGGTTAAGGACAAGTTCTGAAGGCAAGGAGGCCTCACTCAATTCCTTCTCTTGCAAGTCCTCTGTTTAATCACAGGCACACAGAGGTGTGCTGAAGTCACAGACTCCTAAGAATGGACTCAAGCGCCAATTTGAGTTCAGAAAGACCAACTTTACACAGAAGAGTAAGATGAGAAAAGCCTGCTGTGAGGCAGGATGCCATGCTGATTAGAGGACATGCAGTGTGGACCACTCTATTTGTTAGAAGAAGGAAGAATGGTAGAAGTTAGTAACTGCTGAAGCTAATGGTCCAGTGAAGCTGTCAAGTTCTCTGCCTATGAAATAAAGCCTCCTGACTTTCTGGACCAAGCATTGGGTCTGATGCAGTACTAACCAACTAGTTGTTTTCCTGCTGGTTTAAAAAAAAAAAAACAACAACCACCCTACACCAAACAAAACAAGCAGAAAAACTCCAAACACCTCCAAGACTAAGAGCTGAATATGATTTCCTGCTGCTGGAAAAGCTGAGAGCAAAAATCAGAAGCCAATTTTCATCCACGATCTGACAGTGAATTCCTACAGAAGAGCAGAGCTCTCTTCCTGCCCCAGGTGACAGCTGGTGGCAATGTGGTCTCCCCTTACCTTGCCAGACCACTCAGCATAAATCTGGTACAGCAAAACTTCCCACATAACAGCTGAAAACCTTGAGGACAGAAAGTGGGGGGAGAGTTGGTTATTCTATTACAGGAGCAGTTTCTTTGCATCCGTGCTGAGGAGCAGCCCTTCCGTTTCATTTCAGCAGTGCAAGCACTCAGATAACTGAATGGAGCTTTCAACAAAAGTATTGGCTTTTTACTCAGACTAGAATATAGACTGCTTAAATCAAGAAAATTTGTTTAAAAATACATACCCCCCCACCCCCTCCATCCTTCTGATTCCTCTTTGGAGGATGTAGGGACTACAAATAGGCATAGCTCTGAGAAAGGAGAGGAACAAGGAAGTCAACGCTGCTTAAATGCCAAATTAAGAGTCCTGGTACCCTGCTTCATACAGTTTGGTCTTTCCTTCAAGCTTCATATGCTTTTCTACAAGCTCACAACGTTAAGTTGTTTGGAAAGGATCAAGTAACTGATGTGCAGAGAGGCTCCAGCAGCAGGCCTGCAGTACATTCACTTCACTGACAGCACAGATTGTAGCCTACAAGTGAGTGTGACAGCACTGACTCCTCCTCCTGTATTTATGAAGATTTACTCATTCTAAGCACCTCACTAGCAAAGTTGATGCCTTGAATGGGCAGTCAGCAGCTCTCAAGATTGCCCCTTTAGCCATCAAGACAACTAGGAATGTTGTCCTCAATAGCTAAAGGGACTTTATTATTTAACTGCAACAGTTTTAAGGAGCACATTTTTAACAAAATGGAGGAAAAAGGGCAAATTTAACTTTCTTAATTTCCAATCACTGTTACATAATTTCAGATTTTGAAGTTTGCCATTGCTCCAATGTGTAATAGCTCCATGGCAGACTCTAGCTTTCCCTGCACTGGGCTTAATTCAGGTCCATTTTCATTTCCACAATGGAAGCTTAGAAAGCACTTTCATGAGATCTGCTTTTTAAACTGTATTCAGCTTAAAACCAAGTACTACATTTTTTTTTGTGTGAATTTAATTTCAGAAAAACCTAACCCCTAAAACAGAAAAAAAAAAAAAAAGCCAATAAAATCTTAAGAAAGCAGGATGATGGACATGATCTTTACATCCTGCTTGTATAGAGCACTGTGGAAATTAGAGGAGTGTTGTCAGCCTCTGCCAGCAAATCTTCACTTCTTCACTGGCAGGAATTGACAAGGAGTTTGTAGCCCAGTCTGGGAGCTAGTCAAGGAACATAACAGCCAGTTTCAAGGGCTGGTTCCTGGGGGAGCTCAGACCACCAGCCACATATGCCTGTGGTGAACATCTCTAATATTCAGGGAAGTGTTGCATTAGAAAGCTCCAATCCAAAGTAAAGGACAAACTCCAAGTAACTTACGTGCTGGTATTCAGCTACCTTTGCCACCAGGGTAACAACAACTCTCATTACCTCTGTCCTCATACCATCACAGGGAGTGGGCACAGGGCATGAGAAGAGCCAGAGCCAGGACACCATCTTGACATCCCAACAGCCCTTCTATGGTACAGGGGCAAAAGCCAAATTCTGCTCTGTTACTTTTATGAGCTGAAGAGAAAAAGATGTGCACAGGTAGGAGAGAAACACTCAAAAACACTCAGCCTGGACATAGTTATGACCCAAAGAGAAACAGTACCTCTGCATCTACACACAAAATAAGTACAGAGGGGGGAAAAAAAAAAGCCAATTCATCATACATATCCTTCCCCAAGAACACTCACAACACTCTTCCCACCTAAGTACAGAAACAAAGTTAAAAAAAAAAAAGAATACCACTCAAAAGAAATCTTTGTTAACAGACAGAGTCCCTGAATTTTTAAGACACAGTCTTGCTGTAGTCATACCACTTCGTCTGATTCCAAACCATGAACTTCATAGAGAGTGTCCAAGATATTTAGCTGCTTCTCCATGGCTGGTAAATAAATGTTGAGGTCCCTCTGCATTCCTTTGTAAAATGTTTCTTCCTGAGGATCACACTCATCCACAGACAAAGCTGCCACAAAGTCTTCATATGTTGGAGCTGCCCTTAAAGCTAACTGGGAGAAGAACCAAAGCTTTAACATGTGCAAAACACAAACAGGAAAAGAAACCCAACTAAAGCCTTGAAAAACTTTTGACACATCCCTCTTTGTACTTAGAGAATAGAATCATAGAATCACTCAGGGTTGGAAGGGGAACACAAGGATCATCTAGTTCCAAACCCCCTGCCATGGGCAGGGACACCCTACCCTAGATCAGGCTGCCCACAGCCTCTGCCAGCCTGGCCAAAAACACCTCCAGGGATCTGGCCCCAAACACCTCCCTGCAGGGGCAACCCATTCCAGCCTCTCACCACTCTCATGCTCAACAACTTCCTCCTCACATCCAGTCTGAATCTCCCTACCTCCAGCTTTGCTCCATTCCCCTTAGTCCTGTCACTCCCTGAGAGCCTAAAAAGTCTCTCCCCAGCTTTTTTTGTAGCCCCCTTCAGATCCTGGAAGGCCACAAGAAGATTGCCTGGGAGCCTCCTCTTCTCCAGCCTGCACAGCCCCAACTCTTTCAGTCTATCCTCACAGCAGAGATGCTGCAGCCCTCTGAGCATCCTTGTGGCCCTTTTCTGGACACTTAGATTGCTTCAATGTATTTATGCACGTGGGCATCTGCTAAGATTTTTACCTGGCAGGGAAATTACTAAAGCCATGCTGGCCTCTCTATTACCTCTGTGCAGATTCTCACTTTAAGACATCTTCAGAGAGACCTGATTTTCAGGAAGTGTCTGTATATTGTATCTTGCAGACACCATAGAATAGTTTGGGTTGGAAGGGACCTTTTAAAGGTCATCTAGTCCAAACTTCCTGCCACAAGCAGGGACATCTTCAGCTACATCAGGCAGCTCAAAGCCTGACCTTGAATATTTTCAGGAACGAGGTAAATAGTATGCACTAAATATTAATTAAATACCAGCCCCAAAAAGGTAGGGAGGGACATTTAGGAGAGTTCCCAGCCCAGTGTCACAGACACTTCAGCACTGAAAAGCTCTTTAGCAAGCCCTCCCCAGTATTTCTGCTTCTCCCAGTGACAGTCTCAGTGATGGGTGAGGCTCTCCTTTACCCTCTCCTAATGGCAATTCCCCGTGACACACACAAGGGGGCGCTGCCAGACTGCACAAAACCCAACCCAATTCCTCCTCCTATCCTACTTTGCTCCCTGACATGCTCTCTGCTAACCCTTCTTGAATGCCCACATCCAAAGACACATCAGTCCTCCAAAAACCAACTTCAAGCTCTCATTTCCTCATTTAATAGACAGGAAAGATTGCGCCGGAAAAAAATATATCATGGAAAAAAAAAGGAGGGGGGGGGTGGGGCTGGAGCACCTCTGCTGTAAGGACAGACTGAAAGAGTTGGGGCTGTGCAGGATGGAGAAGAGGAGGCTCTCAGGTGACCTTCTTGTGGCCTTCCAGAGTCTGAAGGGGGATGCAAGAAAGCTGGGGAGGGACTTTTTAGGCTACGAGGGAGTGACAGGACTAGGGGGAATGGAGCAAAGCTGGAGGTAGGGAGATTCAGATTGGATGTGAGAAGGAAGTTGTTGAGCATGAGAGTGGTGAGAGGCTGGAATGGGTTGCCCCTGCAGGGAGGTGTTTGGGGCCAGATCCCTGGAGGTGTTTGCAGCCAGGCTGGCTGAGGCTGTGGGCAGCCTGACCTAGGGCAGGGTGTCCCAGGATGCCATTGGCCTTCTTGGACACCTGGGCACACTGCTTGCTCCTGTCTATTACAGCCCCCAGATCCCTTTCTTCCAGGGAGTTCCACAACCACACTGCCCCAGGTCTATAGCATTGCTTGGGCTTGTTGTGACCCAAGTGCAGGACCTGGCATTTGGCCTTGTTGATACTCATCCCATTAATGTTGGCCCTCTGATCCAGCCTATCCAAGTCCCTCTGACAAACCTCTCTAATCTCATTCAAATCAACAAGGCCACCTAACTCGGTGTCCTCTGCAAACTTACTGCTGACACTCCCTGTCAATACAGACCTTGAAGTGGTTCCAACACAGATCCCTGAGGAACGCCACCAGTGACCATCTACCAGCTGGATTTAACTCCACTGACTACCACTCTCTGGGCCCTCCTGTCCAGCAGTGCTTTATCCAGGAGAGCCTCAGCTCCATCAGCAAGCAGGATAAATACTCACCGCAAAGACCCCCCGGACAACCCAGCCGTGGTGCTGCCTTAAAGTCTTCCCATAAGCATTGTCTTAAAGGAGAGAAAACCAAACAAACAAAACATTAAAAAAAAAAATAAATCAAGAGCTACAGTTTTCAGTTTGTATCACAAAGGCAACTTGGAACTTAGAAATGACTACTTAAGGATATATTCTTGTCACTAGGTGCGAACGACGACGGTGGTTTCTGAGCACCAAAGTTACCACTGAAAGGAGATGACAGATTGGGGATTTATGCCCTGCTTGGAGATGTGGTTTAGTGTTGACCCTTCAGCGATGGGTGGAGGGTTGAACTGGATATCTTTGAGGTCTCTGGTTCCAAACAGCTGTATTCTGTGAAAGCCAAATATCTCTGAGCCGTGTTCCCTCAGCCTGTCGCTGCTGTCATTTTCCATCCTTCTCTTTCAGCTGAATTGTTAAGTATCTGACACTACATTGCACCTTCCCTCAGCTCTTCACCTTAAAGAATGACAACTTCTACATTTTGACACTTTAGGGTATTTGTTCAGAAGACTGCAGGACAATTATTACTGGAAGAGTGTAAAGTCAGAAAAAACACAGCCACAAGTTTTGCTGTCGTGTGAAGTATTCCTCATCTGTCAGTTTAATGACTGGGGAGCCCTTCCAGTGTGGGAATCAGTGCAAAAAGCACTGATGAAATGAGGAGAATATCATGAAGCAAACCACACTGCCAGATCTGCTCTGCCTCAGCAGCAAATACAGGGGGAACACAAAAAAAACACTCCAAATTGAAAGCTTTGCTTAGATTTAAATCCCCAGTAAGGACAAGTCCCTTTAGAAAGCTGTGTGCTACTCAGATCATAAGAACTGCTGCATAATCCATTTCTTATTTTCATTTCACCAGCCTGATCTTTGAGGTTGCAGAGAGAGGGCACATAGTTCATATTTACTTGAGGTCCAAATAGCAGAGTAACTCTTAAATAAGAAACTCTTAACAATGTTGTACTGGTGATATGCACATGGAATTGCTTTCCAGGAGGAAAAAAGGGAAGGAAGAAGCCAGGAGCAAACCTCAGCAAGATGGCTCTGCTGCAGACAGAGCAATTCACTGCTTAGGTCTTCAGACTCAGGAGGTCAGATAAGACACACATGGTAGCAGTGTGTTTACAGTCCCACTTCCAGGAGCTGCTTACATGTTTCAGTGTAGTAGTTCCTTTTACTAATCCTATAGAGTGACTGGTTAGCTACTCAAAAGAGGCTTAAAAAACCCAAAGCTTTTTTAAAAGCTCTGCTAAAGCCGTTTTAAAGGATTACCATAACATTAGACTGCATGAATATACAAGAGAGTCTTACTAAGGAATGGCCAAATCAAGTCCAAGAAGGGTCTGCATTCTGTTTTCTACTCGCTGTGGCCACCAGCCTGATTTGGTGTCAGAAATTGCATATTTGGGAAATAAGAAGAAAAAAAAAAAAATTCCTTCTTCTATGTTACCATTTCCTTCTAAACCAAACAGGCAATTCACAGCCACACTGCCAGAGGTGATTTCAAGAAGTGAGGGCCAGTTTCTCAATGAGCTAAGCAAATAACACAATAGCAACCATGAATTTGGGAGCTCTGGCTAAAAAAATCAGTAGGAGAAAATGACATGAGACAAAGTACTCTTTTTCCACCCCCCCCCAAGATATGACTGTCTCCCCTGTCAAAAGTCTGTCAGCTAAAGCACTCTTTCACCTGCTATTAAATCAAAATTGACCACTTATCTAGTAACCTGCATGGAATTGGCCATTTTCAAAACCTGCAGTCTTCAAAAGAAGCTATGTCTTGAAGATTACTTGCACCATTAGTCACTGAAGAAAACAAGGAGGAAAAAAAAAACCAGCTCAGTGTGTAAATCCAGAAGTATACAAAGAATAAAGTCAACTGGCACTTACTTAGAGCTGTTTGGATGTTCTTTTCTCCATTCTTCACTTCTGTCAGAAACCCTTTCAAGAACTTTAAGCCTCTGTCAGGACGAGCCCATGGGAAAAAAAAAAAACCCAAACAAACAAAAAACACATTTACAACAAAGTAATCTGAAGTGTAAGAGAGCCCCCAAAAGTTGCAAGATGACTCACAAGTGCAGTAAGTCTCACAGTTAAGGCTCCTCAGCCTCTTCCAAGCCCAAGGTGAAACACTTTGCTTTTACAAAAAAAGTGAAACTTTTTTTTTTTGCCTTCCTGCTGCAGCCCAAGATCACCTCCCTGATGTTCTGGCCCTGCAGCATCAGTTACCACAACTTCACTTCCATGCAAAAAATGGTTGCCTGTAATCACTTTCTCAGGCCTTTTGGCAAAGTTGCAGTGTCCTAACCACAGACAACACAACAAACTGATCTGGATTGATGCAGCCTGTAGAAAGTAACCAGCTTGCCCCAGGCACATAAGCCTGCACTAGCAAAAGCCCCCTTGCTGCACCTTTGCAGCTCATCATGTAAGCAGTTACAAGGCTGTTACCTTTTTAGCCACAGGAGAGCCTCTGTAGCAGAGTTCCTAACTTGTGCTACACCTGCATTCACTTCATGGAGCACTATCTTCTGAAGGGTGTCAAACTCTTCTTTGTTGGTTATAAATTTCTGGTTTATTTTCTGGAGATTAAAAAAAAAACCAAAACAAAAAAACAAACACAAAACAACACAAAGCAAAGCTTCAGGCTTCTAAGACCAAAGAGTAACCTGCCCTATAAATACCACCTATGTCATACACACCCTGTGGCAGAGGCATGCCTGCCTACAGCACATCTGGCTTGCCACCTGGCTAATGAAAACAAAAAGAAAGCATCTCAGTCAAAGATTTACATAGAATCATAGAATCAGTCAGGGTTGGAAGCCAGTTCCAACCCCCTTGCCATGCCCAGGGACACCCTACCCTAGGTCAGTCTGACCACAGCCTCTGCCAGCCTGGCTGCAGGGATGTGGCCCCAAACACCTCCCTGCAGGGGCAACCCATTCCAGCCTCTCACCACTCTCATGCTCAACAACTTCCTCCTCACATCCAATCTGAATCTCCCCACCTCCAGCTTTGCTCCATTCCCCCTAGTCCTGATAGCCTAAAAAGTTCATCCCCAGCCTCCTACAAGGACTCTTGAGCTTTAGTGCTTTAAAAAAAGGTATTTTGATTTTAAAAGCCAGAACAGTACCAGAATTAAAGTGTTACCTTGATGTTACCTACAAAATCCATTTTCACAGGAGCAAAAACAGTTGGTCCCAGCTTGTCTAGAAAACAGAAGGTCCTATGTTAAAATTTGTGTCTTAGCAACAAGTCATTTCACTCACTCTATTGGACATCCTTCTATATGGCAAGAGAACACTAAAATAATGACAAACTGAAATCTTTACTTGGTGCAGAACAAATCCATTCTAGCTGGCAAAGTGTTAAAGTACACTAACTTACAATCTGGAAGTCTCCAAAAGAGTGTGTGCTTACGGGGTCCACACATCCACTGTTAGATGCAGGGCCCAAGCAGGAAGGGGTCTGCACTAGCTGGAGATAGGAGCCTTTGGAAAAACATAAAACTCAAATAGCTAACATAGCTGATGCTGTGCTCTCTACTGTACCAGATGTGTAAGGCATCTGTGATGCTCTTCTGAGGGGAAGAAACTGCTGGGTTAGATAGAACCACAGACTTCCCTACAACTTACACATGGGTCCCATCTAAATAAGAGTGGATTCTCTACAAAGCAAAATATTCTGCTACCAGTCAAACTGATTCTGCTTCTACTGCTTTAGCAAAGAAATAAATTCTCCAAAGGGACTGTTGGACCTTTCTTTCACAGCGGGCAGCAGTCAAAAAGAGGCAGAAGGAAAGGAGGAGCTGCTTACCCAGAACAGGCACAATTGCATAACACGAATCCAGAAACTCTTCTGTTGGTATGCCCTCCTCCTCCCGAAGTTCAATATCACTGAACCTGGAGCCCAGGACAAGCAGAAAGATTGTTACCTTAACAACTCCTCTCGTGCACCTCCTAAAGGCAAAACTACATTTCATGCCCACTTAATCTGTAGACGTGGAGCCACCAACACAGCTTTTGTTTTACTGGGTTAGCGTCTGCAGAAAACACACATTTGGTGGTGTGCAAGCAAGGCCTGCAGTTACAAACAAGAGAACAGCCACCCACCCCACTCTGCACAGGAGATCTCCTTCAATTACTGCCCTGTGTGCAGCCTAGTTTAATAATTTCAGCAAATACAGTCTTACAGACAGAAGAGCCTTATAAAAATGAGTAAGTTAAAGGCCTAAGTTTCAAGGAGCTTTTTCAGTGAGACCTACCCTACCTATTGCTCATGACGCTGAAGAAGGTGGGACAATCATTTTCATCTTTGTCTTCCTCACAAAGAGTCAATCCACTTAAAGAATTTGTCTCTGACTGCAGCAACTCGTAGGCACCACAGCTTTCTGCAGCTGGCAGCTTGCTCTCTCCATCTTCTTCAACGCCTTACATTTACAGAGAACAGAATACAAACCAAAACAAACAGAGAAAAAAAAAAACCCTGCTCAATTACCCATACTGTTATTCCTGTTCATTAAGAAGAAAGGCATGTGGATGGACCTGCTTGCATAAATTCACTTGCACTGGACTATGAAAGTTTGAAAGTTTTCCCTGATAGCATCAAGACTCTCACTACAGATCTGTCATCTGCTCAGACCACATTTCAAACAGTCTCGTTCCCATTTCTTTTAACTAGATAGACTAAGCACCAGGCTCCACTGCAGCAAAACCTGCAATTCAGCCATACACATCCAAAAGAGAGTAGGCTTTTCTCTATTTTTTGTGCACAGGAACGACTTCAGGAGCTAAATGGTACCAACAACCTGAATTAGTTTGATCTCCTTGATTTAACACTGTATTCTCGAGGCATTACCCTAAACAGTGACACAAGTATGTGATTGTGCAAGTGAGGTTATCCACAAGGGCAAGAGCTAAATTGGGAAGTCCTGACAATGGACAGATAGACTAAAATACATTGACATTCCCTCTTCTGAGAAGCAAGGTAACAGGCAACCTTCACCTTGATCCATTTACACACAGACCAATTCCTTTTGGATAAAAACTGGTGCATATATTTACCTGCCAAATCCTCTGCTGTGTGATCCTCCCCAGAAACATCACTGCTCCCCTCATTGGTTTCCAGGTTTAAACACCTCAGATTTTTAATAAGAGTTTGTTCTTGATGGTTTATTTCTGCTTTTACAGAGCCATTTTCACAGGGACTCAACTCCATCTGCCTGAAGAAAGGGCAAGAATAATGCTTGGTGTATAAAACATTGCTTGGTAAGCAAGCTTCATCCTATGAAAACACACAAATAATAGCAGCAACAGAAGAACAGTTGACAGAAACTGGAGGCTGTCACAGGCTGCTCTGAGAACTTGTCTAAAATAATAAAAGGAGCCAGGCAGCTCTTTGCAGCAAGTAAGATTAATGACTCAACTTCAGTTTACAGAATTTGAGTATATTTACAAGAACCTTTATTAAAAAGGGATGTAATTTAAAAAAAAATAGCAACTGATTAAAGAAAAATCAGACAGCCACTGTATCTGAAAGACTATCCCCTCATCAGTACTTTAAAATGTATCTCCTTTCCATCAGTCTCTATTACTCTACAATTTATATGCTCATAAAATGGCTGGATGGGAAGCTGTGGAGTGGAATGTAAGATGCAGGGAAAAGCACTGAAGTGGGAGAGAGCTGGCTGGTGACTGACCAGTCAGTAAACCACCAAATGGATGGCTGAAAAAAAAAATAAAAAGGAAAAGAACTGATACAGAAGAGACATGAAATAGGGTGAGCCAAGTCCCTTTTGTTGTGTCTGCTTCTCAGCACGCAGCCCAGAGCAATAGCAGTTCTGCCTCCTCTCAGTACTGTTAATACTAGAATAAAAAATAGGGAAAGAACAGACACAACCAAACACAGATTAGAAAGAGATTGACAGTAAAGACCTTTTATTGTACCTTTCTGTTGAGGCATGACTGGACAAGACAGAGTGCTTTATCTGAAAGATAAGTGGGGAGAGAGAATAATTCTTTAAAGCAAAAAGACTGTATCATGCTTCTTGAGTTTCACATTTTATATAACACGAGTTGGAGTCAGCAGAGAAAAAAACCCCAAAACTGAAAAGCAGAGCCTGTGCTCACTAATTCTCTGACCTGGAAGCAGTAAACAAACAGAAAAGAGGTGCTACATTATGGCACCATCAAAATATTGAGAAGAAAAAACACTTGGAGCCATTGACAGCCACTCTTTGGGTGGGGCCATCAAGCCAGTTCTTCATCCATCTGGTGCTCCATCCATCCACTTCTACAATGATGTTTTACATCAAGTCAGAGAAGAGGACATTACCTTGGTTGTTCTGAGAACTGCTAAATGTGGGGATCCAGGAGGGGTCTGTTGCAATAACTCAGAAGAGAAGGCAGTATTTGCAATCTGCATACATTCTTCAAGAGTCTTCAGGAAGGTGTCACAGGTGGATTTTAAGAGAGCTCCCATATCAATTTCACTCTGCAGGAAGAAACGGACTTGCCACAGAAAAATCAAGGTGGAGTAACTAATGTACAGAGCCCACAACTGCTACAATCATGATTTCTGTTTAACAGGAATGGAAATGCAAGGTGTCAGCTGCTCAGAGAAGTGGCACCACACAGAACTGGGGCTATGCCCCCTCACAGCATCACCACTCTTGTCAGCCTCTCACTGAAGCATCTTCAGTACGTTTATGTCGTAACAGCAATGCCCCTGAGTCACTTAACTCTGTATTAAAAATTAACTAAATACTAAGTCTTGATGTACTCAGTAACAACATCCCAGAAGACAGGACTGGAAGGAGAAAAAGTAAACAAATTAGACACAGAATAATCTGCAGATGGTAATTTGAAGAATCCCATGCAAAAACACTACTCTCCATCTCTGCAAAGTGCAGTCCTGCTGATGCTGAAAGGTTTTTAGCAATAAATATCTTTGAGCTAAATAGCAGTAAAATCAGGGAGAGCTGCATAAGCACCACCACATTGCTTGTTTGTCATCAGCACCTGTGAGCTGCAGGTTCTAACAGCACCTTTTAGTTATTTATAGACAACAAGGGAAATTGTAGTGTGTTAATTCACCACAGTTTGTCAGGTAGCTTTACAAAGATGGTCTGGATATACAAATGCTTAACATTAAGGTGTTTTGTCTCCATGTCCTGCACTGAGGACCTGTCTCTTCTCTGGAAGGAATCTAGGAACTCCACACCCTCTTCTCTAGCAAGTGACCATCCCTCTTCATACATCAAAGCAAGGGGCAGATCACTGTCGTTGAGAGACTCCTCTTAAATGAGGCTTCTCTAGTTAGGAAATTTAACTTAAGTGAGACCAATCAGGCAGTTCTTTCTAGAAAATTTGCCCCTTTTTTGTGGTCTGCATTGTCTGTTGACCTTTTAAGGGCTTTGCCTGAGAACAGACTGCTTTGCTGAGCAAGATATCAGTGACTCAGGGGAAGACACACATGTTTCTTTAAAGTAAGTTTTGATACTATTTTTTTCCCCCCTTTTTGTGATCCACTGTATACCCATTATCACTGACAGAGATGCTATTACCTAGGTCACAGATACCATATCCCATCTCACTACTTGCTACCCCAACACAGGGAAAGTTATTTGCAACAAAAGAGTTTTATTCCATTCAAACAAGAACTGCTATCTGAGTACATCATTTCTCACAGGTTCTGTGCTGGTTTGAGGCTAACTGGAATATTTTAATGAGCGAAATTAAATTATTGGTTGTGAAAAGAAAATAATGATGAAGCCTCCTAACATTCATTAGTTTGCTGAGAGGGATAAAAACCTAAAATTTGAACAGTTTTGGCCTGTCTGTTCTGTGTTCTGGATCCAATCACTTCCTCGACTCCACTCTAATCTCTCTCCCTCTATTCTCAGCTAGCACATAACAATGTAAGCTTTGCTGCTTCTTTTGTTTGTCTGGCTGGGAAGGCAGATAGAGGGAGAAAGAGAGGGTAGCTCTGAGCTCCCCTCTGTGTAGTTTCTTTGTCTGGGAGGGAGTTTGGATTTCTGTATTATTTCTACTTCGTATATGCTTGAAAATATATTGTGCCTACATGCTTGAAAATTTTGCCATGCTCTAAATGTAGTCTCATCTTACTTCCAAGCAGTCTGAGCTGGTCTGGTAAATTACAATGGGGGAGGGAGGTGGGAGAAGTTCCTAGCCCATGTCAGGTTCTCTATGGGAAGAGGGCACAACACTAAGTAACTGTGTGTGAATGCTACGTTGGCTACACCAGAGGAGTTCACAATACTCAAGTATTTAACGACATGGCCCATGCCAAAAATAGAACTGTACCTCAGGTTCTGATGCACCAGAAATGCTGGCTTCCTTTGTTTTGTGCACTTGCTGAACAAGGAGGTTACAGTACAGTCTAAGTTCAGACATTTTAGTCTTCAAGGCTTCTGTGTTTTCAGTGAACTCTAGAAGTTAAACAAAAGAAGAGTTAAATCTATTGCATCCATCACCTTGCAGTGTATGATTTCGGAAAGTATATGATTTTATACTAATATAATACCTCTCTCCCCAGAGAGGTTGTGGAGTCTCCTTCTCTGGAACCTTTGAAGGCCTGTTTGGATGTGTTCCTGTGTGACTGAGAGCTAACAGCTAAGATTTCCAGCTAGAGTTCCCCACATGGCTTGGCTTTTAGCAGCACCAAAGACCTGAAGCACACACTGGGTGTAGAGCTCAGGCAGGAATGTTGCTCTCTTTTAGTGTACATCTGCTAAGGTAAGTAAGGGAAAAGAAAAAGCAAAGAGTATGTGCCAGCAAAAGTGTGTTCTTGCCTTTTTCCTTCTGTGTCCTGCTGTCAGTCAGGCAGGCTTTGGCAGTTCCCAGTGCAACCAGCCACTTTTGCCTCTCAACTGCATTTCTTGCCTTCAGATAGAAGTATTGTTCCCCAGGGATGATGAGGTCCATTCGTGTGTTATCTGCAGGATGAACTGGAAGCAATACTATTTTCAGATCAGTCCCTCAGGCCTTCCCAGCCCAACTGAAGAGCCCAACAGGTATGTCAGGTGGCAGGTCAAACACTAATGAAAGAGGAGGACTGTACAGCTCTGAACTTCTCCTGTTGCCATTTAATGGCTTTTCTTTTGAGATAGGGACTAGAATGAACAAATATGTATAGCTGTGGGGCAGAAGGCTATGAAATAGTCTTGTCATCAGTACAATATCATCTGGGAGTCTTCTCTTCTGGAAAGTCTCTCCTCTCAGTTCCTAGCCATTAACCGAACTGAAGATGTGGCAAATAGGTGAGAGGATGGTAAAGAGCAAGCAGACCTAATACTGAAGCTCATTATTCATATTTACAGCTTCAATTTTGTGCTTTTGAAGACTCATTTGAAGCAATGCCTTGTTCCACCATAGCTCATGAAAAACAGAGACCCACCTGCACCCACTGTATTAGAGGGCTGCAGTTGGGCTCCCAACATTCATAAACACCATAGAATAAAAAGTGGCACATGGACCAAGTTACTGTGTTACTACAAAACACATACCAAAGAAATCAAGCTGCCAAATAGTTCTTGAATATAACATCATTTACTGGACAAACTTCATGCAGCTAGGTGTAACTAGGTCTTAGTCACCTTGAATTTCACACACAGCCATTTGGATGCTTCCCTTACAACCCTTCCAGGCATCTTCCTGAGAGTCGTAATAGGACAGGATGCCACCACAGAGAAGAAACCATCGAGGCTGCCAGCCTGAAAAACAAAATGGCATATCTCAGTTACTTCTCTCCCTTGCAGTTCTCTCGTTTGCAACTTACTGCAAATAAGGCCCCAAAGATTCTCAGTTCCTCCAAGAAAATGCTACTGGAAGTACTAAAGCTCTGTGAAGCAGACATTACAACTGTTATTTCTGTCTAATCAAAAACCACAAGCTCATTAACTTCAGAGGAAACAAGACAGACAAGTCACTGGAGGAAAGCAGCTTTCTTTACTGAGCTGCAAAAAGCTTCCCTGGCCAGGACCAAAAGACTGAGATACCCAAGTCCCACACTGTGCCTGCAAACCTTCTCTGGCATAAACACTTTGGCAAGCCAACATGGGCCACAGGGCTCCTAAGCCTCCTAAGCATGTAGACTCTGCCCACCAGCACAGTGTTGCAGGAGCCAGGGCTAGGCTTGAACTGATGGCATGCTGGAGGAATGACTGCTCCTTACCATAGAATCAGAGATTCATAGAAGGGTTTAGGTTGGAAGAGACCTCAAAGCTCAGCCAGTTCCAACCCCCTGTGCCATAGGCAGGGACACCTCCCACTAGAACAGGTCCCTCAAGGTCTCATCCAACCTGGCCTTCAACATCTCCAGAGAGGGAGCAGCCACAACCTCCCTAGGCAACCTGTGCCTGAAAGATCTGCCTGCTTCCACCACTACACTTGAGGAAATCCGGATGCAGCTATCGCTGAGCAAACTTGACATTGCTTGATAACATGGTTGAAACTTGTCCAACTCAAACTTAGTGTTACACAACTCAGACTTCAGACAGCATTCCTTTCAAAGTGCCAAGCCTGAAGAAAAAAAAAAAAGCAAAAAAACCCTCAGCATCTGAAGACATGCAGATCATGTCAGGCATACACAAAGCCAAACCATCTGGGAGAATTACAGACTCAGGAAGTCGAATTGATGACCTGGAAAACAGGCTGCAATTAAGAGATACCAGTGCCAGTCACAGTTCTAAAAGGCATAAAGGTCAGACACTAGATTTTTTTTTTTTTTTTTACACTAGAATTATGTAATACTTCTTAAGCTTCAACATAATTCATTACAAAAACTTTAGGAATAGACAGTTCTTGGACTTCTTTTGACCTTAATTTAGATTTTAAGTACAGATCGGAGGTCATTCTGTAATTTCCATGTTACAGCAACATCCACCTAATAGGAGTTACTAAAGCCTTAATCACATCCTTACTGCTAATATTACAGGCAAGACTCAAAATTTAGCTGCTGGTGGGACAGATACCTGCTTTTCTGGACAGGGTCCTAGGAGAGTCCCATAGTGGCTGCTCTGATAGAGACATCTCACAGCAAGAACAAGCAGTATCTATCTTTTTTCCCCTACCCTGAGCAAAGTAAGTTGTGTTGTGTGTTCACCATACCACCACCTACCACTTTATCTCCCAGGAATGAAGGGCAGAAGCTTTTGCCCAGTGCTTTGTCAGTGACTAATAGCTAGATGAGAGCTGCTGAAAGCTTAGCTCATGTAGGACCACGACAATGTTGGTGTCCTGCAAAAAGCGAGAGAAAACCCAGGATGTCCTTCTGCAGTTGCCAGTGATGCATGCCACCTTTTCTATAACCCAGCCAGTGTCTGCTTGATCACAGAGCAGCTGATGGCCAGAAGATAGCAGCTTCTCCTCCAGCAACTAAGACTGCAAAACATTCACCTTCCAGTTACAAGGAAAGTCAAAAGTTCCATTTGGAGGATGCACCTAAGCCAAAAGACAGGCCCGAACAAAGAGATCTTATTCCCAGCTTAGAAAGAAGGCTGCTGAGCTGCCATGAGCTGTGCTAAAAAAAAAGATAACACCCTGACTTCTACAATGAGCTCCCAATGTCTCCTCATCTATACAACATTAAATGTTTCACACTGGCTCAGAAGGACCACGGCTGGTCTTAAAACACTAATCTCCAATGGACGAGGATTTCCCTGGGGAATTAAGGCTACGGAAATCTCCACGTCACAACCAGATGAAAGACTCATTATCAAAATCCCAACGTGCCTGCAATTTCAGCTACTCTTAACAACTGACTGTATGACTAAGTTCAGCTCATGTGGCCACTTGTTCCATACCATCAGTCAAGTTTCTAGTCAAGTAAAGCATGCAGCAAGAGAACATCTTACACAAAGCAAACTCCAAAGTTCCTTCCTTTCTCATGAAGTAAACAGAAGTAGTACAGTTAAAGCTTGACATAAGCAATTTGCACCCAAAATTGCTGCCTGCTTTTTGCTGCACACAGCTTCCTAAGGATATCCAGTATTTCACAAAGTGCAGCCCCAGGCACTGGAACACCTTTTGCAGCCTTAATTCTACATTGAAACTATTTGACAGAATAAAAATCCAGGCTTTATCCACGAGGGGTGGCAGAAAGGCAGACAAGAGTGTATTAAAAAAAACATGCCTCTCATCTGAGCAATTATCCTCTCACCTAGAAAGCAGCTTCCTGAAATGTTCATATTGCAATTTTACTCTGGTGATGTGCATACTAAAATCAGGAATCAATACCAAAAGCCCCTAAAAGCAGCAAAGTTAGCAAGATTCAGCACTTCAACAATAGCATCACTTCAAGCACTTGTTTGAGAGATGCTAGACGTGAAGCAAGCAACAGCTGGAACCAGCTTTAACATAAGGGTGACATCCTCCCAAATTACTTTTCTCCAACGGGTCTCCAACAAAGTCCACCTCATTTCAATTACTATTGTTAAAGTTATGCTAGCAGCATTGAAAAAGCATTCTGCTGTCCAAAGGCAAGTGGATTTATTTGCAAACGATTTTATGCCAGTGACCAGCCAAGGCACAGAGAGCACAATGTACCAGGCAGGCATTTTTGAAGGGGACACAGTGGAAGGATGAAGGGCAGAGAGGGGATTGTGGTGAGTGAGGAGGGCAAAAGTTCAATAATCCAGGCCATTGCTCAGACACTGAAGGCATTCGAAGCTCCAGGGAGTTTCTCTCCTCTGTTTGCACTTCCCAGTCCCAGCAAAGCAGCAGCTCCTCTCTCTGCCCCCCGGGGTGGTTATCAGACCAGACTGAGCCAACAAGGAGCGCACACCAACACCCACCACACCTTACACTGCGCTGTGCCTGTCACCACCGCTCTGCCACACCTCCCGCTTCGGTCCTGCCCAGCTATTCCCTCTGATCACTTCTTTATTTCAGGGCAGGAGGACTGAATGCAGAGGCACCGGTACTGCAGCATACCTGGCAGGCAACGCTGCGCCCTGTAGCCTCTGCAGCATTGCTCCAACACCTACAGAGGAGAGAGGACTCCGATTCCCGTTCCTGCAGCCTCAAACTCCTCTGCTGCGAGCACACTACCCAAGTCCTAAAAGGTATGGCAAAAGCAAGACTGCCGCAGAAAGGAAAAAAAACGAGGAGAGGACAAAGGCAGAGAAAGGTCAAACCGCGCAAATGTATTTATAAAACACCCAGGCAGAATCAAGTAACTAATCCCTGAAGCATCGTGGGTGAGATGCTAGCCAGGACTGGGTGAAACTCGGTCATCCATCTAAAACAACGCCTGGTCTCCCAGAACAGCTACAATCACTAACACTGCCCTGAAGGCAACGGAGACCTCAGCTGTCTAGGTCCACCTCCACAAAAGGCAGGCTTCTCGTTTTAAACAGTCAGAAGCTGGAGTATGTCCAGATGTTAAAAAGAAGGGGGGAAAGTCATAAACAAAAGCTTTTTGGAAGTAACTGTTTACCTAGTTGTGAAGTTTTGGATTACTTTTCCTTACTTCCAGAGCTTAGCATCAAGTGGAAGCGTACAGGTCACCCATTCTGAAAGGTCAGGTTTCTTCAACTTCCCCAAAGAAAGACTCACTCCAAGCAAGGTTGGGATTCAAGCTATGAAAACTAATGCTCCTTCACACTTTCTTGAGCTTGCCTCCCAGGTTTGGGAAAGAGTTCTGAATCGCTAGAGACGAGAGTGACATAAAAGGTTTTGTGTGGAAGTGGAAATTTACTGCTTGGGGCTGGCTCTTGTCATCCCAGGATAAACCTAAAGCAATAGAGAGTACAACAATAAAATCAGTGTTGATGAGTACATACAGGGAGATAAAGTTAGAGATAAGTAGGGTATGTGGTGTGATGCAGTGTCACTGGTGATGCCATGAACTGAGGTACCACGGCTTGAGGAAGACAAACAGAAGAGGTTATAAAACCAAAATTCCCAGGTCAAGCTCAATTACCAACAAACTGCCACCAGCTCCTCGCTCACAGAAGGGAAAGCATTTCTCCTTTGCTACAGTTTTAAGGTTGTTCTTTGGTGTTCTTATCTCCTTTCTGTCTCTATGAAACAAAGGTGTGTCTCTTTCTACCAGGAAAGGGCAAGAGATACCTGCTGTGTATGTTTACATCAGCACTGTTACTAACACAGGCATACACTGACACGCAGAGATGACACACTTGGTTTTTGTGTACATCATTAACACTATGCAACACCAGACCAGGTAAGCTTGAGCAATAAAACAAAAGCAAAATACTGTTATGGATGACCTGTTGAATCTTCCTGCTTCCCACAAGGAGGCTTTCCTGTCTCCCACTGCCCAGGTCTTTACTATTGCTATGAAAAACACCACATTTCCAGCATGAGGTGTTTGGGCTTGGAAAGCATTGGAAAATTTTGTAACATAATGGTTTCAGGGTAGGAAGTCTTCATTTTATGCCAAAAGAAAGCACGTGTAAGCACAGTTAGCTTGCAGAACAGCAGATTCACTTACACACCATGCAGGCCATCTACAAACCAAGATAAGGCATGGGGTGACCTTGACAGCTACACTTACTAGGAGAGTCAAATTTCAGCAAAGAAACCTGAAAGATGCTTCGGTCCTCCATCACTGATTTTCTCTCTATTGAGAATAAAATCTCATCTGGTTTTCAACTAGGGTGAATGTCAGGCATCCAAACAAGACAGATGCCTTCAGTCTACAGTCACTTAAACTGAAGTTTGCAAATGTGCTGGTTTGAACTAACTGGAGGATTTTAATGAACAATTAGGCTATAGGCTGAGAAACATTCCAGTGTCTCCTTCACTCATTTGTTTAGTGAGATGGTATAAAGTTAGAACCAAAACACAGATAAGACAGACCATTTCGAGCCGTGCTGGCTGCTGCATCTCTCTGCTTTCTTAGCTGGATCTCTGTATAACTTCACTAACTACTCTCCTGCTGCTAACCCCCCTGGCCAATCTACCTCTCTTATCTGGCACATAAGACAGATAGTGGGATAAGATTGGGAAGTGGAGAGGGAAAGTGGTAAGGTGGTTGGAAACCCCCTCTTAGGGACTCTGATCTCTGGGAGGGCTGTGGTGTTTCTGTATTACCTTTTCACTGTATTTATCTGTAAACATCTGTTATATATTGTAAATATCTGCTGGTATATTATGCAAAGCTGTAAAGATAAAGCTTCATTTCCTTAACTTCCAGCCAGCTGAGTCCTAGCCTGGGTTATTTCACAGTGATGGGGGAAAAGGTGGGTGGCTGGGGAACTCCCAAACCACCACAGCAAAGCACCATCTTTCTTCATGAAGGTTGAAAGTGCCTATTGATATGGCTAGGGAAAAAAACAAAAACAAAACCAAAACAAAACAAAAACAAACTTTTAATGGAACTGGGATATTTCTGGTTCTTAGTCTTCATCTTACCATCAAAACAGATGATGCTACCACATCCACACTGAAGCCAAATGCTACAGTGCCGAACACCAGCCAGTCATCTACACACACACTGGTTCCCACAAGCACTCACTTCCCGGATCTCAGAGCATGAGAACAAGTCCAAGAATGTAAAATACACGCCAGCATCTAAGCAATGCGAAGGAAAACAAACGCACAAAACTTCAGATCAGCTGAACCGTGGACATTTTAAAGTTCTGCAATCCAGACAGAAAAGCTATGCATGTGGAGATGCTGGAGCATGTCCAGAGAAGGGCCATGAGGATGCTCAGAGGGCTGCAGCACCTCTGCTATGAGGACAGACTGAAAGAGTTGGGGCTGTGCAGGCTGGAAAAGGGGAGGCTTCTTGTGGCCTTCCAGGATCTGAAATGGGCCTACAAGAAAGCTGGGCAGGGACTTTTTAGGCTATCAGGGAGTAACAGGACTAGGGGGAATGGAGCAAAGCTGGAGGTGGGGAGATTCAGATTGGATGTGAGGAGGAATTTGTTGAGCATGAGAGTGGTGAGAGCCTGGAAAGGGTTGCCAAGAGGAGTGTTTGGGGCCAGATCCCTGGAGGTGTTTGTAGCCAGGCTGGCAGAGGCTGTGGGCAGCCTGATCTAGGGTAGGGTGTCCCTGGGCATGGCAGGGGGGTTGAAACTAGATGATCCTTGTGGTCCCTTCCAACCCTGACTGATTCTATGATTCTAAGCATGGCTATTCCTACTGGCACACACTCCATAATTCAAGACCATTGACAAACAGTTAAAAAAAAAAAATTAATAATCCACGTCTAGTCACTGGATCACCTCCTCAGAACGCTTATTACCTAAAGGGAAAAAGCCGCAGCAATCTTCCAGCACCCGAGCAAATCCAGCACCACTCCCCTGACACACGAATCCATCGCTGCTTGCTTGTGCTTCAGTTTTTTTTCTTTGTTCAACCCTGGCTTCCTACACTTTCCCAACTAACCAGAGAGGTGCAGCTGTTCCAGCCTCTTCTGAACAACAAAAAATAAAAATACCCAGCAAGCCGGCAGCAGCCCTGCTGCCTACGCTCCCCAGCCAAACTTGCACCGGGCAATGTCAAGGTCGTGGCTTTTTAATCTCTGACCATCGAGTTTTGAAACTGCTTCGACAAAGCAGCGAGGTCGGCGGCGGGGTAAGCAGAGCCCATCCACGCACCCTGCGCTCCAGGTCACCCCTGACTCGCATGCGTCCGGCAGCCGACACCACACAGCGACACGGAAGGCGCCGGACCCTCCCCACCTCTGCAGTGCTTCTGACCCCAACAGCACTCCCACGGCACAGGAACACGCACACGCACAAAAAAAAACTAAATCTGGGCCTAGTGCTCCGAAGGATACTCCCTTCGCCCCCTTCCCCTTTTTTTTAACAGGCATTTTCACCCAAGTCTCTGAAGTGCGGTTTAATGCCGACACCTTTTCCTCCCAGTTCTGCGATTCCCCCCAACTCTTCGAAGCGACCGAGCAAATCGATGCAAGTTCCAGGGGGCCGTACAAAAGCGGAAAGTTCGCCGGCGACAATGACCCAAAGCATCCAAAATAAGCCCAAAGCCCAACTCACGACCCCGGGGAAGGCCGTGAGCGCCCCAGGCGAGCACTGGCACTCAGAGGTGGGTCGAACACGTCCCCCAGCACTGGGCTGTGACAATGTGGCAGCGCCGCAGCTGCAAAGCCAGGGTGAACAAGGACCGTAGGGCAGGGTCAGGGGACAGCGCTGATGCAGCCTCAGCAAATGCACGTAAGTATATACACAAATATATACACCTATAGAAGACGGCGACACCCGTCCCATAGGGAGACCCCACCCCGCCCCGCGCAGGCAGCAACTCACCACTCAGGTAGTTGGTCCACTTGTACAGCACCCCTTCCATGTCGGCCGGCCTCCGCCCCCATGCAGCGCGGCCGCCCCCCGGCGGAGTCACACCGCCAGCCGCCACCGCCGCCCCCCGCGTCCAGCCGCGCCGACAGCACCCAGGGCCATAGCGGGGCACCGCCCGCCCCGCCCGGCCCGGCCCGGCCCCCACCGCCGAGCCTGCCCACTGCCGCCACGCTCCTAGCGCAGAACGCGCCGCCGCCGCGCACCCGAAGAACGATCTCGCAGCGCTACGGCAGCGCAAACACTTCCAGGAATCGCAAACCACGTGACCGACGGGAGTAAGGAGGAGGAGAGAGGCGCAAAAGGCCCAAAGCAAGAGGTCCTCCGCAGCCAATGGAAATTCGCTTTCTGGTGAGAACAGCGCCCAATGGGCGGCCGGCAAGAGCCGGCGCTATTGTGTGAGCGCTGCGCGGGCTCCCCCGCTCGTTAACATTCGCTTCCTGGAGCTCCACAGCCCGGCTGCCCATTCACCCCACGCCCCTCCCACGCAGCCCTGGTGCCGATTGGACAAACTGAGAGATAGACGGGGCCGCGTCCAATGGGGACCTTCTTCTTCTAGGCTCTCTCCGATGAGAGCCAATCAGAGGGCGCGCCTCCGGTCCCGGCCCGTCGGAAGCCGGCCGCTGCCAGGTGTGGGGGTCATTGCCACGTCTGCTGGACGGGCTGCAGGTCTGGGCACCGATCTCTGCCCTGGCCGCTGTGGCGGGGCTGCGGGATGGTGACCTGGCGGTGGTGACGCGGGGCCCTGGCTGCGGGGCGGCGATGGCGGCGGCGCTGCGGACAGCCCTGCTGGGTGCGGCGCTAGGCTGCGCGGCTGCGGCGTTGATCCCCGCGGCCGACGTGAAGGTGGAGGTGCTACAGAAGCCGTTCCTCTGCCACAGGAAGACTAAATGGGGGGACATGATGCTGGTTCACTACGAGGGCTTCTTGGAGAGGGACGGCTCCATGTTCCACTCCACGTAAGTAATTGGCTCCTCGCGGCTCGCTGGGGAGCTTGCGCGGGGGAGATACAGGTATATCTTTCTCTGTATCTTTACATCAATTTTAACGTAGGTGAACTCTTCTAGCTGTGCTTTCCTGACTCTTGAGACCTTACAGCGGCCCTAAATCCCTCTGCGAAGCAGCCGAGTGAGGAGTAATTTGTTGAGGGCAGGTGGTGCTTTTCGTACTTTTCGCAGTTGCCCCTCGTAGAGCTCCCCAAACTTGGGTTTACTTGTGTGCAAGAAAAGCAAAGCAATGCATGCGTGTTTATGGATAGCATGCCCTAGATTTTGGGTTTCGATTTAAAATAAACCTGAGCGTGAAACCCTTTCCTCCACCTCTTTTCAGAAAGTTTGGTTTACCTTTATACTTAAACAGCATAAGAAGCACCGATTCACGACGTTATTTAAGATGAATAGCCACAGTAAAGCTTATCCCCTTTCACTTTGCCAGATGGAGGCTATAAAATAAAACTAACCTAGCTTCTGTTTCCTGGTTAGTCTGTGGAAGTAGCCGTGTGGCATTTGCTGAAAGACTGGGGGGGTGTTATGCATCCTCTTCTGCAATTTTGACACACCTCTCGGTGTACGATCTCAGCGGTTTAATAAGTTCTCTGCTGTGCGCGAACTTCGGTCTGGCTTCTTAAGCAACTTTTATGTGGGAGAAGTCTGTCCCAAAAAAAAAAAAAAAACAAAAACAAAAAAAACCAAAAACCCACCAAACCCACACATCTCTATATAAAAATATATAGCTATAACTTATAATCTTAATATTGTCATATATATATTATATTATTTTAGAGAGGGAGAGAGAGGATCTTTCTAAGTACTGGCAGCACAAAGTCAGCTATTCATTATGGAAAGGGCATGTTCTTCCTTTGCCCCAGACCAGACAAATCAACATCCCAGAGCCACAGTAATGCAAGTAAGAGGAGCTGCCAGAAATTCGAGGGAGTCTGCTAGAGCCCGCAACGACTTGCTAATGTTGCCTTTCCTGTAAAACGCTAAGCGTTAATAGTGGGAGACAGCAAAATGCTCAAGTATCTGTAGCCTGTGTCTGAGGTCAACTTTTGTAGAGCATATAAATATATATATACACACACATACATGTAAGACCATATTTTGCATGTTTGTGCTCTTGCCGATGACTTAAACTAAAATCTCACTAATTTTCTCTTGTAGTTAACCTGCCTCTTTACAAAGAAGTTCTAATGACACTCATAAAAGTTTTCGCTGCTGACTAACTTCTGTAAGTGCTCTTGGTTTTGTTGTTTCTTTTTTTGTTAAGCATCTTTCCTGCATGACTAAGTGCATCGAGCTTTTAAAATTCTGTCTCAGCAGAGTGAAAGTAGTACCACCTGGCTAAGTTGGAAAAGGGACTTGCCTGCCTAGTTTGAACTTGAATGTTTTGCATGCGTTTTTTTCCTCCCCTGTTTTTCTAGGCTATCTGTTGTGTACTTGTTTTTAGTCTTTTCCTGGTAGCGTTTGGGAAAAGGTGTGGCTGATTGGTCTAAGCGCGTTGTAAGGGGGTATATGCTAATCACCACCAAGCTGGCTTTTGATTTGCAAGTTACTAAAGAAAGTGCAGGGGCCTTGAAAGTAAATCTGAGGAGAAATGCCTTTCTGGCCTGATCAGTTTCAAAGTGAAACAGACCATCAGGAAAACGAAGGTGCGAATCCAGATTGCTCGGTGTGGTGGTAAACGTACCATGTAGGTGTCATTCTGGTTTTTTTCTTTCCACTTCTTAAGGAACCTTGTCGTGCAAGACATATGTTGTAAAGAGTTTAAGAGTCTAGGCCTTTCATTTAAGAAATGCCAAGGTGCCAGACAGTGGTGAACTTCTGAGAATCTGTGTTGTAAGGGTACTCCATCTATGCCCTGTGCACCTTTTGCAGAATTTACTAAAGACTGTGCTTTACTCTTTTTT